>VZRZ01000251.1:207573-219294 GCA_013398175.1 Climacteris rufus | reverse complement strand
CTTTGTAGTGTCGTGTTAGTGAAGGGTCCCTGTGTCTGTTATCTTGGAGAAACAGGATTTTAGCCGAGGGGCAGTCATGACCCCATCTGGGCCCAGGCCAGGGATGCGACGTGGCCAGCCCTTGCTCCACAGAACCTCGGCTAACAATGATCCTGACTGTTGTGATTATGGAATAAAGTGTGTTGGTCTGCTCCCCATGGCTCCGGCTCCTTCTGTGCTGCCTCACCCCTCCCAGGGGAATCTGGGGTTCCCAGGGGTGTATGAGGTCCCCAGGGAGATGTGGGATTCCCAATGGCCAGCATCAAGCTCCCAGGCATGTCAGCTCCCACGCTGAGCCCCGGTTCCTGTGGGCTCTCCCACAATGGGGAGGTTCACCTTCATCAGTCAGAGCGGGCTGGGTGTTGCTGGGAGCAGTGTGAGCATGTGCACGTATGTGCACGCATGTGGATGAGCACATGCAGCCCCACGCCCCGCCCGTGTGTGTGTGGGCAAGCCCGGCACCGCCCCTGACGCTGTTCAGCCGGGGGGAAGGGACCGAGGGGAATAACGGGGGGGCACCGGAGAGGGAGGGGACCGGGGCTGCTAATCCGGGCCCGGGGGGGGCCACGAGGTCACGCGCCACTTGCATCACACCGAGACCCCCGCCCCCAGTCTCGCCGCAGCTGTTGCCACGGCAACAAGAGGAACCCAGAGCATCCCCGGGTACCGCCAGCCCCTCCTGCCACCCCGGCGCTGCGGGGGACCCGGCTGTCCCCGAGGGATGGAGAAGCTCGAGGGTTACCCGTGCCACAGTGATCCCCCCATTCTGCAGAAGGCACCCACGGGGACAGCCCCCAGCACCTCCCGGGCCGTGGGCGGTGCCATGGGGGGGGTGATGCTCCAGTGTGGCGTCACGGCTGCTCCTGGCCATGGAATTCTCCTTGGCTCTGTGCAGGGACACAGGCAGGAGCAGAAGAGCCCATGGGGTGGCCACAGTCACAGCTCACTGGCCATCACCACTGCCCTCCTGACCTTACCAAAGGCTGGGGCCACATGGGGACAGATGTCAGTGTCCAGCATGGCCTGCACAGGCACATGCACACATTGCCCCTGGCCTGGTTCCGACTCACACGTGGCAGCGACCACTTGGCTACCCAAAGGGTTCCGAGTGCTATTGAGAAAATGGCTCCTGGAGAAGCCACGGGGAATTAAAAATAGCCAACAGGGCCACCAGCCTCCAGCCATCCAGCGAAGCCCGCTGGAGGCCTGGCAAAGGCGGCTGCATCAAGCCAGCTCAGTGGAGCATGCCCTGGGAATCGGGCACCGTGCCTGGGATCTCCTCCTGCAGCCGGGCACCCGGCCTGGGGTGCAGGGCAGGCCGGGAGGTCGGGCTATTTCCAGCCCCATGCTGCTGATGGGGGGGGGACACCCCCGAGAGCCACTGGCACACGCAAGGCCTGGCCTGGGCCCAGAGGGAGGCAGATGGATGGAGAACAGCGACCGGGGCGCACACGCGCCCTTTGGCTCCGCTCCTGCTCCTCCTCCCACGGGGCTGCTGGGTGTGAGGCTGTGCTGAACTGGCCTGGCCACCGCCAGGAAGGTGCCAGTTCTGGGCCACAGGGTGCCACAAAAGTGGATCTGGCAGCCCTGGCCTGGGGGAGGGCAGGAAGTGTGTTTAGTAACTGTTTATTTTACAGTTTTAGGGTTTGTAGAAATCTGCATTTACAGGGGTGTGTAAGTCTTTGTACAGAGTAACTGAAGCACCCACAGCGACCGTCTCCTCCCAGGCCCTTCCTCCCCCGGGGACAACACAAGAACTAAAGTGCATCATGGCCAGGGAGTGGGGGGGCTGCAGGGGCTCCTCCTGGGGGGCTCCAACCTTCCCCTCCTTCGGGGTGGTGTTCAGAGGGGTCCTGGCTCCCCCAACAGAACCCCCAGGTCACCACACTCTCCTGCATCAAAGGTTTCTAAAGTGCTAAGTGACCCAGTCCTCCGTCCTGCTCTGCCACTCCAGGGGGTGCCAGGAAAGGGCTCCACCTGCAGCCACACCGGGAGGAGCCACCTAAGCAGCCCCGGGTCTTTCCAAGGGCACTGGCACCAGTGAGGAGAGAAGGGAACAGGTCTTGCTGCCCTGCCTGGACAAGGGCAGTTTCACACTCTCCAGATTTCACTTGCAGAGGCAAAGGGAACTCCTGCTCAAAGCTCCATGGGAACATAAGTCAGGAATGACAACTGCCCACCTGCCCTCTGGCCAGAAAGGCACAGCCCCTCCATGAGCGAGGGCCCATGGGGCAAACCAGTACACAGGGCGGTTATGGACCAAGACGGGTGGGTGAGAGGGGTGCTGAGCTTTGCAGGGCATGAGTTTTCTTCTCTATCCCAAAATCCCTTCAACCAACACCTCCTTTGCAGGTGTGCAGCCCCTGGGCACGGCACAGATGGCTTTGGGCACAACAGAGCAGTGATGGGGGAGCGGGAGGGAGCCATGAGGGACAGGTAAGGGCACTTGAGGGAGGTTTAGCAGCTTGGGGGAGAGGTAGAGGCATAGAGTGTCTATTGGCTTTGTCTCAGCAGGACACTGAGTTGCCTAGAAGGACTTGCTGCTTAGCTTGGAGGGCAGGAAGCACTGGGACTGCCAACGGGGCTGGTGGGGAGATGGGAGCTATGCAGTGGTTGGGGTGACCCTTCTGGGAAACCCCTCACTTGTGTTATTTCCAGGGGCAATGCTGAAGCCTGATCAGCTCGTGGGGGAGGTTTTAGACATTTCCTACTGCAACAATTTCTATTCTGTGCAAGTGTTTCACGAGGTGGAAAAAGCCTTTCTCCATGTTAGTGCCCACTTCCAGAGCTGTTAAAGAAGTCTGCAATGAGTGCTCACAGTGCCACTAAGACCTGTGGTGGCATGGACTGGTACATGACAGCACACATTCATGTCTCACTTCACTGACCCCAGGTACGATCAGGGTACTGCCAGCACAGCAGTGGCAGTGCCCAAGAGCTGAGGTGAGCTAAGGTCTGCTCCCATCCCCTGCAAACAGATCAGGCTGCAAAGATGAGGAAGCAAAAAGAGCCAGGGAGCATTACACATTGGAGAGAAGCTCACGGCATGATGCTGGCAGGGGTGTGGGAAAGGTCTGGCTCTACTCAGAGGGTGCCTACAGGACAGAAAAGGGCTGGAGCACTGGCAAAGCTGAAGGCAGAATGCAGGGCACGCTGGAGCAATGAGGAGCCAAAGGGCTGCCCTGTTCCTCAGGAGTGCAAGAGCCCTCCACCCCCACACACACGAGCACCCAGGCCAAATCCTGTTGGACACTCTCCTCCAGGCGAGGATCTGCTCTCACTCCCAGTAATTTTCCCCAATGGAGGACACAGGATCATTTGGGCACAGCCCACACGCAGCTCTCTCTTTGTACAGTCACCTGAGCACAGCCTGAACAGCCAGACTTGTCCATACCTCTGGTTCCTCAGGGGACAGCAGCAGTGCCTGTCTGCTCACCCGTGCACGGGGAGACGGGAACAAGATGAGCACGGTGTGGGGAACCGTCCTGCTGGGCTGGTTCCCTCAGTCTCTGTCACAAAGGCCAAAAGCGTCACTGGACGCAGCAAGAATAAAAAATAATCTTCAGACAGGTCGTTTCCAGACACGTCCTTCATCAAACATCAGCCCTTCCCGCCAGGGAAGGACGCAGTGACAGGGAAGGCTCTTCCTCCGGCTTCAGGGGAAAATCTGCAGTTCAAACTTGGGTGCCCACTCCAGTGCACTCTTCACCACGGCCAGGGCAGCTGCTCCCAGTGCCACCGTCAGCCCCATCACTGCCAGCTTGACAAAGCGGTTGGTCCGGGGCTTTGTCAAGATGGATTTTGTCCGCTCCTCCCCTCGGAGCCGCTCCTCCCCCCGGAGCCGCTCCCTGAAGCGCTGCCTCAACACAGTGTCTGGTCTCTGCTGCACTGATGCCAACTCAAAGTCTTTAAAAGTGGAAGCCGCAGTTCTGCAAGAGAAGGAACGGGTCAAGCAGTGTTCCCAGCTCACCTCGGGGACCAGGAAGGGAGATCTCCACGGGGAGGCAAGAGCTGGCAAGGGGAAGCAGGGGACACGTGGGCTGCCCAGCACTCACCGTTCAGCCTGCTGCTGAGCTGCCTCCTTGGCGAGTTCAGATGGTGGGAACTGGACAAAAAGGTCCCCGGCTTTGCTGATCAGAGACTCATAAGGAAGGTCCTGTGGGATCTGGGACAGGAGGTGGTGGACAGAGGCCATGTCGCACTCGCAGTCCAGAACTTCCTGCTCCCGGTGCAGCACGATCTGCAGAAAGAAGTGGCAAGAGTGAGAGTGAGAGACAAGGAAGTGGGGACAACTCCTTGGCACAAGCCGGTGCTTGTTTCAGAGCCAGAAGAGAAAAACACTACAGTTCCAGCTGAAAGACCTTCTTCAAGAGGACACACTGTAGTGAAGCATTCACTGGGAAGAGAAATGCCAAACCCCTTCTAAGACTCTGAGGCTGTGGAAAGCCTCTTTCAGAGTAGTTAGATCTGTCTGCTGAGCAGAGCCTGCTACTGACAGGTCAGAGATGTGGGCAGAACCTCAGCAGGGTTTGACTCCATGATTTGCCCTCTGCCAGAGGAGGACGGGTAGGTGGACACACGGTGCAGGGCTGTCCCCAGCCAGCCAGGCACCCCAGCACGTGCCCAAAAGCAGGACCAGCATATGAAAGCAAAGAAAACCACTGTGTCACACTGCCTGCATGGCACTGAACTGGCACAGCCTGCTCATCTGGACACCCTCAGGCTGCCCTGAGTTCCCCTGCATCCCACCTGCCCTTTGCCATCGCCAAGGACATCACTGACCTTGGGGGGCTCTGCAGAGTGGGGTGCAGATAGGGACAGCATCAGCACTGGGTTTGCCAGCCCCCCTCTGCAGCCCCAAATTCCCACCACCTCAGAATGGTGCAGTAAATCCCTGACCATCCCCTCAATACCTACCACAGCAGCAAAATAAATGGGCATCAGTGGGTGGCAAGCCAGGAAGAAGTCGTATAATCGCACAACGTGCCGGAAGTCGGACAAAACGTGGCCGAACCAGGTGATCAGCCAGCTGAGAGCAAAGATGGTTCCCACCTCCGCACTGCAGAGAGAAAGAGCTGTTAGGGCAGCCTGGACACAGGGATGAAAGGCTCCTGAGCCAGCTTTGCACCAAAATGCCATGCCTGGATTAGGTGGGAGGGGAAGATAGAGCTGGCTGTCAGTGAAGCAGTGAGCTCAGCCCAGAGCAGGAACTGCACCTCTGACACAACCCCCAGGCAAAGTGCTGCCTCTACGCGTGTCACATCCAGTGGGGGCCACATGCTGCTTTCAGAGGACCCTGAATGTGGGATGTTCCATGGCACTGTCTGGCTTGCTGGCCTGAGGGCAACTAAGTCCTGCAGTAGTAAACCCTAGGGGCTTAGTACTTCTGAGAGTTTGTAATCAGGGTTGGTACCCAAAGATCTCCTGGCTGTGAAACAAAACAAACACACCTGCCCAAAAAAGGGCTTTGAACTGACTCTTCCCACTCACCTTCCTGCTTCTGCTTTGATCTGC
This sequence comes from Climacteris rufus, assembly GCA_013398175.1. Lineage (NCBI taxonomy): Eukaryota > Metazoa > Chordata > Aves > Passeriformes > Climacteridae > Climacteris > Climacteris rufus. The sequence goes on along the minus strand of VZRZ01000251.1, from coordinate 213,741 downwards.
CCATGCACACTTATGTGTCCCTAATGCAAAACCTGTGAATTATCCCCAGACGAGCAACAAAATATGGCAAGGTCCCACCAACCACACAAGTGGTCATGTGAAGCAGGTGTAGCATTTTGTACAACACTGTCCCCAAATCCCCAGCTTTCCAACACAGACTGCAGACAACTGGGATGAAGATGGGACCACGTAAAACCCCTCCAGACAGGCAGCACAGGTTTGGGTCTGCTCAGAAGTGGAGTGCCACATGGCTTTGGGGTGTCACCATCAGCTGTGGGACAGATGTTGACTCCCTGAGGAAGCCACTGTGGTGCTGGGGACGTGCTGGTGCAAATGGCCCTGTGAACAATAACCTGAGACTGGCAGGGGAGAGCCAGGAGGCTCTGAGGGAACAGCTGCATACCTCTGCATGAAGTCATGCACCTCAGGGTTCACCTGGTCTATGATGGGCATCAGGTAATTTAAAATGTGCTTGGTATTATCCATCGTTGGGTCCATAAAATCCCTGAGGAAAGATTGAAAAGAAGCTTTGTCAAGCAACAACATCAGTCAGCTCTCCTTCCAGGGAGGCAGCAGAAGGTGATGCCCATGCAATAAACAGCCTTGCTGGCAGGGTAACCCTTGGCCCCAAGGAATTCTGTTTCTTTGGAACAGCCTCCTTCCTGCTTGTCTGGGACACACAGTGCTGACCTGCACACAGAACCCAAGCCCAGACCATCATGCTGCTGTCAGCTGACACTTCTTAGTTTGCTGCAGTGCACATATGAACCACAAAGCCTTTCCAGCACACAAGACCTGACTCCTGTCTGGGAGAGGAGAGATAATTCCTCCAAACCACACTCCTCAGCTGGAAGCTGGCTCTCATTTCAGTGCACAAACAGGAGAGACACTTCATGTGGGGCACAGGACACTGGTGGTATGGACCACACTGCTCAGGGCTATGCAAGGACAAGGGAGGCAGGTGCTGAGCCAGCCCCCAGGACCTGGAGAGGCTCTGACAGCCACGCAACCATGAATAATGCATGTGCATTGGCTTTCCCAACTGCAAGACATGCTGCAAATTAACTGACAGCCTTCAATTATCCCTTCCCCAGAGCACAGCTCCCTGCAAAGCCACTGTGCTGTCGTGTGGTCAGGCTGCTCTCACAGCACCCCTGAGGGTACAAGCATGATAGGCAGCTGCTTTAACCCAAGGCTCTGCCTTCCTGGCTCCCCTTCCAGGCCAGCTCCACCCACACAGGTGTCCCCACAGCCTGAGGACACGCAGTTGGCTCCTCTCCTCCTGCTGAGTACCTGAGATGATGTGTTGAGAGCTTCTCCACCAGTGCTGTGGCCAGCCTGTCCCCCACCACCAGCAGGAAGGTGACCACGATGTCGTGGTAGCCCTGGTAGTAGTGGAGCTGGGGGTTGCGCTTGAGGACGTGGAGGATGATATCGATGAGCTCCTCCTGCAGTCCCTCCCTCTGGTCATCTGGCATCCCTGTGGGGACAGCACCAGGCAGAGGTGGGACAGCTGTGTCACCTACCAGGGCCTGCTGTGGGAGTGAGGCTGACTGTAGTGTGAAAGGAGAGCATCTGTGCATTTACTAACCTGCCTGATCCCCAGGGATGTGGTGCACAGGGAAGGGCACTAAAACTGGCAGAAAAAACTATCTGAAGCCCTCATCCTGTCTCCCAAAACTCTGCTGGCCCAGTTGTTGAGATTTTTAATCTTTAGATCTGCAGAGCTCCTTCCTGCAAGGAAGCCACCATGGAGGATGGGAGCAGGGTTTACTGATGTTTGCACAGTGCTGCTGTGAAGAGAAAATCGTGCTGCACATCCAGCACTGCTGAGGATGTTTTAGTAATTTTGAATTTCCCAGGAGTTACAGAAAAAAATTCACCAGGACCCATTTTCACAGAAACTGTGCCAACTGCATCAGACTGCGAGGCCTCCAGCGGCACAACCTTCTATTGGTCCCTTGCTAACAACATGTTTAGGGACAGGATGTCACAGGGAAAACATTGTTCCTGCCCTGCACAGCTGCAGCCAGTTTCTGACAGTCCCTGTCAACAGATAAAACGCCCAAAGGCCAAGCAGAGAGTCCCAGCGGAGATCCTGCAATGACAAAGTTCTCCTTTTCCTCTGCTTCACTAATGCAGCTAAAAATAGGCAGGAGGCTGCCATTCAAGGGCAAAAAAATCCGTAGGAGCACAGCCTTCAGGAAACAGGCCTGCACACAGCACCCGTGCCTGCAAGAGTCACAGTGAATCGAGTGTTTACACAAAATAAATGTGGCAGAAGAGGGAAGCAAATTCTGGCCAGAAATAATGATTGCTCTGCACAGAAAGCTGCTGGATTTAATGTTTTATAAATAACACAACAAGGCACCAGCCTCACATCAGAACCAAACAACTGCAAAACCATTTTGCTTTAAATGTTCAAAGTTCTACTAAATTTGGTGCAAGAACATGATTTTGAGACTTTTTTATGCCAGGGATTGTTCTAAGCACAGACAAACCTGCTTTTCCTGCCCCTGAGCTAGACCATGGACTAAAATAAACCACAGCAAATGGCATGTTTCTCAAGCTCTCCATCTGTCCTAATCTCAACAGGTGAGGGTGCATAGGATCCAGGCAGGATCCATGCAGGATCCAGCCTCTCTGTGCTGCAGCTGTCTGCCACTACCAGACTGCAGGCAGAGGGGCTCAGTGGGGCAGGGAAAGTGGAACATTGGAAGAGCCACATCAAAAACCATCTGTGCAGGGACAGCTGAAGGAAACTGATGGGTGCAGAAGGGCTCCATTGCAAAACACAGCTGCTGTGAGCTCACATGGAAAAGGCTTTCTAGAAGTCAGGCTCCTGGAGCAATGGAGTGCCACCTTCTGCAGCTCCCCCAGTGAGCCAGGAGGAGCCCCATGGCATTGACCTTACCCCCACAGAGTGGGAAGAGCACAGTTCCCCCTCACCTGGCGGGAAGCGGCGCAGGGATCGCCTCACATCCAGTAACACTTGCTGGTAATCCTTGCTGTCCTCTCGCAGCTCCTTCCCTGCTGAGAAACAGAGGAACAGGATTAATATGAAGCAGTGCAATAGTATTGGAAGGAGAGTGGGCTGAGGGAGCTGAGAGGATCCCTGCTGAAGGTGGAGATGAGGCTGCACACAAACCCCACCCCACTTTACATCCCCTTTTTCACATCACACCCCACCAGTCTCTGCACTTTCACTGCCACACACACTGACACTAACAGCAAATGAAACAATTATTTGCTTATACAACACATGTTAAAATGCTTAAACTGACAGCACTCCCAGCACTCCTAGAAACATGTCTGCTCCACAGTTTCACTGTGCAATTCAAAGTGTACTCAAAAGCAGAACTGGAAGTGTGCTGTGGAGACCACAAAGAATAATTTATAAAACAGAAACAATTCAGAAGAAAACCTCACCCAGGGGTAGCTAAGACAGTTAAAACACAAAAGTTCAGTGAGCCAGCAAATTCATTCTTTCATGTGAAGTTAAACATTGTCTTCCAGCAGCTCTGGTCACCTCACATCACCCGACTCTTGACAGAGGTGGGGGGATGCACGTTTATGAAGGGCCAAAGAATCAGGAGCAACAACAAAATCTGTCCTGGGTGACTGTAAAAGCTACAGGACCTGGAGCTCCTGCATTGCTAAGGTTTAAAAACCAAGTGGGTACTTAATCAGGAAGCTCATTGTCCCTGTATCTGCTCTGACTGAAACCCACGTGTGCTTCACACAACAAACACCTTGGTAAGATTTTGGCCAAGCCAGGGCTCGGCACAGCCAGCTCTCCATGGGAGCAACACAAATCAAGTCTGATTCTTTCTGCTGCAGGTGAACTCACACATGTCAGCTAATGCTCAGGGCCACGCTGATAGCATCCACAATGATCTGATTCCATCACTATCACTAAAGAAAACAACAAATGTTGTTTTCAGAAGTCGTGTATTGTTTACACACAACACAGTATTGGTGCTGCAGTGAGTCCCCTTTGTACAGGAGCTTAGTGGGAAATGAAACACACACAGGGAGAAGGCAGGGCAGAAAACATGGCCTTCCTCTAGTGACAAAGGTCACTGAGCTGTTCCTCCCAGGCACCCGATTCCAGGCTGTTCCATACCTGGAAGAGGGGGCAGGTCATCTGTATTAACACTGAGCAGCTTTGGCCACACTTTGCACCGGATCTCGTCGGTCAGGAGCCCGCCCTCGCTGATCGCCATCCGCCTCAGCGCCGCCACGTCGATGGGGTCACTGTTCAGAGCCTGGTAAATCTCTGCCACTTTTCTCTTCTTCTTAGCATCAAAGTCTGCGAAAGGTCACAGAGATGTGAGCTGACAGGCAATGCCAGCACACAGAGGGGGCAAGCAACAGCCACTCACAGCGACGTCACACACACACAAGGGAGATGACACAGGACAGCTGTCACACTGGCAGGACTGGGATGACCCTGGTGGTGACTCCTCCAGCGGAGTGTTCCCATCTCTGCAGGCTCTGCACCTCAAAGGGCACCCTCACTGCTTCACTATCAACCCTGGGGGTCCCACTGTGGGAGGCAAACAGGGCTCCTCCTGACAGGGGAGCCACCACCAGTGCCCAGACAATGTCCTTGCCTCCCGTCCTCCCCAGTGGCTCCATGCAGGTCTGAGAAAGCTCTGCAAAGCCATCCTGCAACTCCCTGCTCTCTGATGCGGCTGCCAGCTCAGATCTCAACTGTTTCCTAAGACCAGGACTTAGGAAAGTGTTCTAAAAATGTTAGTAAAGTGGTCCCAAAACTGTGTTCCTACCGACTCCTGGGTGCAGCCGTCCTAGGAAGAAGCCTGAGCATGTCCACTGACAGCAACAGACACAAGAAAGGACATAATTACACCAGAGTAAAGAATCACAAGCACATTCACTTCTCCTACAACAAACACAAACCTGCCAGCCACGAGTACACACACAGCTCAGCCAGTAGGAAACAATTCCCACTGTTTTGAGGAGCACAGAAACTCGGGACAGAGAGGGAAGGGGGTAACACACAAAGCACACAGTGCTCGGGTTAGACACACTTACAGGACACCACAGTACTTCCCAGGGAGCGCAGAAAGGACACTATTTCACACCACATGGTGGAATTTGTCACCACTGCCTCGTGTGAGGAAGGAGAGAGTCGGCCGAGAGCCACTCAATATCCCACACCAGAGGAGTTCCCGGTAAGGAGGCTTTGCTGAGCAGCTGCGGGGTTGGAGTGCAGGATGAGGCCACAAACGCTGCCTTTCCCTAAAGGCTTTTCCCATAAATGCAACAACTTTGGGATCCAAACAGGATTCGTTCTACACGGGATGTGTCCAAATAGGATTTGGGGTGGGAGGAATTAAAAGGATCTGGATGGAGAAACAGCTGTTTCCCAAGGCCGCGCCCTCCCGGGGAGCTCGTTCCTCTGCCCACGTGGCACCTCCGCTGCTGCCCCGGCCCTCTCCCTGCCCGCTCCTGGCTGGAAGTGCCGCTCCCTGCGAGGTCTGAAGGCAGCCGGCAGGTCGGCAGGCTGCTCACACACACGGACGATAAGTAGGTCGAGCAGTGGATGCTGTTCCTTCTCAAAGACCCTTTTTAAACACTTCTTGGATCAAAACAAGCTGGAACAGCCTACGACAGAGCTCCACCTCCCTCCGAATTCCAAGTTCCTGGTAACATTGAATCTCCTATCGCTCACTCAGCGACTACAATTTCTTTTATTTCCTCTCCCGCCCCTTGTGCAAGCAGAGTTATTTGCACAACAGAAGCCAGCTCTGCTCAGCCGGTTCCCTATTCCCAGCCAGTTCCCTACCCCCGGCTGTTCCTGATCCCCTGCCACACGCACACACTGGGCTGTCACATACCGATGCCTCGGGAAGGAGGAGACAAAGCCTACGGGAAGAAAAACTCCTGTTCACACACAAAGAACTTAGGGAGTAGTGGGAAGGAAGTAGCACATCTTGCGGGCTCCTCAGACTTACAGATAAATACCCCAATATTTACACTTTTCAAACATACAGGGGACAATAGCTGCCAACAAGTACTACCAACAAGCACAAGACCTTAACTCGCAGGCTCACATTTGGAAGGAGAGACACAAACCCAAGCTGAGGGCGATCTAAAACCCAGATGGGTCCGTCGGTGCTTCTGCAGCGCTGCAGGGACCGG
>VZRZ01000251.1:183149-207118 GCA_013398175.1 Climacteris rufus | reverse complement strand
GTCACGGAGCCGCAATGCGCAGGCGCGGCGCCGCTAGGCGGGTCACGCGGGCGGGGGCAGCCGCGCATGCGCGAGGCGGGCCCCGCCGGGAGCTTGAGTCTGTCCCGAGCTCGTCAGGGGTTATTTGAAAGAACAAAACCCCAAATCCCAGCCCCAACCTCCCCCAGATGGCCACGGCACAGATTATTCCCAGCGCTGTCGGGGGCGGGTAACACACCCACAGTGGTGCTGCACACAGGGGCTGCTGCCGCCCCATAAAAGGCACGCGTCAATCCTCCGAACTCCCCCGGCAATGCTGTGAGACACCGGCAGTGCGAGAACAAGCGCCCGGCCCTCCGGGTAAGGCCTTGTCAAGCCCACAAAGCTCCTTCCACGCACGGGGTTCCGTAGTTCCTTGTGTGCAAGGGCTGACGGGCACTGGGGCCATCAGCCACTCTCAAGTCTCCTCTTCCACACGTCTTATCCTGGTGCAAACCTCCCTCGCTTGGAATAACAAAAGAACTGGGTTAAATGTCCTGCAGGGCTCAGAACCAGTGCAAACAAGCTGTATTTTGTCATACTGGGTGCTTTTACGTTACAGCACATTGAGGTAACAGTCAACACAGTCCAACTTTCACATCACTTTAGGATATAAAAGATTAAGTACAATGGATTTCCACTGGATGAAGGCATGGTGGAGAAAGCTCCCCTGGTGTATGTGAAAAACCTCATCTCCCTGCCAGCAGTCCTCACAGAAAGGGGCAGTGTTCCATGTCCCACAAGTCAGTTTAATCCAGCCCACACATTTCATCCTAAAATAAACTAAGCAACATGGAAGCACATGTTCATCCCCTCCAAAAAACAGAGGGATGGGTGCCTGGGACAAGCAGGAGCCGCAGGCCAAGGTGCCAGCACCACTGAGGAACGTGAAGAGCACTCATGTCCAGGCTAACAACTGCTGCAATGGCTTTGAGATGGGAGGTCACTAAGAGGGACAGGTGCCATTGTGCCTGCAGCCACACCAGCTGAGCCCCCCAGCATCAGGTAACTGAAAACAAGTCACAGAAATCAGGTGAGTAGCAACACACACAAACACCTAATAACTGGTTCATCATCTCAATTCCCCACCATCATGGCTGAGACAGAAGAGGAGGGTTTTTTGTTATGGCAGAAGATCCTTCTCCCAGGAGATACTTTGGCTTGTGACATCTGTGTAAGGCTTCTATGCACTGCTCCCCATGGGTGTGACAGGGACGTGGCCTGCCCAGGGCCCACATGACTGTCACCACTCCTGTGTCAGTGTATGACCACCCCAGGGAGGCCTCTACACAGGGAACTTAAATCTAACCTCGATAAATAAAACCAAATGTTTATTTACACCAAAGAATTCCAACACTGGATCTTTCACATATGAAGGACAAAGTATATATACACAGCAAGGGGTAGCAGGGCTGTAACAAGGGTGCTTTTCCGTTGTCAATGATAATATTTGTCCACAATTACTGATCTACCATTTCAGTTTAAGTTAACGTCTCCTTGCTCCTTCCTCTCAGTGCATATTTACAAGACTGTGAGGTAACTGGTATTCTCACCACATGGCACGTGAGGGAGGGGATGGTGGGTGAAGATGTGGGATCGGACTTGGCGCAGTCTGATTTTTCCAGCTTTAAGTAGCCACCAGCTCGAAACCTATAGAAACAATTTAAAAACAATATACCCAATAACAAACTAATTCCAGAGATCCAAGCCAAGCAATGGCTGGAAGAACCCTCTGTGAGAAAGGGGCTGAGCAGAGTAAGGCTTACTCTACAGGAGCACCTGTCTCAGGAGGTGGCAAGTACTCCAACTGGATCAGTAATTTCATTTTTAAGACTAAAATTACATGCAAGGGGTGAGTTGGCATTCTGGTTGACTCCTAAGGAGACAGTATCCAATCCAATTAGGGTTTTGGACATTATCCGCACTTACTCCTTTTAAGCTTATCCCACCTCTCCCTACTGGAATTGTCTCCTCAGTGTACCCTGGCTGGGACATATGCAGGACATGGGGTTCAAGTGGGTGGTACTTTAAGAATCCCCTCCCCTGCCTCATGAAGACTTGGTTTGGTAGTCTCTGGAGAACAGCACAATCCCCCAAGGTGTAGGTTTGTGGAGGAATAATGGTGGGAACATGAAGAGAAGAGATTTCCAGCAGGATGCAAGAGCTTGGAAATGCTGTTGATTCATCTTTGTTATTATATGAAGAAATTTTTTTTTTTTCTTTTTTGGGAGGGGTGGGGGGGGGGAAAGAAAAACTGTCCAAGAAGTATTCCATCTGTAGGTATTTTCAGGGAATCCCCTGAGTTACGAAAAGTTCAAGTAAAAAAAGAAAAATCAGCCTATAATAATTTTGTATATAATGACTGAACTACTATAAATCCACAAGCAACAGTTCAGACACGGTGTCTCCAAAGCGTTCATCCCCTCCCTTCCCCTGCCAGGCACGAGCTGCGTCCTGAGGAGAGGTGGAGGGGGAAACCTCTTCCCCACCTGACTCAGCTCAGGCAGCAGGAGACAGAGCCCGTCACTGCTGGGCGCCTGCAGCAGCTGGAACCGGCATCCCCAGCGTGGTGGTGGCAGAGATGACGGGTGAGCCTGCTAGAGGTCCAAGGGGTGAAGGTGTTGGCACTGAAGAAATCCCTGGAAGAGAGACAGGTAAGCAAGGATTAGGGTGAAACCAGTGCACTGCTATGCAGGACAGATCAGCTGCTGAAGTCCAGGGGTAGCTTTGCAGGTCAGTTATGTTTTCAGAGCTGCCAAAATAAGCTTGAGGTTAAAGATCACTGTTCCCTGCAGCTGTGAGCAGGGCACAGATTTGCACACACCTGAGTGTCACTGATGGGCAGAGATGTGGCAGGATCATAGAATGGTTTGGGTTGGAAGGGACCTGAAAGGTCATCTTGTTCCAATCCCCTGCCAGAGGAAGGGACACCTTCCACTAGACCAGGTTGCACCAAGCCCCCATCCTGTTGCCTTTAACCCTTATATTTTTCAAATTCTGTATTGCCCAGCGTGTATGCTTTATAGCTCGTTAGTTGCTGTTCTCTATAGACATAACAGTGCCTCTCTGGGCTTGCTCCTCAAGGACACTTAGACTGCACATAACCAAGCTTCTAAAGGAGGGGGGAGGGTGAGCGAGCTAAGGGAGCTAGGGGGAAATTGCAAAGTTTTAATTGGTGAATTTATGCTGATATGCAAATGGACCAAACCTATAAAGATCTGGAGAACTCGTGACTCGTCATCCATTTCGGGTGATGCCCCTGGGGGGCTTTGTCTGCCCTAAGTGTACCTTTGAAGGCCTTTCAAATAAATACCCACCTTTTATTCCCTTACTTCTGACTAGTCTCAGTTTTTGGGCTAGCCTTTTCAGGCAACAATCCCACCAGGCCTTAAACAATTCTAGGGATGGGGCAGCCACAGCTTCTCTGTGCCAGTGGACTGTCCTTCAAACTGCTGCCAGAAAACGAACTGCAAAGCACTTTTTAAAGTGAGACCAGAAAAGCAGGTCAGGCTGCTCAAGGCCTTATGTGTTGCGCTCTCCCACCCACTTTGCAGCCCTCTGTGCCCTTGTCCCCAGTCCCAGGAGATGAGCCAATGCCTGACCTGCGGAACTCCCTCTCCTGGATCCTCCCCCCACCCTGCACACACAAATGCTTTAACACAGCAAGCAGGGTTGCCAGAACTGACCTGACATCATGCTCGCACTGCTGACAGGAGTGCTGCCACCCGGCATGTTGGACGAGCCCATCCGAGCCTGGTCTTTCACAATGGGATCTAGGAAGAGCACACTACCTGTAAGTGCTGTGTTGCCACAGAGCTGCTGAGGCACAGGCCTCTGTGCTCAGCCAGTCCTGGCACTCTGCCTGCATCAAATAACATCAACCATTATCTGTTGAAACACAGACATTTCCACCAACTCCAGTGGGAAGCACTCAAGAAGGTACCAAGGTCATGTGATATTGGGTAAAGTCACCTAAATGATGTGATTTGGGGTTCAGCAGGACTGTCTGACAGGAAAAGCTGAAGGATATTATGGCAAAGTTGATCCTTCTGTGCTAAGCAACTGTGTAATTGCAGAAAGCCAAACCCAGAACATGGGTGTAGCAAGCAGAAAGATTATCACTAATTACCATCGTGTGTCACGTCTCTATACACAGTTCACAGCAGCCTGTGAGCTGTCAGGAGTGTCACTGGAGCTTGTTGTCTTCCCTGAGATGATCCCAACTTACTCACTAATGCTTTATTTTCAGCTGCATGTAAATAACACTCTCACCTTAACAGGGACAACCCCTTCCTGCCTCCCAGGCTTTCTGTGTCAGACAAGGGAATTCCAAATAGTGTCTTTACTCCTGCTGAGCTCAGCACAATCTGTATCTCTTTGTGGACACAAGTTAATTAACAGTTTGTCCAACTCTCACATTCCAAGCTTTTGTCTTCCGTAATGCTCATAGTTGCAAAACATTTCCCTGGGATAATTCCCATAAGTGTAGCACAGATCAACAGTTTTTTCATTACAGGGGTCCCTACAGCAGCAAGGAAAAAAACCTACCTGAGCAAACACTGACATTTTGCATTGTTGCAGTTGTTTCAAACTCTAAATATCAGTATTTGTGAAAAACAGCAAGCATTTAACAATATTTAATGAAAGTTACATTTTTTCTTGCAAAACCAAGACTTGGATATACCAGTAGCTAAGCAATTTAGCAACAAAAGGAGTTAGGCCTGTTTCTCACCAAGTCAGAGTTGTCTGGGTTTATCCAAACACAGGAACCCCAAGTCACATCATTTAAGTGACTTTCCTTGATATCACCTGCTGATTCAGTGCAATTATTTGCAGAAGCTATGCTCATTATTGATGCCATTCTCAGTTCCCATCTGCACAACCCATGGGGACAGATTTCCCAGAGGCAGAAGTCTCAGGACTGCAGCTGGTACTTACAGAAGTAGGGGTGTTCCATGGCTTCTCTGGCTGTGAGTCGTGACTGGTGATCATATCGCAGCAGCTTGTCTAAGAAATCCAGAGCTTCTGGACTCACCAGGTGTTGGTTCTCACTGTGAACAAAGCGCTCCCATCGCTTACGGGAGTGTCTGTGGGAAAAGAGACCCCAGTCAGGCCAGGCAGGGCACAGAGATGCCCAAACTCACTGGTTTAAGCAGCAAGAACCGTCACAGATGGCCAGCCCGGGGCCAGGCTGCTGCTCCAGGATGTTCCAGAACACGAAGCAGTGTCACGGTGTCTCCACGTGGTGGCACAGCCACCTCGGCCACCACAGCCCCTGCATGGCCCTGCCACGACCCCAGACAGCAGCAGGAATAATGTTCACAATGGATTACAGGCATAAAATTCCAGGTTGTGCTCTTACAGCCCAAACATTATTGCATTTAGTTTGAGTATCACATAAAATAACTATGAGGGGAAAAACCATATAAATGCCATCTTAAACAGCACCTGACTTTCTGTAATGCTGAGAAACACCAGTTTTGTTTTTTCTCCTCCCAGACTGGAGAGAGCATTTGCCCTTCATGCTTTCTGCTCCAGTAATTCCTTTATTGCCTGGATGACATTTAAAAATCTTTCCTCAGGTCCATTTCCATATAAAGGACTATGGGAAGCAATGGCAAAAGGGACCAAAGGCAAAAAGTGACAGTTCTCCAGAATCCTGGCTCTGATTTCTCCCACAAGTTTTTGTTCATTTCAAGGTCTGTTGACAAAGCTGTAGCTGCCTGGGTCTGTCAAAGAGACTCCAGACCTTGGCTCACCTGCCCAAGATGTCATTGAAACGAGGATCCAGCTCAATGTTGTATTTGTCAATGTAGTCATACAGATCTTCTGTCCCCAGCACCTTGGCTATCCTCACCAGCTGGGAACAAACACAAAAACAAGTCACTGCTGTGAAGGTTTGACAGTGCCAGAGCCTGCATGAAGATACAGCAGCACATTCCCTTGGGAGCTTGAACCTGGTCTCAGCAGTGTGAACCAGCAGCCACAGGGTCACCCTGTGGCTCTGGCTTCCCCAGCCACACACAATCCCAGGCATCAGGAACATGCCTCCACTCACAGCCAGAGCTCAGTACCCCAAGGCAGCCAGGAGGGAGCCACAGACCCTAAAATCTCTAAAACCTGAGACCTGGCAACACTAATTCCCTTAGTAGCAAGAAAATATTCAAAACCAAGAAAGGGGAAAGCAAGAATTACTGGTCAAAAAAGCAGAAACTCTGGATCTTGCGTGTGAGAACTCCAGAAGAAGTCTGAGAAAACAGAAGGTCCCTGTTCCACGATATTTGCATGGCAGTCACATGCTGAGCATGTGATAAAGGTTTAAATATAAAAATTTTGGCCTAAAGGCAACATATCAAAGATTTCAGAATCCATATAAACCTCTACCAAATTCACAGTTTCTGTACAGAGTGCTGGGAGGGTGGATAGTGGCAGGGCCTTTCCACATAACATAACCTCAGGAATAGTCAAACTATGTACCAGAACACACCAGCCTTAATATAACTATTGTTACAGCTTTTCCCAAACACCTACTGAGGAGCTCCTAAGTACAAAGCTCTATAAATCCATTTCTATTTAATTGGTTACATAATCTTGCACACTTGAGAAAAGGAATGTGGTGTCAAACTGAGCAAAGAAGCCATTAGAGAAAGGTTTAAAAATTCTTCTCTGGATCACTTGATAGAAGCCTAAGCAGGAAACCTTCATGGTGTGCTAAGAGAACAGACATTGTACATGACCAGCTCTCACCTGATCATAGTTGTCATGGCCATGGAAAAATGGCTCCTTTCGGAATATCATACTAGCCAACATGCAACCCAAGCTCCACATATCCAGACTGTAATCATACATCTGTACAAAACCAGAAGGACAATTCAATTTCTAATGAATTAAGCAGAACAGACTTCCAAAACTAGCAGGGTCTCCCCCCTCCCTCCAGTGATATGAACACACAGCCATGTTATGCTGGAAAAAGACTGAACTATCTTCATGTATCTCCATCCCTAATCACTGCTCAGCTCAGTGTTCCAGTTACTCAAACTGGGATACAGCAATTAGCAGGACAGCAGGTATCCCAGTTCCATCCCTGTCTGCCAGGATATTAAAGATCAGAGCTTTTTTTCTATTTTCACTGCAGACTCCAATGTTTAAACCACTGAGAAGTGTGTGTTGGGAAAGGAAGCATTACAACAAGCAACAAAAGGTGTGGACTCCCCAGGGTCCATGCGCAGGTGAGGATGTGCCTTTTTCCAGAACCAGCAAGGTCTGAAAGTCACCAGGAACACTGCAATTTCCATAATGCAAACTGCCATCAGATATGGGGATGCTTTTATGGCTTAATTTAGAAGTTCATGCAGTACTTGCTGTTCCCACAGGGGCTTTGTTTCATTCCTGTACCTTACTGCAAACACAGCCTTGCTAAAAAAATATTCAACATTTGTATTCCAAGATCCATGATGATACTTCTGCAGCTCTTCCTCAGGTCCTGAGTCTACTCGTTAGATTTTTCATTCAGTGGATTTACAGTCACTGCTTTCTGCCATACATTTTGGAACAGACTGTCTTTAGCTTCAACTCTCTAGACATTTGAGTTTTGGGTTTGTTACCTTGAAATGGCACTGACTTTCCATATAAAAGTCAGTAAGAAGTCCTGGTAATCCTTACCTGATAATCTACAAGGAGTTCAGGTCCTTTGAAATATCTGGAAGCCACTCTGACATTGTACTCTTGGCCGGGGTGATAGAATTCAGCCAAACCCCAGTCTATTAGTCTAAGCTAGAAATGCAAGAAAACAAAGAAAAAAGGCTCAAGGGATGTTCCAGCTTTCCAATGGCTGAATGACACTGCAAGTGAGCTTAGTTTGAAGTCAATATACTAATCTTCTATTTTCAATTAATCTGACCAAAGTATCTGGTGGCATATTCTCCTCAAACCCACACCAACCAGTCTAAATAAAACACCTCTCCTTGCAATATTGTCTGTGGGTTACACGTGACCCAAAAAAGCTTCAAAAAACAGGGTACAGAATCTCATTGTACGTTTCTCCACACCCTTGAAGAAGAGGTCTGCTAGTACCCAAAAAGGATCCCAGTTTGCCAAGAGAAAAGGATCCCTCCCTGCCCCCCAGCCACCCCACACTACCTTTCTGTGCTCATGGTCAATCATGACGTTGTGAGGTTTGACATCTCTGTGCATGATTCCCATGCTATGGCAGTAATCTAGAGCCTGCAGGTGACAAGGAAACAGATGCTGGAGTCACAAGAACCTCTCAAGTTCGACCATATTCAGCAGTATTTCCACAGATAACAAGTCTAACTAGATGACAAGACTGTCCAGTGTTAGATTCTGGACTACACTCACTGATCACAGAAAACACTTCTAGAGCCCCCTCTCAAAAGGAGGTTCCAGCAACTCAAGTGTCTTGACTTCATGTGCTTCCTCATAAAAATTGGAATTTCAGAGTCCCTAAGAGCATAGTTACTAAGCATTATTGATCAAACAATCTCCCCTTCTCCAGACTCCTAAGGACAAATTACTTGGTTCAGAAGAATGGACAAAGACATTTGACTCACATTACATTACAGCACAAACCCAGCCACAGTTTTCTGTTTTCAGAGGCTACATGTACTCCTTAAGATTTAGAATCTTAAGCTATATCAATATACCACAAAGCTCTGTTAGCCTCAAAAAAAAAACCAAACCAAAACCCAACAAGGACCAGAATTTGTTGCAGAAACAAGGCTGAAAAATCGACACTGACTTGATGTTTTTCTGCCCAATTCTTTCATAGGCTCTCTCTTCCCTTCCCTTAGTGATCTGATGTCACCATCATCAGTGACATAAGAACCATCTCTACAGAATTAGCTGAGTGCAAATCCTAGAAAAAAACCTAAAAACCAGCAAAACACCAACTTACCTTCAAGATCTCATACATGTAGAATCGAATATCATAATCTGTTAATGTCTGGTATAATTGCTGTGGGACACAAACACATTGTGTCAGTGCTCAGCATCCAAAAAAACCATCACATCCCTGCCAATCCAGAACAACCCAGCCCTCTTCTGGGCTGCTGTCATTCTCCAAACCCATTTGAAGGAAGAATACAAGTTTCCCAAGTTACTCTGATCAGTCTGTTCCTCTCCCCTCACAAATCCCTTACACATTTTACTTCTAGCTCTGCTCAGAGAGTACAACCTGGTTCCTGTCACTATTTCCCTCTAGTTGTACCTGCCCAGCACCAGCATGATGAATGGCATTGCACAGCCTTTCTTCTCCTGAGGCAAGTCAGTAGGAAGGGGACAAAGAAACATCTAAATCCCTATCCCCAGGAGTATGGAAGGCCACAGAAACAGCTGTCCACAAAGTGGTTCCAATAAATAGCTGCACACATAGAAGCAAAATGCCTCAAAAAGTCAGGCACTGATGGGCCACAAGATAATGGATTCATTTGCTCCCAAGGTTAAATAACCATTTGGAATCTGGATTCTCATCTTGTTACTTTTGTGGCAAAATGGTACTGATGGACTAATTACAAATTCTGTCCCAACTTTATTTACCTTTAGAGGCATTTCCTATGCTGGAAGGAAATGATTAAATAACCTGCCTGCCCTGCATACTTGCCTTTCCCCAGAAAAACAGTACAAGTGGCTTTCAAACAGAAGAAAAATGAGAAGTCACAACCCCCACTGTACCTTAAAGTCTGTGTTGTTTACATGTTCAAAAACCAAAGCGGGTGTTCGAGACTGAAACAGAAAGAAAGTGTTCAGCCATGGTAAGTTGAGATAATATCCTTCCACTTAGGATAACGAATTAAACATTTTTTTTCTCCTAAAACTGCACAAACCCCCTCTGCCTCAGACATACTTATGATTCCCCTCAGGCAGAGAGAGCAGAGCCAAAGCCCACAGCCCCCAGCAGCACTGTTTGCACAGAGAATTAACTTGTCTCAGCTCACTGGTATCTCTTCCTCACAGAGTGAGGGGCTGGAGGGACCCGTGGGGGAAGGGCCCACTGAAAGAAGTTTATCAGATTAAGAGCTGATCTGATTAGTCAATTCAGAAGCAGGACTTAAGAGCAGGGGAAAACAAAAAGGCAGGTCAGAGCTGAAATCCAACACAGCAACTTCCCCCATAACCCCAGTGTACCCTCTGAGTTCCTGCCACACTCACCACAGGATCTTTTACTATATCTGCAAGGGTGATGATATTGGGGCCGCCTCGCAAGTTCTCTAAGATCTTGATTTCACGCTTGATTTTCTTCTTTTTAACAGGCTGAAGAATAAACACCCAAAGTGTAAGATAAAGCACTGCAATAAAATGAGGCTAATAGCTCAACACCCAGATGACAACACCCATGTGACTGCAGATCAGCAAAATATATCAGAGCCTTTGCAATTTAACCTGAGTGTGCATCACTCCAGTAAGGGCTCAAATATCTGCTGCCTCCTTTCTAACCACACAACCTCAACAGCTACAGACAGCAGTTCCATGTGAAGGAGTGGCAGGAATATGGCATTTTTTAAAAAGCTCTCTGAACATGATGTGATAGAACAAGAGGAAATGGCCTTAAGTTGTGCCAGGGGAGGTATAGAATGGGTATCAAAAGAAGTTTCTTCACAGAAAGGGTGAACAGGCTGCTCCAGTGGTGAAGACACCACCCTCGAAGGGATTCAAAAGATATAGATGTGGCACTTGGGGACATGAACACTGGAGTGTTGGTTGGACTTAATGATCTTAGAGGGCTTTTCCAACCCCAACAGCTCTGTGATTCTGTGATTCTCCAAGACTTCTTAAGTGGCATGTGGGAAATATTTAACTATGAAAAGCCCATGGGCTACTGAAGGCTCACTAAATGAAGGCCATGCCCACAACAGCCTGCCAGGACACTGGCACTCAGAGAAGCTGAGGATTTTGTAGTCAGCTGTTGAAGTGTTGCTTAGCTCCAAGTAAAAAGGTGTTGCACATCAAGGCTTCTTTAAGACAGAGCCTAATTCCTCACAGGCAGAGATCTGACTTAATAACCAAGTGCAGGCCTTATATCAGGAGGCTCAAAACGATGGCCTGTTTCACTGAGTGACACTCCAAAGCCAGGCTTTAAGGATTTCAGTTTTAAAACATCAAACAGCCCCTTCTGGCCTCCTGATCACCTTAAGACAGATTTTATCTTTTGCCCAATCCCCAGCTCACCTTGAGAATTTTAACAACTACTTTTTCATTATTTGTAATGTTGATGGCTTCAAATACTTCACTGTATTTGCCTCGGCCTAATTTTCGAACTAGCTGGTAGTCATCTTGATTTCTGTGGAGAGAAGAGGTTAGAGTTCCAAAGGGCTCACTCATTTCCATCACAATCTACAAATTGCTCCTTAACACTCAATCGCTGCCTCACTTTCCAGACAAAGGGGATCAACCAGTGCCTTACCTCTGCTGAATGGGATGTTTAAGAATTAGGAGGGTAACAGGGAGCTCCTATCTGCTCAAGTCAGTTTCAATTCAGAACTATGGACTGAACCCTGACTATTTATTTCCACATTAGCAAACCTGAGCTATCCCTTCTCTCTGTATCTGGAAGCTCCATTTTTCCTTGTATAAAGCTGATAAAATTCAACAAAGCCAGTAAGAGCAAACATCTAAGTGTAAGCCTGTTTAAAAAAAGACTAGGCACAAGGCAGGACTTATGCTCAGACAAGTGTGTACATTCCAGAAACTGGGAACTGCACAGCTGAGGGCAGAACTCTGTCTGGGCCCTCCACGGCCCAGCAGGAACGTGGAGCTATGGAGCTGCCACCACTGCTGTCTGATTCTGGGACATTTTAGTCATGAGCTCAATTTAGACACCTCCTTCCTTCAAAGAGAAGCAGCCATGTCTTTTCCAGGCACTCACAGAGAGCTGAGCAACAAGTCACAAAATAGCATGTACCTATTTAGGTCTGTGGAGTCTCTTCACTCATCCAAGTCAGCAGCAACTTCAGTTTGAAAGCCTTTTCATTTCTTTTCAGCCCTGCACTCAGGACTGTTTGGTTGTTTCAGAAAAAGATTTTCTTCCCTCTGAAAGGGGTTGTTTCCTGACTACTTTTAAGGAAGCTGCTGTAAATGTTCCTCCACAACTGGAGATTTAGAAGTTTGATAAGAAAAGTTGTGTTCCTTTCACTTGACATCTGCAAGAAGCCTGAACGAGCCTCAGGCAACACAAGTGCCTGAACGCCCCAAGTACCACTGGGGCCATCCAGGAGCAGCCCAGACTTACCCCCACTCCACAACATGCGACTCATAGTCCCAGTACTCGCGGGGTCTGTGTGTGTTCACGTCCGTGTAAACCCTGGCCCTGCTCGGCACGGGTCCCGACATATCAGACAGCTTGGCAGGCGGCAGGAGGAGCTGTGAAATCACAGGCGAGCTGCTCTGCAACGCTGACACAGGAGAAAGGCCTCAGATTCCTCCACCTGCAGACAGAATAGAAAGCAGAGGTTAAATTCTCAAGGTACTTCAAAAGTATTTAAGTTAATCATTAAAGTTGCTGCTCAGGAGAGGCTGGAGCCTGCCCAGCCACTGGCCTGGGGTTGCTTGTCAGAGCTTGAAAGCCATTTGTCTGCTCTCCCTCACACAGGGCCGGCCCTGTTAGCAAACCAACCCCCCGACCTTGCAACTTTCAGCGTGTTGTTTCCAGCTTCTGGCTGCAGAGGTAACTTTCCAAAAGGAAAGAAGTGCCACGTGCTCTGTAGCTGCAGAGAGATTCCCTCCTTTAGACCCCAGAGTGAAAGCAATAGCCTCGGGCTGCAATCTCACCCTCATCACAAGTCTTGAGCCGTCCTCTGTAACCAAATCAATTCCACTGGGGTGGGAACCAGCTTTAGTCACCACTTCCTACATTCAAGACGTTCAATCTGACTGTCCAAAAGACAGCAGCATCTGTGTTGGATTGTGATGCTTTATTCAAATATGAAAGAAATACACTGCTGCAGGAGTCTGAAGATGTTCCTTTGCATTCTGCTTATATGAAGCATTTGGTAAGTACCTCCAATCCTTCCTCCTTACAATGCCATTTTTGCAAAGCTTCTGTTAGGTTTTATCAATATTGAGACTAGTCAAAAACACTCACAAGGAAGTTACTGTATGTCAGAGACAAATACTCTGTATTTTTATCATTTATATCCTAATATTTTATCATCTCTAGCTGACTACTTAAGACAGCAGTAATTAACTACAGTTTTATATCAATATTGTCCTACCTAAAGTAAACATGGTACCTTTGCACCTCTCAAATCTTTCACAAAGGGAAGTTAACATCTTTTTAGAGACAAGAATTTCCTTGTCAGCTTTCAAAATAACACAGAAGGAAGGCAGCTGTATTGGAGCATGGAAAAGTATGGTTTGGTGTGTAGCACATGGCAGGGACATACAGCCCTGTGTATGAGTGTGGGCAGTGCTATGATCTAAATGAATGTATTTATTTGCTATGCCAATCCCATCCCTTCACAGAAAATGGGGAACTGCCAGACTGCAGGAGGAAGTAATAACCCCATTAATCACACATTAATGAGAAAGACCTAGAAATCTGCTCGGAGCAGTTAGCTGAGGCTATCAGGACATGTCACACCAGAAGAAAACTCTAGAACCAAAATCCTGCTCTCTGGGCAGAGTCCTGTTGTTTATTTGAGGTCTGCAACACTTCAGCTGCTGTGAGGACCCAGCAAGACTCACTGTGAAGATGGTGGAGGCTCTGGGGGACACAGGTCTGATGTCCTTCCCTGTGTCACTCAACCTGAGCAGCAGCTGGCCCTGCATCCAGAGGCAGAAGTGCACACAAGGGCTCTCTGGCATGGACAAAGCCTCCCCAGGTGGGACAGACCTCAGCACTGGGTTGTTTTTTGACCTAGTGACACACCAGCAGTGCTGGTGGCAGCTCCAGGTACACAGGGTTGCAGTAGTGCAGTGCCAAGGTTGAACAGGGACACAGCACTTCCCAAAGTCCACAACGGAGGGGTGACTGAGGCCTCAGACCAAGAAAAGAAGGATGGGGCACTTCAGCCATTTGTCCAGCTAATGGAAGAATATGAAGTATTCCTATGAATATAATAAGTCTATTCCTGGACAAAATGCTAGTCCTCTAACAAAATACACTTTCAGAAGATGAGGCAGCAATCATCTAAGACCTCAAAGCATTTATGTGGCATGACTCAGACACTTAGAAGTTAGATATCCCCAGGCATTACCAGAGCATGCAAGTTTACTAGAACACTTTAGCACAGTGAAATTTATTAGATTTCAGAGTTCAATCACTGTGGTTTTGTTTCTCCTCATCCCATGTGCTGCTGGCAGGAGATGCACTGGCCCTTTTCCTCTGCCCAATACTCCTTGTGAAGGAATGAACTGCACCTATACATGTCTCAGATGACTTAGCAATTTTAATTTTTAAGCACAACCCAGTATCAATAAAGCACATGTGACTGCTCCCCTCACCCTGCTTAGCAAGATCAGTTTCAGCACGAAAAAAAAAAAAGGAATGAAAAAAAGAAAAATCAATCACATTATCTAAAGATAGATCAAATTTCACAGTGGCTATTTTTTGTCACGTAGCTCTAGCCCAGCTCAAGCAGCACATTGTAACAGGCAGCTCAGAAGAAAGGCTTTTTCAGGAAATCATCAACTGTGGCTTCTAAGAATGGCACACAATGTCTATTTACGAGGGTAGGTATTATTGTCTACTGTTCCTTTCACAGGAAGGGGAGAGAGTCTGCACAGATAACTTCATTTTAAAGCCAACAGAGTTACAGACATACACAAACTAACCCTGCCTGAAAGCTGCTCGCTCACTCTGCTCAAAACTGCCAAGGAATTTGTATAGATTTTGCTTTCATTGCCCCTGGAGGGAGATTATTTTGCAGTGAATCCAAGCTCTTTGGCAGAAGGGAATGACACAAATAAGGACAGATAATGGGGACAGGTGTTGACATGCCAACATCAGTTCAGCTCGCAGTTTCAAGACATTAAACCTACAGTATGAGCAGCGATTGCACCTAGAGAAGTGCCCTGAGTTTGTTATAAAAGATGAGTTCTATTTCTGCACAATCCAAATAGAATGTTGTCATTTATTAATTCCTGCACTAATGACAGAATCACAGAATCATTTATATTGGAAGAGTCTGCTAAACATCATCTACTCAAAGTGGATGTGGTGAGATCAGGGTCCAGTGTAGCCCTGAGGACCTCCAAAAACAACATTAAAATCTTAATTTCTCTGGCAGAGAAGTGTTTAATTAGGAAAAAAACCTGTAAGCTTTTAGGCAACATACCAGAGGTCACAGAGAGAGGAAGACAAAGCTCCAGCTAGTCTGACATGCTGTTCACTGCCAAGGCTTGCCTGTGCAAGGACACAGAGCAGGGCTTCTCATTCAGCACTGGTGGGGACAGCCCTTGGGCAGACATCACACAGCAAAGGAGCACCATGCCAAAGTGTCACTGCTGGCTTGTCCCACACAGGCCTGCCCTCAAAAATGCTGTTGGAGAATTAGCAAGCTGATAATTAGCTGATTTCTTACAGAGCAGCCTTATCAAGAGGAGCCAACAGGGCCCTGCTCATCCTGCACAAGAACAGAACCCAACACAGCTCCTGTCCTGCTGACAGAGACTCTGCAGGAGTGCCCAGAGACAAGAACAATTGTGCTGCCACCATATAGGAATTTTTTAATTGGAAGGCCTACTAATTAAAAAAAGATCAGTTCTCAAAAGTTTGAATTCTTTTAACAGTAGCCTGTTGTCTGACCAGCTTGGCAAGCTTCGACATTTTGTACCTGAAGTTCAATAAAAGGGTAAAAAGCCTCTCAATATTCACTTTGAATCTGATTTTTAGAACATTTTAATTTAAACCACTGTCACAAACCCCCTCACTTTTAAAAAGGGATGTTATCATCCTTACAATGCACTCTAATGTTAAGAGCAACCCTGCTCCCATGGAGGATTTGATCTCTCATGAAGTATCCATACTTTCAGCACTTATTCCAATTAGAACAGGAATTTCCTACACCCTCTGTCCTTCCAGATGCATGCACTCCCAGCAAGTACCAACAAAACACAGCTAAGAACTCCATGCAGACTGGTTCCTGAGAAACACACCTACTTTGCCTCTAGTAAAATGTGCCTTTTTTTAAAGTCAAGAATAATTGAGATACTGGAACATTTTTTTTTCTCCTTTTAAATGGAAGTGATTTTGGCATGGAGCTTCTCTGAAGCACAGTTACTCACTCAGAACCTTAAACCTACAAAGTTACACCAGGATGATGCAGCACTTAGACAGGCTCCCAGTGAGCTGAAAGCCAAGAGCTTCCCAGAAGACTGGTGCCCCAAGGAACCTGCAAGTGCTATCCAAGGGATGACCTTTGTGGATAAGGCTTGGAGTATAAATAATGTACCCAAGAACACCAGCACTGCTTGACTCTGGGGCTTCCCTGTGGATTGCTGCAAGCAGCCTGCCTTGCCCTCACTGTGAGCCAGGAAGATCCAAGTTCAGCCAGAGAGAGTGGGGAGAACCCAGCAAACCACGTTCAACATCACACAAACCTGGTTATTCCCCACCTGAACTTGGCTTCAGTGAGCCCACAGCAGCCCCAAAGGAGTCACACAGGCCCTGAGCTGCAGCAAGCTGAACTCCAAGAGCCAAGAAAACATTTCTGTTGCTTTATGAATTCCAGCCAGACCTTCCCAGACAAGCTCACCTTGCTGTGGAGGAGGAAGCGAGGTGGCCACACAGGCCCAGAGACTTTGCTCTCACTTCTACTTTCCCCACGTAAGCTCATTACAGCAGCAACTGTGCCAGGCTAAGACTGTAAACAGCCTGAGACAGCAGTGGGTTTGTTGTGAGAGAAGAAAAGCTCTGTCAGTGGAGAAGAGCAGAATTACAGTACAGAGTCTGGAATCAAAAGGTTATTCCCTTTCTTTTATCTACAACTGCTAGCAAGATGTTACCTTTCGTAGCAAAAGGCTTAAACCCAGCCTCTAAAATCATGAGTGTAAAATGTGATTTGTTAGGATGAGGAAGCATTACAATTATCAGATAAAACTGTTGATGATTTCCTTCACATAGCCCATGTAGCCCTGTAATCCTCCCAGGGAAGAGCACTTGCTCCTTCAGAGTCTGGAGAATATCTGATCCTGGAGAGACACTCCTGAAATTTAAAGATCAAGACATGCCTAAATATTACAGGACAGACTGCTGGCAGTCAACATCATTCAAAACCCAGCTTACCTTTAAAAGAAATAAAAGTAATCAAAAAATATGTTCTAGCTCACAAAAGAAACTTCATTTGTGTGTCTTCACGATGCTGAAACTTCAGCAAGTATAGAACAAATGACCTCCAGAAGTCCCTTGCAACCTATATTTTTCTATGATTTTATAGCTAAAATAGAAACAAGCCTGGATTAACAAAACTGACATTTTACATCCTTTCCTGAAGATCACTTACCTACTTAACAGACAACATCAGTAGAAAAGTAGATTTTAAAATTGGAGTTTAAAAAAAAAAAAGCTTAGGTTTGGAATAAAACTTTTCTCTGGGTATTGTTTTGGAACAGCACCAGTCTGCTCTAACTGCATTTTCCACCAAAATTATTTTCCAGATTTCTTTTAAATAGCTGGTTGTGTCTGACTGTGGAGAAATAACAAATCATGATATGTAATGACCTCAACATTGCCTTAAAAAAGAAATATGAACAGTTGTGATTAATTCCAAACAAGATGTGGCCAGTCTGTAGGGAAAGCAGTTGATGGGTTTAGTTATACTGGAGGAAACATCCTGGAGTAATTCTGTACTAGAAACATCCTAAATTTAGATTGGCTCTTCCTTCATCAGCTTCACTGAGTCCTCCCTGAATTCCTTATGGTTCCTGCCAATGAAGAAGTCATCCCCTGTAAGGAGGATCAGGATCTATGTGGAGCCACAGGACCCACCACGGAACAGTTTTGCTGTAACTCCATGTTTTATGATACTCTGCACAGTCTTGGGGAAAACTTCACTGTCCCACTTTCCCAGCTCTGAAAGCAGTGCCTAACACGTCTGTCACCCTCCAGGATGCCCTGGCAGTGGCTCTGGTGCCCACACACTCTCCTGGCAGAAGGGCTGTGACACTTTGTCTTCCTTTTTGTTCAGATCTGTAACAACTGAATTTTAGCAGAGCTCACACGAACCCTCTGTGGGTCTCCAGCATCTCAGCCTGGTTGGATACTTGTCCTTTGCCAAACATCAGTGCTGGAAAGAGCAACAGGGGCAGAGCAGGCAGGATTACCTCCAGCAGCAGTGATGGGAATGCTGCTCACTCCATCTTCTGAGGGATTCTGTACAGAACAACGTCCCAAAATCACAAACACGCTCGTGTTTTCAGCGCTAAGTTAGTGAAGAGCACACGGAGCAAAGGGAAAGACCCAAACCACAAAGACCCCAGGGCTGACCTTGGATGAGGCAGTGGGCACTGACACCTGCAAGACACCCCAGCCCCAGCACAGGCTCTGCCCTTTCCCAGTCCTGCAGCTTCTCCTGCCTCTGCTCCCAGCAGATTTCCTCACTGCCAGTGCCAAGGATTCCTGACACAGTCCCATAAAAAAGGCTGCAATTTAGCCAGGAATTGCCAAATTAACCTGTCCATGCACAAATACCAAACAGAAACCAGTGACAAAAGCCTTCTGTGCTTGCACCTCTTCCCCAATCTGACAGTTCAGGCTGAGCAGGGAGTGCAGGAAAGGTGTGGGGGTTTTTTTTTGGAGGTACATCCCTTTAGGTCTGCCCTACAGCCAAAGCAGGACTTCAACAGGAAGCAGTTCCTTTTCTTTCCAGAGCAGTAACAAAGCTACAGCTCCTACTGCAGGAGCTTTGGACAGTATTCCAGTTACCAAAATACCACTTCTGAGACTCCAGCAACACCAGGGAACTCTTCCTGAAGGCTCACAGAGGGAAACGTTTCAGCAGCACTACAGGCTCTTCACAGCTGACATCAGGTTCCACTGGCAGCATCCTCTGGAAAGTTCTACCTCCCTAATTGCTGCTAA
The DNA here is from genome assembly GCA_013398175.1 of Climacteris rufus. Taxonomy (NCBI): domain Eukaryota; kingdom Metazoa; phylum Chordata; class Aves; order Passeriformes; family Climacteridae; genus Climacteris; species Climacteris rufus. Next base: position 188,067 of record VZRZ01000251.1, on the reverse strand, counting down.
GTGACATAGTTGTTTTCCTCATTAATTAGCAGGCACAGAGCACTGCCAGGCCAATCGTTCAGCCAATTTGACTCCTGTGGTTCATGCACAGAGAGGGATTTAGCCAGAACTCAGACAACTGACCTGTACTGACCATCTGTAAAAGTTATACAGTTTTAATTGGTCTGATCATGCAATTCCTAGAGGCAGGAACAGTTAGCAGAGCCAAAGGATAAACCAGAGGACACTGAATGTAACTATTTTTTCAGGAAACCCCTGTGATCAGCTGTTCCATGGAGCAGGCAATGCACCACAAACCATGACCAGCACTCAGCCAGCACCCAGCAGCCTCAGCAAGAGACACCCAGTGCAAGCCCCTGCCAGAGAGTGAAGTTCTGACATAATTCTCTAAAAATTCATCATTATTAACACAAGATGAAACTACCTACAACCATTCCAAAAAGCAAATGGAAAAGAACAGCTACTAAACTCCAGCAATCAGCACTCTCCTTCACACCTTGCAAGCCCCCAGTAATGCCACTGTGCTTAACCTGTAACTTAATTTGACTCAGTTGAAATGAATCTAGATGCTGCACAGTGAGCAAAAAGCTCTCTTTTTCCTTCTGGAGAACAATCCTTTTCCTTTTGGAGTACAACCAAGCGTGGAAGAAAGGCTGGAATTCAGCAACACACTGCTAACAGAGAGAGAAACTTGTGACAAAGCCTGCAAGAGAAGGAACATTGGAGGAGCTCTTGCTTTTCTAGAGTGGAAATTAATTTGTTGTGCGCGTCCACGCTCATCCATTTTCTGAACACTAAAAATAAAGATTTTCTGACAACTCACACGCACATGTGCAAATAGGCTCTGAGAAAATGCCTCCTCTAAAGGCTTTGGGAACAACAGGGAGAGGCACCTTTTCAGCTCCCTGGACACACAGGAGGATGTGGGGGCATTTCTCACCCCAGCAAGACCTTTCCCATCCAGGGAAAGCAAGTTCTGGCACGTAATTCTGTGTGAGCACTGCACAGCACGCTGGATTCTCCCTGCACTTGGCTTAATTAAAAGAGGACTAATTTAGCCTTTGGTTGTTCCAGAAGGTGCAAGGGCAGAGCCTACTTCTCTGCAAAAACAGAGTGAGTAACTTCAATTTTCTAGGTCTGCTGTTTGCACTCAAAGACAAGACTATCCAATGGGAAACCTGCAGCCAAATTCTGCCTTGGCCCAAAATTATCTTCCATCTAGTACACATTTTATTCACCATTCCCACAAAATAAATTGCCATAATATGATGCAGCCATTACATGGACAGGAGCTGGACAGCCTGCTCTAGAAACCACCTCCCTGCAAATGGCAATATTCCTCAAATATTGGAACTCAGTAAGAAGGACATAACCTAACTCTCAGAAATAAACTCTGGGGAAAATTAAAATTATTGAAGTTGTAACCTTCCAAATGTGAATCTGTGGTGGTATCAACTCCACAAAGAACTCTAAGGCTCCTTTCTGCTTTTCAGCCTCCCAAAGCAGCTGCATGAAATGGATAATAAAACCATTTGTTTGAATAAAGCTGTCCAGAACAGTGTGAACACAGGAGCAGGTGAGACTTGTGCCAGGCTCACGTTGCTGCTTCTCTACTGCTGACTCCTGACCAGAAAATATCCATGAACCACTGATCCTGTGACCACACCAGAATCCCATTTATTGACAATTTTTCGTACCAATGTATAAGTTTGGCACCTTGATGGCAAAAGGGCCAAAACCAGCTTGGAAAAACACTTTAAGCAACAGCACTAAGACCAGCCCAGAAAACTGCAGCCTCCTCTTCAACGCAGCCTTTTCAGGTTCAAAGGAGAACTCCTTTTCTCCAGTTACATTCTGTAAATTCCAGGGAAGTCAGCTCTTGGAAGCCCCTCAAAGGAGATATCTAGACTTAGAAAAATCATCCAAGAGCTGTCTTGCAATCAGTTTGTAGCCAGACTGAGTCACAGCAGTCCTTCCTGATCTTAAAATCTTGGATTTTTTTTCTGTCAAGACCCTTATGTGACAGTAAGATCTAAGATGGCATCAATCTCATCCAGGGAGTTTCTAAACCAAATACTTTAATGTAAGCAATTCCATAATGGAGGAACAGTGGAGGTGACAGGTCTGGTAACCCAGAAATAAATCCCTGCCTCTTCAGAAATGTGACACGAAATTAATCACACCACCACAATGTCACCCATTTGCTTCTCCTGCCTTCCTTTCCCTTATTCCTCAGAGGATGTGAGGAAAGACAAAATGAGAAAATTAGTTCTGTAAGGAGAAAATGGTGAATTGAAGTGGAAGTATAAGGACACCCACCATTTAATAAAACTGGGAAAGTTGAGTACATGTCCCTTTTATCACAGCAGAAACAGTTTTTTCTCTTAACTCCACTAATCTATAACCACCTTTCAGCATCTTCTATTCCCTGAGATTCCTACTGCCAACCCACTCCATGTCCATGAACATAATCTCCATTACTTGAAAATGCCCCAAATACCAAACACTGAAGTCTTTCCATGTCTCACCTTCAGGAAACAGTATTTTACCAAGTCTTTCCCCAGCAATCCCCACTCCCAGGTTTGCACCTTCATTCTCACATCTCACCAGCTTTATCCAAGCAAACAAGTGCTATTAACTGTTCCTGCACAAACCCCAACAACCTCAATGTCATGAAGCATTCCATGATCCAATCTCCTCCACATCTGCTAGAACCTCCTGCCGATTTCACTATCACTTTTCCAAGGAGTCATATTCCCAACATCCAACAAGCCTCACTCTCCCTCAACCTATGAACCCCTGAGCCCCGCCCAACCAAGAAAACCTGTTCTGAACTTCCCACTTGGAAGTCCCTGCTCTTTCCTCCAACATCTGGCTCTCACATTTGTCCATGCCCTGTGCCTCATGCCCTCCACAGCACATCACCCACATCTCCAGCTGCAGGAGCTGCTACTCCTCTGCTGCAGCCAAAGCCAAGACAACATTCCCTTCCTCAACCCTGTTCCAGCTCCTTGTGGGCAGCAGCTGACTGGCCAAGTTCTCTGGTCTGAGTGCAGGACATGTACACCCAACAGAAATTGTATTACCAGGTATTGCCATAAATCACCAGAAAAAGGAGGAATAAAGGAAATTTCTCCCCATTGCCAAGATGAAAGGGAAGGAGCACTGCCTATCATCAAAGATGGACGCTCTTCATGCTCAGGGAAAGGTCTGGACCTTTACAATTAGCCCTTCCCTGCCTGGAGGCACCCAAAGAACTGGGATTCCAGCCACAAGGAACAAATGGGTCTTCTCCTGAGTGCTGCCTGCCCTGGACATCCCAATCCCAGTTTTCATTTTCCAGTTACAGACACAAGTGTGTCTCCACAGAGGATGTACCACTGCTGGTATGTTTTATCCAGATACAGCACTGTGCCGTAGGAACTGCAACATTACCCTAATCCTAGTTTTGGGGCTAATTAAGGAGCTGATCAAGCTTCAAACTTTCCCCAAATCCTGCTTTGAGTCTTCTCAAGCTCAGTCTCTCCTCTCCTAGCACAAGCTTAGCCCTTTTCTAAATCACACCAAAACCAACAACCCCAGGAGGAGCAACTCCTCTGCACCCAGAATCCATGCTGGATTCACATCCAACACCCAGGTCTGTTGGTAGGATGGCACAAGTCCCAACTCTGAGTCTGAATAACTTGAGCAATTCTGTTTCAGAAAAGAGACTGCATTCAAAGAACAAAGAAACCCCTCCCTGCCCCAAGCAGAAATGCTGGGTGTCCATTTGCTTCCCTCTGAACAGCTGCTGCTGTGCCCAGTCCCCTCTGGCTGGGGCTCTTCCCAACCCAACTACAGAGTGCACAGACTGAGCTTCCATGAAGAGCCAGGTGAACACTTGGCACAGCCCCTTCCAGAGAAACGTGCCCAGTTTCAAAGTCTGGCACCGAGGGTCAGTGCAAGAGCAGCCCCCCCAAGGCCCCAGCAGCACAAACCCCAAACCATCAGAGACCTCTCAGGGGTACCAGGGTTGCAAGGGACCCACAAAGACCATCAAGTCCAACTCCTGGCCCTGCACAGACACCCCAACAATCCCACTTTGTGCCTGAGATCGCTGTCTAAATGCCCCTTGAGCTCTGGCAGCCTTGAGGCCATAACCACTGCCTGTTCAACGCTCGATCACCCTCTGGATTAAAGACCTTTTCCTAATATCCAACCAAAACCCACCTGGACACAACTCCGTACCATTCCCCCAGGTTCTGTCACTTATCACCAGAGAGCAGAGATCAGTGCCTGCCCCTCCGCTTCCCCTGAGTATTCACAATCCAAACTTTATTGGTTTTACCCAAAGCCCTTCGTAAGAAAGAATAAAGTGATCTGACACACATGAGGTTCCATAATCTTATGTGACCCCTCTCTTACCAAGCACATTTTACAAACAACCACACAGCTCTCGGTCCCAAGGCACAATTAACTGCATTACAGCGGGGGCGACACTGACCACGGTTGCTTCCAGAGACTGGTGTGGAAAGCCGTGAGAACGACCTTCCCCTCCACCCAGAAAGGCCCAGAACGGAGTCCCTGCGCAGCCGGGGGTGGGAGCGAGCACAAACAGGCCTTTCCATGCCCCTCCGCATCCCCCCGCTTCTCCAGGCAGGGCGGGGAAGAGGCAAGACCGAGCAATTTGGGTAAATAACACCTACACGGCCCGAACGTGCGAGCTGGGAGAGCTGGGGGAGGGGACGGCTCCCGTTCCGGGGGGCCCTGCCCTCCCTGCGCGGCCGGGAGCGGCCCCGGCCGGGGCTGAGGGCAGCGGGGAGGCCCCTCGGCAGCCCCTGCCCGCTCTCCCCGGGGGCTTGGAGCCCCTCCATGGGCAGGAGGCGGCGGGCCCTGCCCTTCCCGCCTCACCGGGCCCGCCCGCTCTGCCCGTTTCCCC
>VZRZ01000251.1:167890-183070 GCA_013398175.1 Climacteris rufus | reverse complement strand
AGGCACAAGGCTCGGCCGCCGCCGCAGGGACCAGAGCGAGGCGCGCCGGAAACGGAAACCGCGCGAGCCCCGCCACGCGCCGCGGGGGCGTGCGCAGGGGAGGAGGAAGAGCGCCGAGGGGGTTATGGGAGTTGTAGTCCGTGGTGATGGCGGCGGCGTGGAGGGGGGACGCGGGTTTGTCCCCGCTCCGTGTCCACGTATGTCCCCGTGAGCCGCAGGGAGGTGGCGGGGCCCGTGTCGGCCTCTGCGGCCCCGGCGGGAGGCCCCATCGTAAGCAGCGGCCGGTTGGGCCCGGGCCCTCCGCGGGGCTGTGCGCGGGGCGCGCCGCCAGGGGGCGACTGCGGCCTGCGGAGTAGCCCCGGTACCGGCGCTTCCCCCGGCGCTTCCCCCGGCCCGGTACCGGTTCCGCCACCGCCCTGTCCCGGCCGTTCTTCAGCCTTTCTCTGGACTTTCCATCAGCCCTTTCCCAGCCCTTCCACCAGCCCTGCTCTGGCCCTCCCAGGCCCTGGGGCCGCGGTAGAGCGGGGAGGTTCCGCCCCGGCGTGGAGGGGCTGTGGTGCAGTTCATGGAAGGGGCTCATCCCTCTGCTGGGCCGGCAGCCAGGCCAAGCCCCGACCTCTTCCAGCGCCCCGTGACCTTCTGTCCCTGCTTTTCACCTTTTTAACCCAATTTCCTGCCGTGCAGCTCGGGACATTAGGTTTTCCCCAAGGACTGGCCAGAGCAGATGGTCCACCGACCCCTCTGGAGCAGGCTGAGCCAGGAGAGACCAGAGGAAATGCATCGGGGTTCAGCCTGACCCGGAGCAGGAGCGTGTCCAGCTCACAGCACCCTCGGAGCAGGACTGGCAGGGGACATGCAAACCTGGGCTGGTCACTGTCATCCCATCATGTCCAGGCTCTGGCTCGGAGCTGTGAGCCAGCCTGGAGGGGAGTGGGTTGTGCTGAGCCGTGTCTGCACCCCTCTGAGCCCTCCAAGGCCTCCCTGTGCCCTTCAGAAGGGAGCCAGCCTGGCCCCCTCGAGGCTTCCCCCACCCCGACCTCATGGACAGCTGAGCACGGCCAGGCTTCACCCCACTTCCCTCCCGGTGTGGGAGTCTCCCCCAGGGGAGGCCGCTGGCCCGAGCCTCACAGCCCCTCACCCCGGGTCACTCCCATTAGGTAAAGGAGCAGCTCGTCCTGGCGGGGGTATCTCCCTCTCGCGCTTTCCTTGTATTGTACGGGCCTGGGTCATCGAGGAAATCTTACAGGTCCTTCTGCTGCCGAGTGGTCACGGGGGAAGCCCGGCCCCCTTCCCCCCATTGTCAGCGGCCGGGCCGTATCCTCGCTCCGAGCCCCGGCCCCTAAAAATAGCTCTTTGTCAGGCGATTGTTCCGACACCTTCACGGCGGCATTGACGTGGGCCGGAGCGGGAGAGCGGTGGGGTAGGTGGAGGGGAAGGGCTGGAGGTCCCCCATGGGAGCGCTCCGAGGATTTGCCGCTGATAAGGGCCCCTGTTGTGGGGAAATGGGCTCCCGGAGCGCGGCACCGTGCCGAAAGCCTTCCCGTGCCGAAAGCCTTCCCGTGCCGCTGCTGCTGCCCGCCGGTCACCTCTCCCCCACCTGCCCCCACTGCACCCCGCCCTGGGGTCCCCATATGGGGGAAGTGTCTGCCCAGGGCACAGCAGGGGATGGAGCCCTCCCAGTACCCCAGTTCAGATCCTGCAGGGTGGGGTCCAGGCCTGCCCCCCCAAACCGGCTCCCTGGGGTGCCCCTGCTCTGTTCACCCCAGTGGGGCCAGGGTGGGCAGGGGCAGATCTGGGGGGAGTGAGGCTGTCAGTGAGTGGGAAGGTCACGTTTCAGAGGGGTTAAGCCCAGCCCTGCAGTGCTGTCTGTGCCATGGGCATCCATAGGGGTCCCTCACAGGGGTCCCCCACAGTGTGACCCTTCTGCATCCCACTGAGAACCCTTTCTCCAACGATGGTGCCTGTTTGGTTGAGTGTGGGCTCTGCCAGGGGATCCTGGGGAGCTGGCACCCCTGCAGGGCTCATGCTGGGGAAGGGGCTGTGCAGGGCAGACATCCTGGGACAGCCCCCTCCCTTGTCACTCCCTTCCACCCATTGCCAGCTGGAGGTGACAGCCCCCCCAGGCCCTCTCCTGCCCAGCCACCCCAGCTACAGAAATAGGATTTTATTTCCCATGAAGAGGTCTGGATTAAAATAACCTCCTGGCCCAGATCCCTTTTCTGTTGTGGCAGGAGATGTTTGCCCGCAGCCCCACTGGGTATCCGAGCCTTGACCCTTTGGGCTGCTGTCCCCATGGTGGGGACATGGCCATCCTCAGCCTGGCCCTCAGGGATGTATCCCTCTCCTAGTCATGCCCAGCCTCACTGACTCAGAGCCACTGGCCCTGCTCAGCTGCTGTCCCCAGGCTGGCCTGAGCTCCCAGGACCTCTGGCCATGGGGCAGGGCATGGGGCCAGCCCTGCTCTGATTACCCCCAGCGCTTTTTCCTTTTTCTTCCTTAATTTACTGAGTGCTAAATCCAAATATTACAACTTCCCCTCCGCGCCGCTGGTTACGCAGGCGGCCCCGGCCGGGCATTGTCTTATTGTTTGCAGAGGGAAGCTCCAGCGGGAGATTAACCTGGCGTTCACCCCGCGCCACGGCCTCACACCCTGTCCCTGCTGCGGGGCCCGTGTCCCCAGGGACCACGATCAGCACGAGGTCCCAGCAGGGCGAACGGCTCCGAGGGCTGCGGTGCGTGGGGGGACGTGGCAGGGCGGTGGCAGCCCTGCAGCAGTGTCCCCTGCACCCCTGGGCTGTCTGGGACCTCGGGGTGTTCTTGTTGTGTGTCCCTTGTGATGGTGAGCAGCTGGCAGGTGTCTTGGGGGTCTCAGGTAAACCCTTTTCCTCTGTTTCTTCCCCAGGGACCCTGGCAGAGTGCTGGAGAGTCAGTATGGTCTGAGTCTGCTGGCATGAGGAGGCAGGGACTGCCCAGCACCCCTGCACAGAAGACCATCATGCTGCTCCTTGGTCTGCCCATCCCGTCCCATCCCATCCCATCCCATCCCATCCCATCCCATCCCATCCCATCCCATCCCATCCCTCCCTGGTCCTTCCTTCCCTGTCCCCCTGTCCCCACTCACTGCCATCTAGACCTTGGGGACCCCTTCCCAGTCCTTTGCCCCCAAGTCTGACAAGGCTGGGGGTGACCTGTGACGCTCATTTTATTGTGATCACTGCCAGAGGGAGAATTCCCCCGGCAACAAACAGCTTTGCTCCAGCACACAGTGGGGTCTTTATCATGAGCCTGCACTCTGGGGGGAGTCCAGAGAGGTCCAGGGAGCATCCAAAGGTGTTGCCAAAGGATGAGGAATGAGGAGGGCTGGATCCTGGGCCTGAAATCTACCTTGGTATCCTCTGTCCCTGGCTGGCTTCTCTTGCTCTGCTGACTCAGGCTCAGACATGGTTTGACCCTGCAGCCCCATCCTGGGGGCAGTGTTGGGAGAGCAGCACTGCCCACGGACTGCAGGCTCTGCCTGACCCCTCTGCCCTCCATCCTCCCACACCCCATGGCCAGACAGATCCTCACGGGTCCCTGTGCAGCCATGGATCCCTTTCCACCAGCCCTGGTGCACAGCAGTACCAGGGGCTGTCAGGTGCTTGCCCCACATCACTGGAGTCGAGCCCTGAGCCCCAGGGCTCAGCCTGAGCCCTGCCCACAGTTCTGGCAGCTCCTGCTTGGCCAGACCGAGCCTCATCCATCCCCACCAGCAAGGCAGCTCTCGGCACCCGAGGGTGCAGCCCTGCTGCATTCCAGCCTGGCTGGCCAGCCTGCGGGGAGGCTGAAATATTTGGGAGGGGAATGGAGAAGGGAAAGGGGAAAAAAAAATAATAAAATAAAAATCTATAAAAAGAAAGTTTAAAAACACAAGTTAAAGAAAAAAAAATACCAGGCGCGGAGTGCAGCTGCGGTTCTGGTTCCAGTTCCCAGGTGATGTCAGGCCTGGAGCCTCTCCAGCCCTGGCCCCTCGGAGACGGTCTTTGTGGGTTCAGCACTGAGTGTTTTTCCTTCCTGAGACTCGGGGACACCTTCCTGTCTCAGAGAAAGCGGCCAAGAGCCTTTCCAAGGGTGTCTGCACGCAGGAAGGGGAGAGGATGGGAGGGGAGCGTGGCTGGGCTCAGCGCAGGGCTGTGGCAGCCGGGGAGCCGGGGGCGGCCGTGGGCGATCGGTGGCCACGGCACTCACCCCACACGGGGCAAAGGGGCGCCCGGCTCCCACCAGCCCGGCAGCTCTGAGTCACCCTTTCCCTCTTGTGGTGCTGGGAGGGGCTGGAATGTATTGGGACCCGCAGGCTTGTCACTGGGACACGCTGGGATCCGTGGCCCCAGTGCTGGGACATGCTGGGATCTGTAGCCCCAGTACTGGGACGTGCTGGAATCCACAGCCCCAGAAATGGGAATTGCTTGGTGACCAACTGCTGTGCTGGGACATGCTGGGACCCAGGGCTGTGAGACTGGAGCTTGCACTGGGGTTGTTGTACCATCCTTGGTACTGGGGTGTGCTGGGATCCACGGCCATAGTGCTGGGACATGCTGGATCCCACAGCCTCAGCACTGGGACATACTGGGATGCATGGTCTTTGTGCTGGAGCCTGCTAGGGCTCTAGTCTCTGGCACTGGGACATACTGGACACACAGTCCTGTGCTGGGACTTATGGTCTTCATATTGTAGCTTGCTGAGGCTCCAGTTGCTGGCACTGGGACATACTGGAACACTGGTGCTCAGCCCTGTAGCATACTGGGACCTGTGCACTCAGTGCTGGGACCTGCTGTGCCCCCAGCACTGGGACCACCAGCCCTTGCTGGCCCCGGGGGGGCTCTGGAGCCACCACTTCACGAGGACGGTCCCCTTTCATGTGCGGGTCAGGCTGTTTGCAGAGCGCAGCCCCCCCACGGCCCCTGCCCCCCGATAAACCCGGGGGCAGGGATTCTGTGTCCTGGGCTGTTTGGAGAATCTCACGGCTGTTTATTGGGGTCTGGGACACATTAGCCACGCTGAGAACAAACCTCTCCCACCCACCCCGGTCCCTGCTTGGGACCAGCTCTCACAGCTGCGCCGCGCTGTCAGCTCCATAAATCAAACCCGGGGGAGGGAGCCCGGGACAGGCTCACCTCGGTGAGCAGGGGGCCGAGAGGTGCTGTGGGCTCCCAACAGAGTCCCTGCCCGGGGCAGGCTCCAGTGGGACCCCCAGCGTGCTCCCCCTGCTCCATGCTGGCTCCAGGACCCCAGAGAGATGGGGCAGCTCCAGTTCTTCAGCCCTTGGGGGGGCTCCCCAGCCGCCCCATCCACAGCTGCCTCTGCTCCGTGGGACACACCAGCCCCTGGGAGCCGCCAGCCCCGGCACGGCACCATTCCCAGGCTCGGCTCTCTGCGCCACCCAGCCAGTCCGGCCCCCTCAAACAGAATCCCATGTGGGGGTCTGGCCTGGGAACCCCCCACGTCCCCACCTGACCCTGTGCAGGTGCTGCTGCCTGCAGCCCGGCCATGCACAGCTCTGCTTGGCCTTTGTGGTGGCAGTAGCAGTGGGGACAGTCATGATGCTGGTGGCAGTCATGATGTTGGTGGCAGTGGTGGCGATGGTGGCAGTGGTGGCGATGGTGGCAGTCATGGTGGTGGTGACATCGCACCAGTCATAATGTGCCAGGTGGAGGGGAAGGCACAAAAGCAGCGACAACAACCCTGACCCTCTGCCTGGGTGGTCGTGGCTGCAGCACGGGGCTGGCAGTGCCATCCCCATCCCATGGCACAGCACTAACCAACTTGGGACTCCTGCAGCCTTTGTGGGACCAAAGCTGTCATCAGAGCCCGGGGACATGGGGACAGCAGGTGACTGAGGGCTCTCAGCCCACATGAATCCCACTGTGGCACAGGAGTGCAACCATGGGTAGAGCTGGGATGGTGGCACTGGCTCCAGCAGAGCAGCGGCAGCGCAGGGCTGGGCTTCCAGGGCCATCTTGGGGACCCCCACGTCACCCCACACTGGGCTGACAGGCAGGCACCGGCCCATCAGAAAAATAAGGTTTTATTTTCCAAGCGGCTGCACGTGCACAACCAGCGTCCCCAGGGCTGCGACACCGTTCCCCCGGAGCGCCTCGACGCCGGCCGCACACGGGCCCCTTCCAGTCCAGCCCCGGGGCGCGGGGACCCCCTCCCCGGCCCTGCCCCGCGCGGGCAGCCTCGGCCACGGGAGCGTCCTCCCGCCCCGCTGCCGGCTCCAGGGCCGGTGTGGGTGTGCTGCCAGCCTGGGCTCGGCCGCTGCCACCTCGGGTGAGCAGCTCCCTCCCTCCCCACTGCGGTCTCTGGGCTGGCGTGTGCGGGCTCCCTCTGGCTCTGCTGCTGTCTCAGGTGGGCGCTGCCGGGGCCCGGCTCATCTCCGCGACACTCGCAGCGGGGTGACCCCTCGCACCTTCAGGCAGTTGCCCCCGAGGTCCCTCCGACTGCCCTGCAGAGAGAGGAGGGAGAGCTGCAGGTCCCATGGGGTGTCTGCGTGGGGGGCACCCTGCTGCTGCCCACTGGCCACCGCACCCACTCCTCCATGGGGACCCGCTCTGGGATGGCCAGTGCCTCAGTGCCGGGGTGGCTCAGTGCTGCCTGGGTGGACAGACAGACAGATGGGGCCATCCCTGGCGGTGGGAGGTGGGAGGTGGATGCTGTGGTGGAGCCCCCCGGGGTGGGTGCCCCTCGGCCTTGTCACCCTGCAGAACACAGCCCCTGTGGCTGCTCAGCACTGCTGGGCTCAGACCTGTGGCCAGGGCCAGTGGCATCCCAAGACAGACCCACAGCTCCAGACAGACCCCACAGCCCTGGAGAGACACACAGAGTCCAGACTGGCTTGGGGAGCCTGACTCCCAGTGTACAACCACAACTTCAGCCCAGTATTACCCAGTCTAACACAGCATAGACCAGCATGGTCCAGATTTAGCCCAGAACATTCCAGTATAACCCAGCATGGCTCAGCAGAGACCAGCACAGCCCAGTTCCAGCCCAGCCTATTTCTAGCCCAGCACAGCCCTACATGGCCCAGTACTGCCCATTTCCAGCCCATTTCCAGTGCAGTACAACCCATTTCCAGCCCAGCCTAGCCCAGCCCATTTCCAGCCCAGCCTCAGAGCGGGGATGCACAGAGTCGGATCCCAACCCAGCTCCCACCATTGCCCTTCAGAAGGAGTTTCCTGGCCCCAGTGCCTTCACAGAGGCCCCTAGGGGGTCCAGCACCATGCCAGCCCCTCAGATCCAGCCCTGGGAGGCAGCCCAGGGACACAGCTCAGCCTCATCCAGAGGATCCTAGCTGAGGGTAGCTCAGCCAGAGACCAGGGCCAGAGGACCCCCAGGAGGGCTGGAGAGGCTGCTGAGGGGGCGGCAGGAACATGGGAGCAATTAAAAATGGAGCAGCAAAAATTTAAAAAGCCCTGAGGTCTGGAGTGTGACCCATGGCTCTAATACTTGGGGTCACACATGGGACATGAGGATCTGTGGGGATGGTGGCAGGTCCAGCAGCTCCTGCTCACAGCCCTGACAAGGGATGCCCAGCAGGCCAGGCAGCTGCCAGCCCCTCACCCTGTACCCCGTATCCTGCACAGCTATTCCTGGGTTGAGGGCACCAGGGTGGGCTCACCCTGGCATGGGCAGCAGGGTGGGCTCACCATGGGACAGGAGCCACGGGATGCTGGGGGGGTCAGCTGGGCAGACAGGGCAGGGCAGGGGTGCTGTGCCATGGCCCAGCTCAGCTGTGTGGGAGCTGTGCCAGTGCTGCTGGCAGACCCTGCAGGGGAACACTGGATGGGGAGCTCTCTCTGGCCCCCTCAGAGGGTGTCTGCTGGGCTCTGCCTGTCCTCATCACACCAGGGAGCTGCTGGGGGAGCCCTGACACAGAGCTGGTGGGCTGGGGATGGAGATGGGGATGGGGATGGGGATGGGGATGGGGAAGGGGTCAGCCAGAGATCTCTGAGCTCCCCCTGGGACAGCCAATGCCGCCAGCTCTGGGGTGACTGTTTAACCCCTGAGACCTCCCAGCCCGGATGGACGTGGGGGAGCAGCCCGGCCCTCTGACGTGAGCGGGAGCAGTAGGCGTGTGGCTACGAGCAGGATCTGGCCAGGAGCAGCCAAAACCTCCAGTGGGAGCTGGAGTCAGAGGCTGTGGTTCTCACTGAGCCATGCCGAGTCTCCTGCTCTGCTCAGCCCAGCCAGGGTCTTCTGCCCCATCCGCTGGGGACGTGCTGAGCCTCCTGCCCTGCTCAGAGCAGGGACCCCCACCCCAGGGCCCTGCTCACCCCTTTCCGCTGGTTGCTGAGGCAGAAGGTGCAGATGCTGCGGGGCTGTTTGCTGTCCAGCTCGCCCTTGGCGCCGTAGATGGCACTGAAGCAGGGCTGCCCGTCCTCGCAGCCCTCGCCCAGCAGCAGCACGTTGGCCAGGTGCGAGATGTAGCTGGAGGCCAGGCGCAGGGTCTCGATCTTGGACAGCTTCCGATCCACCGGCTCGGTGGGGATGAGGGTCCGCAGGGCGGTGAAGGCCGTGTTGACGCTCTGGGTCCGGTCCCGCTCCCGCGCGTTCGCCGCCTGCCTCTGCTTCACCATCACCATCGGCCCCGGCTTCCGCGGCAGCTTGCGGCGAGCCTCGGCGCCCTCGCAGCAGCCGAACGACTGGTCCGACGTGTCGCTCTCGCTGCGGTTCTCCTCGTCCTCCGAGAGGATGCTGAGGTCGGGGTAGAGCACGCGGGCGGCCACGGGGCGCAGCATGGTGAAGGCCATGGTGGGGTGCCCGCCCGCACCCCCGGCCCTGCTGGGGGGACCCCCCGGGCTGCGGGGAGCCTTCCCCCGCCGGCACAGCTGCGACGGCCGCCTCCGGGCGCCTTCCCGCTGCTGCTCCGCCGCGGCAGCTGAGCAGGGCTGGGACGACTGTCTGCAGGGGGAATCGCGATTTATACGGCCGGGGAGGGGCTGGCTCCGGAGCCCACCCCCAGCCGGCCCCCCGAGCTCCGGCCAGCGGCCAGCGTCCTCGCCCCAGCCCTGAGAGCCAGCGCTGGCTCCGGCCACTGGCCTGGCTCCACTCTGGCCCGCTGGCCTGGCTGCCGGCACCTTGACCCCAGGTCATGCCCGTGGTGGTGCAGGATCGCGGCAGCGCCAGGGCCACTGTCTGGCAGTGCTCCCTGTGCCATGGCCTCTGGCACCTGCAGAGCAATGCCTCACACACTGTCAGCCCACGGCAGCGTGTCCCCAGCCCCTGCCCGGCTGTCCCCTGCCAGCCCCGGTCTCACACAGGGTGGCACGGGGTGAACAAGGAGCACAGGAGCTGGGATAGGGAAGGCAACCAGGAGTGGGTGGCAGTGGTGTGGTGCCTGGGGTGTTTGTCAGAGGGATGCCAGTGTGGGACACGCTGCTCCCCACACCCTGCCATGCCCCGCTGGGACAGGGTCTGTGCCCAGGAGGATGCCTGGGGCAGGCAGGGAGCAGCGAGGGTGGGCAGCCCCGCAAGGATGCACTCCTTGTCCCTCTGTTCCCAGGGCTTGGCACCCCTCCTGGCCGTCATGGGAGGGGAGAGGGGGACACAGAGAGGCACGGGCAGCACTGCCGGCAGCACTGCCAGGAGCGTTTCCTCCCGCCCGGGAGGAAGGTGTGCGCCGGCAGTGGAAACACGGAGTCTTTTCCTGAGAGGGGAGAGATGAGCTGGCAGCAGCAGGAATCACCGGTGTCCTGGGAAGGGTTGGGGGTGGCCCCCAGCCTGACGGTGGCTCCTGGTCATTCCTTGGCACTCAGTACAGCAGACGATGGCCCTGATCCTCTTCGCCAGGGAAGTCTATGAGGGTCCCACTCTGTCTTCAACCCCCCAGCCCCAAACCCAGCACTCCCGGGAGCAGGCAGGGGGGCAGCCAGGGAATGCAGCAGGCAGGAGGCTTCCTGCCTGCCTTCCTCCCCTTCCTTCTCCTTCGGGATGCTCTGATGCTCCAGGCACGATGCAGGTCAGGCAGCAAAAACACACGGAGGGCAGGACCTCGCTCCTGGTGGATGGCCCCAGGGCTGTTGGGGATGTGGCTGGCGGACTTGGCAGTGCCAGATGCAGTCCCCACTGTCCAGCAGATCCACTGCCAAAGTGGGATGCTGGAGGAAATCTTGGAGGCTTGCCAGGGCCGGGACAGTGGCTATGGAATGCAGCAGGCATATCACAAACCCCACAGTCAGGTGGTCAGTGGGGTGCCCTGGGGGCTGTGGGCTAAGGTGGCATCATGTTCCTCAATGCCCCATGAACAAAAGGGGCACTGGGACTGCAATTCATGGTGTGGCTCCTGGGATCTGGATCCCCTCAGGGTCTCTCCTGTTTCTTCCAGAGTTTGTGGCTGGACTATGGCAGGGGCAGCTGTGCCGCCTGGCACAGGCACCACTTCACTGCCTCCTGTCCTGATGGCTGTGAGCAAACGGCCCCACTGCCCCCTGCGGGGCACAGGCAGCCCCCGGCTGGCGGGACCCCCGGCCCTGTTTTCCTTCACCATTTGTCTGCCTGTGCAGAGCCTGTAAATCACACGGTGGGGGGCAGAGAGCTGGTCTGGGGGCCGAGGGTCCTGCTGAGGCTGGGGACATGCAGGGCTGAGTGAGAGGACAGAGATCCTGCTGGGGCTGGGAGTGGGCAGCGGTCCACACTGGGTCCTCACTGACACCACGAGAGATCCCAACCTTCTTCTGTAACCCATGCCCAGGTGCAGACCCCTGCAAAGGAGCACATGGTGCCAGGGGCAAAGCTGGACCTTGGTATGACAGGCAGGGAGCAGGCAAGGAACAGGCAGGTGCCTGCACAGAGAGGGGAACCCACACTCTGCCCCCCTCTCTCCCCCACATCCTGCTGGCCCATGGCTGGGGGTCCACAGCAGCCCCTGGCCCTGACAGGCAGCAAGACGGATGGCAGGGGCTGTGTACTCAGCTGCACGCCCCACACATGGCCACCAGCTGACAGGGACAGGCTGGGGGGGTCACCCCGTCCCCACGCCCAGCCAAGCTCTATCGGGGCTTTTCTGGGGGGCACAGCCACATGTGGGGTGCTGGTGGCCTGTGAGGTCTGGGACATGGTGGGGCACAGGCAGGGAAGGAGCAGCAGACAGGAGATGGCTCAGCCTGGGGCAGGAACAGCACATGTGTGTGCACACGTGTGGATGTGTGTGTGCACACGTGTGGATGTGTGTGTGCATGGGTGTGCAGCTGTGCATACAAGCATGTATGGGTGTGTACATCCATGTGAGTGTGCACATGGATGCATGTGAGTCTGAGGGGGTGTGAACATGTTTGTGCAGTTGCACGCATGTGGATGTGTGCGTGTGGGTGTGTGTGCACGGTGCCACGTGGACCCTGAGTGCCACCAGCTCCTGCTGCAGTGACATCCCCACGTTGGAACACAGACCCTGCACACAGAAGGATGGACAGGCAGAAGGAGACTGGGAAGCTGGGAAGCTGACTGGGAGAACAGCAGGAGCCAGGGGAAGCAGGGAGCGCTGCCAGCTCCCTGCCTGCGGGTGCTGTGGCCGTGGGGCAGGAGGGCGGGCGGCAGCAGCCGGGCTTTCCTGTGCTGCCTGGCAGGCGTGTGGTACAGGACGTGTGCCCTGTGCCTGGACCCCCCTGGCTCTCCCAGCACCCTGGCCTCGGCTCTGACTCAGCTGGAGAGCGTGAGGCACAGGGCTGTGGCAGCACAAACCTCCTGCTGGGCTGAGCTGCTGCCAGGCCATGGTGAGGTTTGGCATCGCGGCTATCCTGGCTGGTCCAGCCAAACTAACTGACCCCTGGGCAGAGGGCAGTGCCAGGCAGTGGGTCAGGCATGCATGGGACCCTGCATGGGACACACAGTGTGGAGGGGACGTGGCCTGAGCCCTGACCCCAGCCCAACCAGGCATCCCCTGGTTGTGGGGCATCGTGGGGTTGGGGTGCTGGGTACCACAAGGCCTGTGTCCTGCCTCTGCTGCCAGGGAAATGCCCCCTGCCCCCCACTCCGGGGAGTGTTTTTCTTCGAGGTGATACTTAAGTGTAAGAAAATAAACAGGGAGCAGATGGGCCAGGGGCCAGGGCTGCCCCCAGCCCCACGGGGCTGCTCTGTCCCTGCTGGGAAAACACCACGGCCGGCGAGGCAAATGGATTCCAGACCCGTGGCAACGCTGCAACATGTGGCCGCCAGGACACTGGGCCTGACCCTGTTGAGCCCTTGTGAAGCAGTGCTGGACTGACCCATCCAACTCCACCCCATCCCATCCCACTATATCCCATCCATCCCATCCCACTCTGTCCTATCATATCCCATTCTATCCCATTGCAACCCATGTATACCATCCCACCCCACCCCATCCCATCCCATCCNCCCATCCCATCCCATCCCATCCCATCCCATCCCATCCCATCCCATCCCACTGAGTCCTGCGAGTGCACAGCTCCTGATCAGCCCTTGGCACCAGGGGATGTCCAGGACTGGTCCCTCTGCCTGTGGCTCCCCAATTTCAGGGTGCCCAGGCCAGCGAGGCTGCAGGGCTGGGAGCTGCCCCATCCCAAAAGCACTGTCCTGGCCAGCTGGGCACACACAGCCTCCAAGTCCAGCTGCCTCCTGCCTGGTGCTGAGCCCGGTGGGCCTGGGGTCTCATCCCAGGGGAGTCTATCCCTGCTTCCCAACACTGGGAGAGCAGGGCTGGCAAATCTGGGAGCCCCTGGAGCCTGCCTGGGTGGGGAAGAGCAGTGAGTCTCATGGGGACTAAGCACTGTGAAACCTTTGGGGTAGCAGGACAGTTTCCCCATTCTCTGGGATCAGGGCTGTGTCAGGGTGACCCGGAGGGTCCCCAGGCAGTGTGGGAAGCACCAGGCCCCCTCCGCCCCCGGCTGTACCTGCGGGCTGGGGCTGCTGGTCTGGAAGGCATTACACGCCTGTCGTGTGGGGAAGTCTGTCCCAGTTCCGGAGCTGGGACCCCCCCCATCACAGCCCGGGCCGGGGGAGAGCCCACAAAGCTCCTTTGTTCCTGCCCTGGAACGAATGGATTGGAGGCAGCCGGATCGGCTGTCAGCCGGCGACACCAGAGAGCCCGCGGGTCAGGCAGAGGGAAGGGGGACAGGTGGAGGACACACGGATGGAGGCAGTGCAGGGCTCTGCAGAGAGCTGCTCCTGCGCCAGCCAGGGGGTTGTGGCACCAACAGCCCCAGCTGGGGACCGGCTCCCACTGCCCACACCATGCCAGCCCCAAGGATGCACCAGCCAGCCCTGGAGATGCTCACACAGCACCTTGGACACTGCACCTGGTCCTGGCTCCCAGGCGTTGCCAGGGATCTCTGGGAGCCGTGTCAGGACACGCCGGGGCTGGCACAGACCCCTGGCACTGTTTGCAGGGGACGGTAAGGTGGAAAAGCAGATCCTGCAGCAGGCTTCCCAGGTGGAAGAAGCCCCCACGGGATGCAAGGAGAGGAGTTGCAGGATTTGGGCAGCCTTGGTTCACTCCCACTTGTGGAGACTCAGATCCGCTGAGCTGCCTCTCATCCAAGGGATGGAGGGCACAAACCCAGCAGAGTGGGGCAGAGTCCATGTGAGATACCCAGCACTGGAGGCACACAGGATATGGACAAACACCAGACCCTGCCATGGGACACCCATTTGGGGACACTCTGGAGTCACCCACGCTGCCGCAGGAGTTGCCGCAGGAGCTGCTGCCTCCTCCCTTCACCCCCCGCTCTCTAACAAGAGGAAACTTTTTAGCACGCCACAATTCTTAGGAGAAATTTATGGCCCATGAGGGAGCCGCGGGCCAGGGCTGCTCTCCGTGAGCGCTTGCAGGGCTTCCTCCCGGCACACAGCTGCTTTGATGCGGCACAGGCAGCTCTGCCGCGCCGGAGTCTCCCTCCTCTCCCTCCCCTCATCCCGCACCCCAGCCCAGCCCGCTCTTCCGCCCCACTGGATCCTGCGGAAACGCGGAGGCAGCGGGCAAGCGTGCCCTGCCCGATGCCAGCACTGCCAGCTCCTGCCATGCACACGACCCAGCTGTGCCCTCCCCTCCCAGCCCGTTTCTGCCCTGGCAGGACAGGATCCGCCTGGGGAGGAGCGTGGCTGAGGGGGCAGAAGTGTCCGGCCGCGGTTCCTGTCCCGGTCCGGCTGCTGACTCACGGCGTGGTGGGTGAGTCAGTGGCCTTTCCCCTCCCTGGATGGAGGCTCTCGACTGAGAGGGATGCTGAGATGCCCAGGGGGGATGCTCGAGGCGTTTTTTTCCAGGCTGCACAGGGGGTGATGACGTGGTGCTTGCAGAAATGAGAGCATCTCAGCATGGCAGGACTGCATGTGCCCCCACAGCCAGGCCAGAGCTGAGCCTGAATTCAGCTGCGTGGCAAGGTGGGCTGGCAGAGCATTGTCCCAGCACAGCATCCATCCCCCAGCACAGCATCCAGCCACTTGCAGAGCATCATCCCAGTGCAGCATCCATTCCCTCACAGAACATCCATCCCCTTGCAGACTCTCCCTGTCCTGTGTGCCTGCAGCCACTGCTCTTGCTGGTGCCAGGCCACCATGCTGTGCCATGCTGTGCCATGCTGGACCTCTGCATGCCTGCTCTCAACCCCAGCACCCTCCAGCACCAGGCCCAGGGGCTGCAAGGGGTTTGATCACCTTTATTCCAGGTGCAGCAGCAGGTGTCCCCACCACAGGATTTTGGAGGTGTGCTTCACGGAGACGGGGACCACGGAATGTACTCAGTGATGGGGCAGAAGATTTTGGGGCAGGTGCATCCCCTCCCATCCGGGCACAGGGTGAGCCCAGAGTCGCTGAGGGAGGGCTGGGGACGGGCCATGCTGGGTACGGCTCCCGGTACAGCTGTGTCCTGATTCTGTTGTGTCCCGGTTCGCCTGTATCCCTTCCCGGTTCAACTGTGCCCCGAATGGGCTGTGACTTGTCCCAGTTCCAGTGTGCTCCGGTTCAGACATTCCCGCTTGAGCCGTGCCCCGGTTAAGCCTGTTTCATCCCGGTTCAGCCATTCCCGGTTGAGCCGTGCCCCGGTTCAGCCTGTTCCATCACGGTTCAGCTATTCCCGACTGAGCCGTGCCCCGGTTCATCCCTCCCCAACCGGTCCATCCCGTCCCGGTCCATCCCATCCCGGCCCATCCCATCCCGGTCCATCCCATCCCGGACCATCCCATCCCGGCCCCTCCC
>VZRZ01000251.1:125426-159571 GCA_013398175.1 Climacteris rufus | reverse complement strand
TTCCCCCCCCCCTCCTCTCACTGGAGCCCCCACTCCACTCCCCCCCTCTCCTCGCCACGCTCCGCTGCAGGCAGCTGATGGTCCGGGGCTGCCTCTCCCTGGAGTTGTGCCATCTGAAGGCCGGAGTTGTGCTGTCTGAGGGCCAGTGGGTGACATGGGGACCTGGCTGGCAGCTGGCCCTGCTCTCCCGGAGTCTTGTGCAATGCTGAGAGTGTTGCAGCATTTAATAAGGACGGTCCCTCAGCTGTCACGGCAGGCAGAGCGCTGGCACGGCTGGCACAGGGCAGCCCTGGGCACACCTGGCCTTGGGAGGCAGCAGCCCCTTTGGCCAGGGACATGGCACCGGGTCTGGGGGCCACAAGCAGCACCCCCACAGCTGGCACCGTGGGTCTGTCTGCTCACAGCCGTGTCTGCTCCTTCCGTCGTGCCCAGAGTCACGTCTGGAGCCAGCTCTGCATCACAGTGCCCTGCTCAATGCTTTGTGTGGTAACCCACAGCCCAGGGCATCCCACAGCATCCCACAGCTCACATCATTCCACAGCTCAAAGCATCCCACAGCTTCTGATATCCCACAGCATCCCACAGCTCAGTGCATCCCATAGCTCACAGCATCTCCCATCCCACATCATTCCACATCCCACAGGATCCCAGGGCTGCTTCCCACATGGGCTGGGCTCTCTCCACCCTGCTCCCGGGGCTGCTCCCCGTGTGGTTTGGGGTCTCTCCACTTGCTCCTGCAGCGCTTGGCCAGGGCTCGCTGGCAGCACCACGAGCCCCATCTGTCCCTGCAGCGCTGCCCTGACGTCAAGGCTCTGCCAAGTTCAAGGTCACCTCTCCCGGAGGGCTGCGGCCCTGGGGGACATCGCCTGCTGGGCTGCTCTCGGCATCCCACACACACTCACTGGGCTCCGGGCCTCTGCTCCCTCATTTATTTATCCGTGCGTGTGCCGGCTCTCTCCTGGAAGGCATGTTTGCAGAATGGGCGATTACTTACGCCCTAGTTGGGCCTGCCTGCCCGCTGCCTGCCCGCTGCCCGCTGCCCGCTGCCTGCCCGCTGCCTGCTGCCTGCCTGCCCGCTGCCCTGGGATTTTGTCTCTCTCCAGGCTGCGGTGTAATAAGGGAGGTAATTAAGTGTAAAAGGCAGGAGGAGGGAGGGCTGGGAGGGGGGAGCAGCCCCGGCTCCTTTTGGAGGCAGGGGACTGCGATAATGTATGGTAATAACCGCAGCCAGCCCTGCCGAGCTGATAGCGCTGACGGCAGCGCCTGGGCCCCCCCAAACCTGCCCCCACCACCGTGGGGAGGGGGAGCAGCGCCAGAAGAAAGGCTCAGCCTTCCTCCACCGGGTTTGTGCCTTCCTGAGCAGCTGTATGGAAATAATTCCCATCGGAGGCAATTGTTTCCTCGACAAGAGGGAGGGGGGCTGCGGGGGTACTGTGGGTGAGGGGTTTTGGGGGCTCCCAAGGGCAGGATCATCCTCTTGGGGAGCAGGAGGAGAAAGGTCAGGTCCCTGCTTCAGCTCCCAGTCTACCCACAAGGGACTCATCCTGCTACCGGAATGAGACAGGATGTCCTGCAGTGCCCCCACATCTCCCACTGGCCCTCAGCCCCCCCGTCCTCCAGGGGTCCTGGACACACGGGGCTCTGGGGTCAGCCAGGAACTGCTGGAGGATGCCCACTGGTGCCGGGGGGCAGAGCCCACTGCCCTCACTCCTGCCCTCTCTGCTGCCTCAGCGGCAGGACCCCATCCCTGCCAGCTTGGGGGGCTGCTGGCCATTAGGTATTCCAACTGCATCCTTCCCGGAGGCGGCCGGGTCGCAGCCGGAGCCCCGAAGTGGCTCCAATCCATGCTCTGGTGCTGCCGCCGGCGCAGGGAGCAGATGCCAGACAAAGGGCCGGGGACAAAGGCCCGGCTGCCTCGTGCCCCAGAGAAGGGGCGCAGGCGTGTGCAGGGCACGGGTGCTGTCCCATCCTGGGGCTGCTGCTGCCCCTGACCTCCCGTGCCTGACATGCTCCAGTGCCCACCTGGACCCTGCCCGGGCTGGCATGGCCAGGGCACAGTTGGGTACCAGGTGGCCCAGCCCTGGCACCAGTGCTGTGCCACCCCTGCCATGGGCACTGTGCCCGCTCTGCTCCAGCATGGGGCTCTGCTGCGGCCCCTCTCCAGCTCTGCCCATCTCGGGGTGCAGCAGGGCTCAGATGGGGTGCAGTGGGACACAGGCTGCAGGAAGGGAGCAGAAAGCATGGATGGGACCATAGCAGAGGATGGCAAATGTCAGGCATGTCCCTCCAGTCCCACTGTGCCTCAATTTCCCCAGCTGCTATTGGGGCCCTTGTGAACACCCTGTGTCCCCCCACCATCCCCCTCCCCATGGCTGCCTTTGTCCCCTCTCCCCCCAGCTGGCTGCAAACCCCCCATCTGGGGGCAGCTGCCACAGCACGGGGCCGGGAATGCCACCGTGCTGCCGGGTGCAGCTGGGGCTGTGCCCACCCACAGGGTCCAGGGGGCCTTTAGGGCACGATGCCAAACAGTGCCAGACCCCCCAGGGGAAGGGACGGGACATGTCCACAGTTTGAGGTACCAGGTGGGGGGCAGTGGCACAGACAGTGCCCTCAGCACGGGAGGCAGAGGGCTGAGTAAACACCTTCTATTGCTTTCACATTAAGAGAACACCCTGTGCCCAAGCTGGGGACAAAGCCCCGGAGCTGCTGCTGCCTGACGACCTGGCAGAGCCCATCAGGGAGCCACGTCTGCAGCCATCTCAGTCCCAGCACTGCTTCCCAGCCAGCCAGCCTCGCTGGCTTTAGGAGTTCGTGCTGGCAAGAGCAGCAGTCTTGGGGTGCCCACCCCACTCATGCTGGGCACTGCAGGCTGCAGTAGTCAGCAGATTTGAAGAGGCCGTAGACGTTGACAAGGGGGAACATGAGCAGCGCCCCGAGGAGGGAGCCCAGCTGCTCCAGCACCCCGTACCACACCAGCGCGCTGCGGCTGCGGCTCCGCAGGATCACCCCGGCCATCACCTTCACGTAGGAGAGCGTCCCGGTGAACAGCACCCAGGAGAGCACCTGGTGGCACAGTGGGGAGAGCGGTCAGGGCAGGGGCGTTCCCCACTGTGGGGACATTGTGGTGAGGTCACATCCAGGGGTGGCCTCAAAGAGCTCCCTGAGTGAGAGGGACACGCGACTTACGATGATGGCATCGCCCCACTGGGACTGCTGGAGGAGTGGGCAGGGACTCATCGCTGCAATGGCCATGTTGTAGGCACCAAAGGCTGTCCCTGACACTGTGAGGAAGCCCATCAGGGCCAGGGACCTGTAAGGGACATGCAAGTGTCACTGGGGAACACTGCCCATCCCTGGTGAGCGGCACAGGCACGTGGCACATTCCCACTTCTTGCTGGCTCTATCCTGCTCTCCTGAGGTGCCTGTGCTGCCAGGGCATGGGCACCCCACAGACCTTCTGCCACCCAGTGCCTACACCCCCACCCTTGTAAAGCAGGGGCCGTTCTTGGGGCAGAACCCCTGGGGTGCACCCTGCTGTGTCCCCCAGGACCCTGCAACCCACCTGCTGGGCAGGAACATGGCCACGATGCAGGCGAGGGGGTTGGCCATGGAGCTGAGCGTGGCTGCCAGGTGGTAGGTGGTGTGTCCGTAGGGCAGGCAGGAGTAGGACTGCACGGATGGCAGAACCCCATTTGTCAGGGAGCTCACCCAGGTGATGACGAGGTAGATGAGGGTGAGCTTGGTTAGGGAGTAGGAGATCTTCTCTGGCAAGATGTGCCCAGGTCCCTTGGGATCACTTGGGCATGAACAGCCACTGTTGAGCTGCGAGTCAGCTCCCTCATCGAGGATCTGGTCAAATGAGTTCAGCACGATGTTGCTGGGAAAGAGCTGCTGCTGGGAGAGCTCCCACACCTTGGGCTGCCGGGTGAGGAAGAAGAAGGCCAGCAAGCAGGTCAGCATCATTGCAGTCATGAGCAGGAAAAAGATGAGGGTGGAGAAGTTGGGTGGGAGGTAGCGGGTCTCCAGGTGGAAGATGGTGCTCTCCACAGTCTCATTGCCCATGGTGATGTTGACCTCATAGCTGACATTGGTGCAGCTGGAGATGCCAGAGCCCTGGCCCAGGGCGATGAGAGCAGGGATCAGCCCGCTGAGCCCTTCACCTATGAAGAAGGTGGTCGTGTACTGGGGCTGCAGCTGCATCATGAAGGGCAGGAAGGTGACGGAGGAGGTGCAGTCCACCAGGGCCAGGAAGAAGGTGAGGATCAGGAAGGCGACGCTGTGGGATGTCCCAGCAATGAGGGATGTGTGGTTCCAGACGAAAGCCAGGAGCAAGCAGGCAATGACACCCACGAGCACAATCACGTAGATAACAGACACCTCCTTCAGCAAGCCGGGCCGAAAGCGGTTCACGAGGGTGACAAAGAGCGGTCCCACGTTGGCCATCTGGATGATGATGGTGATGTAGGAGGGCAGGTACCACTGCTCGGGCAGCACCGCCACCAGCAGCGGCACCTCCACCCACAGCCCGTTGACGGCCACCCAGGAGCCCATGCCGAAGGCGCAGGCAAGAAGGTGGGTGAGCAGTGCCATGGCTCAGGGCTGGGTGCCTGCGCCCGGGGGTTGACGCTGCTGTGCTGTGGGGAGAGACTTTGATGAGCGGTGAGGTGAGATCTGACCCTCCCAGATCCTGCCCCTGTCCTCCCATGACCGCTGAGGCAGGCAGAACAGCTTCCCTGCTACGTGCCGTGGGGGTGTGGGACCCACAGCCCAGCCCAACCCCACTTTGCCCCCTGTGGACCCCTCTGCTCCTTTCAAGTGAAGACACTGTGCACTCCTGCCCTGGGTGTGGATCCTGATGAGCTCCACCTGGTCTCATCCCGGAGTGCTGGGGCAGCAGGTGCCGTACCCAGGAGGGCATTGAACCTTCTCCAGCGCACGTTGCAGCTTGGCACAGCGTGGACGGGCTCAGCGCAGCCCATCAGGGCTGGGCACGGCCGGGTGCAGGGTGAAGAGGGCTCTCACCTGGGGGCTGAGTGGCCTGGTCAGCTGCTCTGCCGGGAATGGAGGCCTCGTACCTCCCACTGCATCTGCAGGGCAGGACGCAGCGCCCGTCTCCTCCCAGACGGGTCCCGACCGATCCCGACACGCCCCGATGGCCGCGGGAGAAAGGCCCCGGCAGCCCAATCTGCAGCCCAGCCTCTGCTCGTGCCAGGCAGCTGAGTCAGCTGCCATCCGGACTCATCCCTCGCCCGCTCCCATCCCTCTCCTGGGAAGGACTCTCCCGTCCCGTGCCCGCACGTTCCGTGCCCCCGCGGTCCCGCAGAGCCGTCTCCAGCCCTGTCCCGGGGCGCCGAGGCCGCCGGAGGAAACGGCTCACGGGGCTGAGCCCGGCGGGCGCAACAACCCACCCATGGCCCCGGCCCCGCGGGGAGGCATCGGGCGTGGAGCAGGAGCCAGGAAGGAAACGGGCTCCGGTCCGACCGGTTCCCTCGGCAATGTCCCAAGGGTAACTCACTGCGCTCCGGGGAACCGGCAGCACCACGCGGGAGGGAGCCAGTCCTGGCTGCCGGAGCTGTGACGTGAGGCGGGCGCGTCACCACCTCCGGATGCGGACGGGTGACAGCCTGGCCCTGCTCTGCTCCTCGTCTTGGTCCCAGCTGGCAGAGTCCCCAGCTCAGGGGGGTGATTATTCTTGGCGGTGTCCTGGACTTTGCCCTTGTCCCCGCCTGAACTGCGTCCCACCTATCACAGACTCTTCTTGCAGGTGCAAGTGTCACCCGGTGACGGTTCCCGTCCCCATCGAGGATCTCTGCGGGGTCATGAGTCGGCACGGGACCCTGGGGGACCTCCGAGTGTGGCAGCTGTGCCGCCCTGGGACACTGCGGGGACCAAGCCGTGAGCCGGCGGCTGAGCCAGCTGCACCGGTCGGGAGGTGACACGGGTGAGGAGAGAGATCCCAGGTCACCCCCAGCAGCAAACCCCCCTCTCCCATCTCGGCACCCACCGCCCCAGGATGCCTCATGGCAGCTCTTCCGCCAGCACCCACCGGGTGTCGCTGGGAGAGCGGGCTGCAGCCCTGCAAAACCTGGGGCTGCCTTCTCTCGCCCGCCTCCCTGCTTCCCTGCCCTCCCTGCCTGCACTGCCCGTGCCTGCTCCTGTCCCTCGGGGAAATTTCACCCTGCCCTGCTCCTGTGGAAGCACCCATGGCAGCCAGAACCATGGACCAGGACCATGCGTGCAGTGGGGACAAGGGTGTCCCTTGCCCTTGGGGCGGCAGGGACACTGGGTACCCATGGCAGGGGATGGCCCCAGTTTGAGGTGCTGCTGTGTTTTAACCCCATCAGGCAGCTCAGCCCCCTACCAGCTACTCACTCCCCACCGCCTGCCCCCACTTTGGGATGGGGGACAAAATGGGAAAAGGTAAAATGGTCAAAGGGAGAAAACTGGCAGATTGAGGTAAAGTCAGTTGAACAGGAAAAGCAAGGATGTCCTACAGTCCGGGGTATCCCTTGGTCGGGAGGGGGGGACACACACAGCTGTTCTATCCATGTCCCCTCCCAATTTCTGTGCGCCCCCAGCCCTCTCACTCACTGGTGGGGTAGAGTGAGGAGCAGAAAAATCCTCGGGGCTGTGTGAGCACAGCTCAGCCATAATCAAACACCCCCGGGTTATCAGCACTGCTTTTAGCGCAACTCCAAAACAGTCCCACACCGGGTTCTGTGGAGAAAATTACCTCTGTCCCAGTCAAAACCAGTACAAGATTCCAGGGGACCTGGAAGGTGGGGAACAGGTCCCAGGTGTTGGGGGAAACCAGTGAAGGGTGGCTCGGACTGGCTCCGGGGCAGCTGAGGTCGTTGTGTGTCCGTGGGGATGGGGACAGGGAGGGGAAGGGGAGGGGACGGCAATTGTCCTGTGTTTAATTTGTCAGCACAAAGGAGCGGCTCAGCCGGCGAGACCCCTCCCAGGGGCGGATGGCTGTGGGGCAGAGGCAGGAGAGTTCGAGGGGGTGCTGGCTGTGGGACCCCCATGCTGCCCCTTCACGCTCCTCACCCAAATCCACCCGACGCGTGCTGCCTGCCCTGCCTGTGCCTTCTCCGCCCCCTGCCCGCCCCGCAGCTGAGCTCCCGGCCCCGCGGCCCCTCGCCCCTCCGCACCCCCGGCAGATGCGAGCGAAGGCCCCAAAGGCAGATGGCAACATTTGGTAACCGAGTGGTCCCTGCCGGCGGGACTTTGCTGGGCTGTGAGGACCATCCCGCCAGGAAGCCCCCTCCTCACCCAGCCAGGGCTGGGGAGCCCATCCCAGCTGCAGCCAGCGCAGGCCAGGGGGTGCAGCGGGACTCCTCTGGGTGGGCACGCTGCCCGTGCCATGGGAGTGACTGGGTGGTGGGAGGGTGAAAGGACTGGCAGCCTGAGAGAGCAGAGGTCTGTCCTTGAGCTCAGCCCCAGCTAGACCCATCCCCTAACATCCACTTGCATGTGTGAGCAGTGGGGATGGTCTGCCTGGGCAGGGGGACAATGCTGCTTCATTGCTGGGGGACATCCCCAACCCAGGGACCACTGGCCACCCCATTTCGGTAGGTAATGACCCCCCAGATTTGGGGACCTGCTGCCGGGTCTCAGCCTGGACCCTGTCAGCCCCGTCCCTATTTGCATCTCATTTCCATGTGAAAGGAGCAGGTCAAGTTGAAAGTTGAAAGGCTGGTGGGGGGCAGCCGGGAAGGGGCCGCTGCCGGAGGTGAGACCCCAACAAAAGGGCCGGATCCCCAGGGCCCGGCGCTCGCCTGGCCACGGGCTGCGGCCACGGCCCCACGGCAGCCGCCATCTGCGGGTCTGTGCCGCCACCACCACCGGCCAGACAAAGGCCTCGTGCCCAGCATGTCCCCATCTGTCACCTCCCTGGCTCCTGGCTCCCTGAGCAAAGCGAGGAGATCCGGGTGCCGGCAGCGTCCGTCCCTCTGCCCACGGGGAGTGGGGTGATGCTGGGTTCAGCAGGAGCCTCCCCATCCCTTCTAGAGCGGCTCTGCAGAGCTCTCGCCGGGGAAACCGAGGCAGAAGCAGGTGGTGGCTTGCCCTGGGTCAGGACATGGCAAAGGGCTGGAATAAAACACCAGGAATTAGCACCTAAGATGAAGGGGTTGGGGAGCTCCCAACTCTGGGGGTGCCTCTGTGTGGGGGTGCCCACATTGCTGATCCCCAGCCCTGCAGCTGGCAGGTGCTGCCAGACACCCACATCTGCCTCCGCCCAGTGCTTCCAGAGGGGAATTTGGCTTCTGAGTGTGTTTTCTTGCTTGTAGGCAGCTGCATTTAGCATCCAGAAGGCCCTGGAAGCGGCATGAGTGAGTGAGTGTAGGAGGTGCAAGGGCACTGCCAGCGCCTGATTGTCCCTCTGTTCCCGAACACCCTCCCCGTGACCCTGGAGCAGCGGCAAAGGTGCTGCAAGCGGGTGCTGGGGGGGCATTCCCGCAGGAAGCTGCCCTCCCGGAGCATGTCCCGGGATGCTCCTGGGGAGGGCGAGGCTTGGGGCGCTGCCTGGGTGCAACGCCCCGCTCCAACGGGCCAGACGTGCCCGGGCAGCTCCTGCGCCTCCTGCCTGCACCCGCACAGCCTCGGCACCCGTGGGGGGATGCAGCCTGCGGGCTCTGCCCTTGCCTACCGGCCAGGCAGGGATTTTCCAGCCGAGCCCGTTGTGCGAATCTGGGCTCAGGGCAGCCCTTTGGCTCCCAGACTCTTTGCTGTGTGCTTCCCTTGGCTCTTCTCCCTCTGCCAGCGCCTTGGCTTGCTCCAAGAGCCATTTGCACAACGCAGGGCTGTAACTGAGCTCCATGACATGAGCCAAACCCTCATTCCATCCGTGCAGAGCCGAACAGAGATCCTGGTACCATGGGGCTGGAGCCACCCTGGGGCTGGAGCCACCCTGGGGCTGGGTTCAGGCCAGCAGGTCCAGGTGGCTGCAGGCTTGGTGACCCTGCTCTAGTCTGTCACCTCCCTTCCTGCGAGCCAGTTTATTTTCCTACATTTTGGAGTTTGTTGCTGCCAGGTGCGTGGGGAAACAAGGTGAGTTTTCCAAATCAGAGCAGGCCCTGCTGATTGACCACACAAGAGATACAAGGGGAGCTGGGTGCCCACAGGAAGGCCGGGGATTCCCCCACATCCCTGAAGCCCTGACACAGCACCAGGACCCTCTGCCCACAGCGGGCAGTGACATCCAGAAGCGTTTCAGCTTGGTCAGTGTGAGCACCCCAGGCCGTGTGTGCATCCAGGCTGCCCAGCCGGCACCACGGGCTGAACCGGCACCTGGGACGTCACCGGGCACCGTCACACTGCGTGACGCAGCCTGGCACAGAGGAATGCCCCGTGGTTTCCACCCCATGTGAGCGCTGAGTTGCCTCGGAGGGCGTCCTCACCCGGTGCTGACTCAGCGGCAGCTGCCGCATGCAGAACCGCTCCAGCACCCTCCAGCCGCCGCCGCGCGGGGAGACGGGCAGGACGTGGCTGGGGAGCAGGAGGCGTGGGGACATCGGGACACCAGCGGGACACCCCCGGAAAGAGCGCAGGGAGAAGCAGTGTGGCAGCTGATCCGTGCCGGGGAGGCTCCCACGCCGCAGGGCCGATCCAGGTGGGTGGCGGAGGTGGTGCTGGGCCCGTGCTGGGCCAGTGCCAGCAGAACGGGGCTGGGTGAGCCGGCGAAGGGGTCACAACTGCGTAGCTGTGGAACAGCTCCTCCAGGCAGGAGGTGACTCGGTGTGCCAAGTGAGCCTGGCTGGGCTGCCCACCCCAGGAGGGAGAGGAGATGAGGTCAGGCCAGGCATTTCCCGGTGCTCAGATCCCCACACTCCGGCTGGGTTTGGGGCATGGGTTATGTTGCCGTGTTTTTGGGGCTGTTTGGAGGGAGCTGCACAGCTCAGCTCGGCTCGGTGCAGCCCAGCTCGGCGCGGCCGTGCCAGCGCAGCGGCTCAGCACCGCAGGAATGTGGAGCAGCAGGTTGTGCCCGGCTGGGCTGTCCGTGCTGGGGAGGGGACCCCACACCGGCCACAGGCAGCTGTGCTGGGGGGTTCCGTGTCCTTTTCCTTGCACTTGCACAGCCCCCCTCTCTGCCTTGGCTGAGTGGCTGGTACTAAGCTGAGCTCCAGTGACTGACATGGGGACATTTTCCCAATTTGCCTTGCCTGGGGGGCACTTTTGCCCCCCTGTGCTGAGCTGGGGAGCCCTCCCTGCACTGGGCACAGGGGTCTGGCATTGGGGCTGGCCATTGGCACGGGGTCTGGGCAGTGCTGGATCTGAGGGGTGCTGCAGAGGGGTGCAGAAAGCTGCCCCGGGGAGGAGGCAAAAGGATCTGTGCCGGTTCTGGGACTGTCCCCAGCTGTCGCCACGCCTGGCCGCCCCCCTGCAGACGTTTTCCAGGTCAGGAGGCAGAATGTTCCCCCAGGCAGGGGATGAGGATGGGGACAGGGACGGCCAGCCTCCCCCAGGCCACTTGTCTGTCACAACGTGTCAGGCGGATGCACCGTGTGCTGTGCAGGGACCCTGCTGGGGCCCAGATTCTGGGGGTGCTGGGGCCGACACGGGGGCACCCTTGGGCTGGCAGGGGGTGCGGACATGGCTCGGGGGTGGCTCAGCCGTGGCTCGGCGGGGCTGTGGGTGCCAGGGCTGGCTCCTGCCGCCGGCGGTCAGTGCCGAGACAAGCGCTGGGCTGTACCCAGGAAGTTCCTGCACGCAGGTGAGGGTGGCGGTGGCAGCTGCCTGCTCGGGGCTGCCACGGCAGCAAGTGAGGCCACAGCGCGCCGGTCCCCGCCGTGCCCATCACTGCACCCGGTGAGTGCTGGGGCTTGCTGTCCCCTCCCTGGGGCACACCAGTGCCCCAAATCGGGGCTCTAGGCGGGAACGTCAGAGCAGCTCGGGAAGGGCGTTGGAGGAAAGGGTCTGACCCACATGTCCCCCTGTGTGCCCTGACACTGCCTGAGCCCCTCTGGGTACTGGGGCCCCTCTGGGTGTGCCCACCCCTGGTCAGGGGGCTGCAGAAGGGTGCAGGGCTGGCTTGGGTGCCCCCCCTTCCTGCTGTGGGCGGGCTGGTGCCTCTGCTCGACCGTTGTGGCGGCTGCGCTTGTTGGGGTTGGCAGGGACCCAAGGACACGGGGTGCACAGGGCCCCGCGCTGCTCCGAGCACTCCGCGGCCGGGGAAGCACGGGTGGAACCCCCCTCCCGTACTTTTCAGGGAACTCCAGGATGGCAGCAGGGAGCCTGGGAGCAGCCCCGGAGCTTGCGAGAGGGCTGAGAGCTGAGGGAACAGCAGAGGGGATGGAGAAAGGAATCCACCAGCCCGGCAGGGTGGCGGGCGATGGAACCCTGAGCATGGGGGATGCACCCCTGGGAGCAGGCAATGCACCCCTAGGCATGGGTGATGCACGGATGTAGACGAGGCACCCCGGGGAGCAATCAGTGCTCCCCTGGGAGTGGGTGATGCATCCCTGGATGTGGGCAATGCACCCCTGAGCGTGGGCGGTGGGCACAGGCAAGGCACCCCTTGCTGGGGGCGATGCACCCCGGGCACCTGCGAGACGTGGGCAGAGCATCAGTGAAGGGTGCTTGGCTCTCTCCGCCCCATCGCTCCCCAGGGGGCCCCTCGGCACAACCGGGGCGCCCTCCCCGCCGGCCCCATTGGCCCCGGTGCGGTTTGAAGCAGGCGTGCGGCGCGGATTGGCCGGGGGACGTGTCGGGGAGGCTCGGCGGCGGCGGAGGCGTGGTGTCCGCCTTCAAATAGGCAGCCCGGGGCCGGCGGCGCAGCCAGTGCGGTACCGCACAGCCCGGGCTGTCTTTGTCTGCCGCGGGGCCGGGGCGCGGGCAGGGGCAGCATCGCCGCCGCTCTCACTCCGGCCCCGCTCTCACTCCGGCCCCTCTTCGCAGCCGACGGCACCTGAGCCCCTCGCTGCCCGTGGTGGCCGCCCGCCCCGTGTCCCGGTGCCGGCACGGAGGATGCCCGTCGAGGCGCTGCAAGCCGGTGACACCATGAAGGGGGTGACGGTGACGGCGCCTTTCACCTCGGCCATGCCCGTCCGCATCCTCCGCAAAGGCCCCGCGTATTTCCGCCGGCACGCAGAGCCGGGGGCCGGGAAGCCCAGCGCAGTGGAGAGGCTGGAGGCCGACAAGGCCAAGTACGTGAAGAGCCAGAGGGTCGCCAGCACCAAGCAGGAGCCGGTGAAGCCACTGCTGCTCAAGCAGCCCCTCTTCACCCCCGGGGTGCGCCGGGCTGTGCTCACCCCCAGCCGCAGGGCACCCCCGGGGCCGCGCCGCGCCGAGGCTGCCAGCCCGAAGACCTCCCTTGACTTGGAGATCCTCAACAACCTCATCAACCTCTGTGACAGCCCCTTCCCTAAGGCGGAGAGCCCTCTGGGCAGGGAGTGCCGGTGGCGGGCGGAAGCGCCGGCGGCGGAGGGGGCTGCCAAGCCGCCGGAGAGCCCGGCCACCACCAAGCCCCCCGGCAGCGTGGCCGTGAGGAGGGTGGACGTCCGTCCCTGTGGAGCTCCGCGGAGCCCGGTGACACCGGTGCCCGCATCCCCCATCCCAGGCGGGCTGCCCGTGACCCCGTCCCGGAGCTCGCCCGCCCGGCCCGAGAGCGCCCGGCGGCAGCCGCTGCTGCACCGCTCCAAGTCGGACCTGAGCGACCGGCTCTCGCGGGCCACCGCCGACCTGGAGCGCTTCTTCAACTACTGTGGCCTTGACCCCGAGGAGATGCAGGACATGGGGGCGGAGCGCTTCGCCCGCGCCAGCTCCGACATCGTGTCCCTCAAGTTCCACAGCGTGAGCACGGCCAGCTCGGAGGGCGGCCGCTCGCCGCCCAGCGCTGCCACGCCGGAGGGGCGGCCGGCCGAGCGTGTGCCCTACGGCATCTCCGTCATCGAGCGCAACGCCCGCGTCATCAAGTGGCTCTATGGGCTGCGCCAGGCCAGGGAGCCCCAGCAGGTCTCCGACGTGTAGCAGTGCCACGGTGGGCACCGGGGATGGGTGGCTCAGCAGTGGGCAATGCCCGATGGGGACAGAGCGCAGGCTGTGCCCTGGGAGGAACAGGGACCTCTTGATGGTGACAGGACCTTTGAACTCTGCCCTACTGTGCCACAGCATCCTTGGCCCAGTGTGGTGGCCAGGCATCCGTCATCACACCCCTGTGCCCTCACTGGAGAGCTGGATCCCTGCAAGCCTGTGAGAAGTCAGGCCACATGGCTCTGGGTGTGTGGCTGGTCCCCAACACCCACGGGACACCATGTGTTGCTGCCCTGCCTGCACTGCTGGCAGCTCCTGCCTGTCCTGCTCCTCACCAGCAGCCAGGGGTGGGGTGCAAGGGGCCGGTTCCCCCTGCACGGAGCAGGGACACGGCACTGAGGAAGGAGCTGCCCCCTTGCAGCCTCCACTGAGGGGTCCCTCTGCCTGGGGTGGTGGCCACATCCTGGTGGCCCTGTCTTATTGCTGAAGGTCTGGGAAAAGCTGGGTGCTTCGAGGGTGAGGGGCAATCCTGACCCCCTGCTTCAAGCTGCCCAGGGCTCTGTGTGTGTGTGTGTGTGTGTGAGTGTGAGTGCCTGCAGGTGCCTGTGTCCCCCTCCGCCTGCCAGTGGGCACACAGCCCCCACCATGCTGGGCCTGGTATTTATGAAGACAACAGTTCCTCTTTTCTACTGTTTCTCCTGATGTTTGTTCTGTAAATAATAACAATGATAATGCAGCCGATTTTATTAAATGTCTGTGTTTTGGAGGCTGTGTGTTGTCTCTTGAGGCGGTGGCGGTGGGGATGGGACAGGGACCCCTGGCGTAGGTCTGCAGGGCTGTGGGTGCTGAGCACATGGTGCTGGAAGGGAATCACGGTTTCTGTGCTGCAGCGTGCCAGCGCGGGGCCCGGCGGGCATGGCAGGGCGGTGGTTGGGGCTGGCAGGTCCCGGCAGAGCCCCAGCCGTCGGGATTCCCCTGTTCCCTGCACCCTCCCCTGCCTCCTTCCCTCGCTCCAGCAAAGCTTGGCCCGGTCCTGGCTTCCCCAAGAACTGGGAGATTGGGGGGGGGAATAACAGAGACCTCCCAGGTGGGCTGGGATGAAAGTCGGCACAGGGAGCGCTTTGAAGATGAAAAGCGCCCGTGTGTTCTCCCAGGGCGGCCTCGCAGGGCAGCGCAGCCCCCCCAGCACCTCAGGTGCCACCTGCAGTGTGAGGTTCCCCTGCTCCTGATGCATCCCACGCAGGCAGGTGTCTGCTGGGGAAGGTGACATCAAAGCCACCACCACCTGCAGCCCAGGGGACCTTATCTGGACCCTGGGCCTGTTGATGCCTCCCTTCAGTGCCAGCCCCATCAACAGCTGCTGGCCAGGGTGGCACCAGGGGTTCTCTTGACTGGGGCTTCCATCCAGTGCTTGGGGTTCTCAGAAAAGCCCTCATGAAGAAGCTTTTACCACCCCAGCTTGATTCCTGCACTGTTGCGTGTCCACCCAGATTCCCTGCCTGGGGTGAAGGATCCATCTGACTCCTGCTGCTGTATTGTCAGGCCTGGCTGCTGGGCATGTGGAGGGCAGGATGTGGTGACAGGACCTGGTGACAGGACAGGGCAATGGCATCTGGCTGTGAGTCAGTCTGACAAAGAGCTCTGGGGAGGACACACACACCCAGGGGATCCTTAATGACGGCACATGGGGCACTGGGTGCCTCCCTGAGGAAAACACCCCGGAAACCAGAGGGTGACAGGGACCCTGGGCACCCACTCGAGGACAGGCTTTGCCCTTGGGGGAATCTTTGAGGGAACCGGATCCTTGCTGGTGGCTGGGACCGGCTGTGCTGCCGGATTCCTCAGCCTGGTGTGTCCCAGGGCTTGGTCTAAATTTGCAATTATGGCTAAGGAGAAGGGGGGGGGCCCCCACCAGTCCCCAGCCAGGCGAGGGCTGAGCAGCCACATCTCCCCCGGGTGCTGCCAGTCCTTGGTGTGGCTCTGGTGTCCCACGTCCTGCATGAATGGGACCTGGCATGGCCATCCAAAGCCCTTTGTGCTCATATGTGCATGCATGTCCAAGGATTGTGTGCATGTCCAAGGACGTGTGTGTGTCCAAGGACGTGTGCATGTCCAAGGATGTGTGCACGTCTGTGTGCACACATGTGTGTGAGCATTACTCCGATGTGCACACACAGATGCACAGGCAGCAGCCGTGCTCCCGAGGCAGGAGTCTCCATCTGACCTGAGCCCACGGGACTGGCAGCATGAAACCCGGGCACAGACGTGTTCAGGCGCCCGTGTCCCCCACCGGAATGCCCCCCCGTTGTGTGTCCCTGCCGGGGACAGCAGGACAGCCCTGCGCTCCCTATCGCTTTCCCTGGCAGCTGCTTCCCGGTGGCTCCGGTTTCGTGGGGAGCGCAGCTGAGCCCGTCGGTTATTCCAGGGAGGAGGGACAGCCCGAAGTGTCCATCACCCTCACCCTCTGTGCCGAGATTCCCCATGGGTGCCCCATGTGCAGGCAGGAGGTGCAGGCAGGCAGCCAGGACAGAAGGAAAACCGGCAGCACCACCCCCCATGTTTTCCATTTTTTAATTATTCCCCACTGATGAGCATCTTCTGGAAGCGCCAACAACATCACGTGCTTTAATCAGTGCTAATTAGCGGGTGCCTCGGGACAGTGATGAGGGCAGGCAGCAGGAAGCCCCCGCTGCTGCGTGCACAGCCGGTGTCGGTGCCAGCACCCACCACCTCCCACCTCCCAAGCCCCTTAAACCACAGCCTCCTCCCCACCCACGACCCCCTAGCCCATTCCTGCCCATCCAGGGGCTCTGCCAGCCCCCTGCCAGCACAGTGTCTGCTCCCAGCCTTCCAGCACTGGGCCACTGACCATCCCAGGGCTAGTGCCCCTGAGGGACCCCCAGAACATCCACTGCTCTTCCTGTCCTCTCTGGGGGCTGGAGAAACCCAGCTCCATCCTGTGAGGAGCAGTGCCTGGCCTGCCATGCATGGGGACAGTGGCTCAGGCCATGCTTGGAAGGGGACAGCCTGTGTACCTCTGCATGGCTGTGCCTGGGAGAAAGGGGAATGAGGGATGCCACCAGCCCCCATGCTCATGAGGATTCCTGTCCCACCCAGCTCCTCTAATCCTGCAGGAAAGCAGGATGATGGGGGCTTTACAATACCCAGAACCAGTGAAAAGACAAAGTCCCCATCATGCCTTGGAGCCCATCTGAATGCACATGGTCCCAGGGGTTTTCAGATCCCCATCACCGGGAATGTCTTGGACCCCTGTCCCCAAGACAAAACCCTGAGGCCCAGCAGAAATTTGGGGAGAGAAGCTGAGGTGGGATCAGGGGGTTTCCATATGCTGGAGCCCGCTTTGGCAGGTCTGGCTTTGTCCCACAGCAGCTCCAGCACCAGTACCCTTCACCCCATGCCACAGTTCCTCCAGCATGGCCATGGTGACACTGCAGGCTTCTGGAAAATGGGATAAACGAGAGTAAAAACTACAGCTGGTGGAAAAAGTTCCCTGCAGCGGCCGGGGGTCTCAGTCTCCCCCAACCACCCGTTGTCCTGGACTTCTCCCTCAGTGCTGGCACCGGCCACAGGCACGTTAGAAGCTCGTGGGTCGGATCATCATGCGGGTGCCCTTCAGGGAGTAGCTGGGCCCCTGGAAGTGGTGCCAGCGGATGCCGTTGAGCTTGCGGATGTTGTTCCGAGCTGGATAATAGATGCCGTTCAGGTTGGAGAGGCCACAGGCATCAAACCACCATCCTGTGGGAAGGGAGCAGGGCAGGAGGGTGGCATCGCAGGTGGGCACCCCTGGGTGCTGCATGGGGGTGTTCCCCTGCTCCACTCACCTCCCGAGAGCATCTGGGCGCACTTGCAGAGACAGTTGTCATTGTCAGCGTCGCGGGTGCTGAACTGGGTGCCCTGCAGTGCCAGGCCACTCTGCTGCCCAGCTGTGCCACTGTAGTCCTGCAGGGACAGCCTGTGCCCAGCAGGAACACAGCCACTGTCACTGCTGGCTGCTGGGAGGTCACAGAGCCCCCAGCACTGCTCAGGGGGCCATGGGATGCCACGAGCTGAGCACAGCACAGAGGGATGCAGGCAGAGATCCTGCAGTTCCAGCTTGGCCTCCTGTCCTGGGGGTCCCCAGGGGTGGATGTTGTGCTGTGCTGGGACAGAGTGGACCCCCCAAGTCTCCTCCAGTCCTCTTTGCTGGGGGTCAGCTTGGTGCATGCATGGTTTGGATGGTGCAGGGGATGTCTCGGGTCTGGTCACACTTCCAGCCCAGCTGGCAGCCCCCTCCTGCCCGTGGC
Organism: Climacteris rufus; assembly: GCA_013398175.1. NCBI lineage: Eukaryota > Metazoa > Chordata > Aves > Passeriformes > Climacteridae > Climacteris > Climacteris rufus. The sequence goes on along the minus strand of VZRZ01000251.1, from coordinate 142,292 downwards.
CAGGAGCACACAGCCATGGCAAGCTAGGCATCAGGAGCACAGCATCTCTCCCCAGACATGGACATGGGGATGCCTGACACCTCTGAGAGTGCCTGGTGGCCACAGCTGTGTCACCTCACATGCCCAAGCAATGAGCCCCAGAGTGAGCACTCAGGCCATTGCCTGGGATAGGAACTCCTGCTGGGATGGCAAATCCCACTGCCTTGATGCAATTTTATACATGAGAAATCTGCTTCTCAGGAGCCCAGGGAGAGAACGAATGAACACTGTGCCGGACACCTGGGATCATAACCACACAATGACAACCCAGTGATCCTGCACCCCCTGGGGCACCACATCCAGCCCTTGTTCCTTGCCCCTGCTGCCCACAGGGCTCGGGGACAGGTGGAGATGGGGAGTGCTGGGGACTGTCCCCACAGAGCCTCTCTCCTACCTGTAGAACTGCCGCTCACTCCCAAGCTGGAATTTCCTGTAGTGGGCATAGACCTGGCCGCCCTCCCAGTCCTGCAGCTCGACCCGCAGGGCGTAGGGCACCCGGCTTGTCAGGAGGTGCACGGCCTCGTTCCCCAGCCAGTGCTCCCCCGCCGCGTCCCCAAAGCCCTGGGGAGCAGCAGGGGGGTGAGTGTGGGGTGCCCGGGATGTCCCCAGGGTGCCCCCCTCCCTGGCTGGCCACACACCTGCTTGTACTCCCTCCAGCTCCTCTGGAAGCTGATGCTGCCGTTGGCACGAAGCTGGATGATGGTCCAGCCCCCTCGATCCGTCTCCATGTCACAGTATGCCTGCAGAGGGGAGTGAGGGACAGAGGGGAGCGGCTTGGAGTAGCTGGACAGGTGCATCCCTGCCAGGCTGGGCCGCTCAGTGGGTGCTTGGGCTTGCTGAGGGGCTGGTGAGGCTGTGCCGTGCTCAGTGCCTGGCTGAGGAGTCTGTCCCCCCTCCATGGCTGTGGGCAGGGGCTGAAGTACAGTGGTGCCTTTAAAATCCCCCATTTGGAAGGCTGTACCAGCCCTGCTTTCACCCCATGGATGCTGCCTTCACCCCTGAGCAGCCCCAGGGCTGGTTGGGGTGGATAAACTGCCCTGGGATGTGCCAAGCAACAGGGATACCCAGTCTGGTCTGGGGCTGGTGTGCACTGGGTGGGCAACACGCTGGGGTGCTGCAGGGGGGACCTCTCTGAGCCATGCTCACCTTTTTGGGCTCGCTGAGGTTGGCAATGTGCAGGGTGTAGATGCCACTGGCACGGATGCCCGCCTGGCGCACCTCGGCACAGTCCTGGAACTGCTGCTCCTGCCCAGGTGACACGGCTGTGGCAGAGGGGAGAGAGAGAAGGCAGAAACCCTGCTGGCACTGGAGCCCTGCCTGGTTTTGCTGCTCTTCTCTCTCCCTTTGGATGCCTTGGTGCTCACAGATTATTTTTCTTCCTGCTGTGCCATATCCCGAGGGCTGGGTGAGGCAGCTGTGCCACTGGGGCTGCTGCCAGCCCAACCCTGGAGGTTTGCCGTGGCTGGGGATGGCATCAGGCTATGGACCCTCCCCAAGCTCCTCAGATGCAATGAGTGGATAATTTTCTAGTCGAAGGTATCCCTGCCAATGGCAGGGATGAGCTTTAAGGTCCTTTCCAACCCAAACCATTGTATGATTGAATGATTCTATGATTTTTGAGGTGAAGTCACTCAAGCTGAGCTGACCACAGGGGAACCCTGGTGTATTCCTGGGAGGACGAGGAGCTTTCCCACTGCCCCCACCCTGCCCGCACACCCCGCTCACCTCCGCCCTGGGAGACGAGGCGCACCAGGCTCTGGACAGACTGGAAGAGCTGGAGCTGCTGGCGCTGGAGCAGGCTGGTGTTGGCACTGGCAGCCAGCAGCGTCCTTTCCATCTCCTCGATGGTGCCGCTCTGCCGGCTCAGCAGCCGCTGCAGCTTCTCCTTCTCCGAGTGGGCCCCCGCCAGCTCCGCCTGCTGCTTCGTCTCCATCTCCAGCACCCGCACCTCCAGGATGCTGGGAGTGGGATGCAGCGGTGATGGGGTGGCAGAGCAGACCCATCTCCAGCTGCGGTGTCCCAGCACGTCTGTGGGGACCCATTGCTGTCCCCATCCCCTGCTGCACTCCCCGAATCACACCCTCACCTCTGGGGCCTGCCCAGACAGGGGAACCCAAAGCCCAAGAGGCCGTGCTGGGGCTGTGCAACCCCCAGGGCCCCCAGCCAGCACATGTAGGGGTTCAGACCCCCTCAAAGTGCAGGGTGAGGTGGGAGAGACCAGCCTCCTTTGGGATCCAGGGGCTGTGGGAGTCCCTGAGCCGCCCCAGGCCCTACTTGTTTCTGTTCTGCAGCTTGTGGATCTCGTTAGTCTGCAGCAGCAGCTGCTTCTCCAACTTGGTGGTGGACAGGGAATTCTCCTGGAGCTGCATTTCGATGCGCCACGTCTGATTCAGCACCTGCCTCGGGACCAGAGGGGAGTGTTGGCATCGCACCACATCCCTGGTGTCACAGGCCTGGCAGGTCTCTGGCACAGGGCCCCGCTACCTCTGCCACCAGGGCATTAAACCCCGCATCACCTCAGGGAATTGCTTCTATCTGCAGCCAAACCCTGGTCCCAGGGTGGTGGGGGCACCTGTGCCATACCTGGGCCTCCACGTCGGTGAGCTTGCGGCTCTGCTCGGCGCTGCGGTTGAGGAGGGAGCTGCTGATCTCCAGCATGGCAGCAGTCTGGTTCTGCGCCGCCGTCTGCCGCAGCTCCGCCATCTCCGGCTTCATGCTGCTCTGGATGTAGCTCTCCAGCTGTGGAGGGCAGTGGGGATGCTGTGGGTCACTCACCAGGTCCTGTCTCAGCACCCTGCCCAAGCCTGGCACTGCTGGGCACAGCCCCAGGCACAGCCCTGTGTGTTCAGCATGGCACCACCCGCCTCGGGGCCCTTTGAATCTTATCAGAGGACAGAGCGAGCTGAGCTGCTGAAGGGGAGTCTCCTCATGGCTGCCAAGATTCCTGGGCTGCAGTACCAGCTGGGGCCTGGCACGGGCTTGTTTGTGCCCAGGTGTGCTGGCGAGTGGAGCTGATGCCCAGCTGGGGCGGCCTGTGCCAAGGAGCCGGGCAGGGAGTGGCTGGCTTTGGCTTTGGCTTTGGCTTTGGCATCAGCCAACCCCCAACCACTGCTTTCCCAGGGCTGGGGATATGGACGTGGTGGGGGACACCATCGGCCAGGGAAGGTGCGTGTCCAGCAGCCGGTGCTGCCCCACCATGTGGAAGTACTCGGGGCTGGGAAGGAGGCGGCCGCGGACACAGCTCGGACACAGCTGAGATGACGCTTCCGCTTTCCCAGCCCGCGGGGGAGCCGCCTTTCCCAAAGGCTTTGCTATTTCTGGCAGCCCCGCCATGAGGTTCCCATCCAGCCCCTCCCCAGGGCGAAGGCCTCGGGGGGGGCACGGTCCCTCGGCGGGGGCCGCGGGCAGCGGAAGGGGCCGCGCTGCCGCCCACGCTGGGAAAGCAGCCCCTGAGAGCAGGAGGGATGGGGGCTGCCCAGCTCCCTGCACCCCACAGATCCCGCTGTCCCTGCAATGCCCAGACCCTGCTCCTTGCCTGAGCTCCCCAGTGCTGCAGGCAGAGCCCCACATCCCCCTGTGCCTTGTGGGGTTGTGGTCCAGAATCAGCACAGAGATGCTGTGGCAAGCAGGCAGTGATGCCGGGATGCACCATGTTGGGAATAGGAATGCAGCGGTGCCAGGGTGCTTGGCATGATGGTGGGCAGGCAGCAGTGCTGGGATGTTTGGCATCATGATGGGCAGCAGTGCCAGGGTGTTCAGCACCAGGGCGGGCAGCAGTGCTGGGATGCTCGGCGTGGGACTGGGGCCGGCAGCGGGCCAGGGCGCTGGGCTCTGCACTTGCTTGGCATGAAGAAATCCCACTGTTCCCTCCTCCCCAGCACCAGGCGGTGGCAAAACCATCACCCCACTGCGAGCAGGGCAGGAAGGTCTTAGGGCAGGAAGGTCCCAGGGCTGGGCATCCCAGCCAGCACTGCCTGCACTGGCTTCCCTGGGGATTTTCTCTCGCAGGAACGTGCTCTTGGGGAGGAAGCGGGGAAAGGTCGGAGAGCTGCGTCTGGAAAACATTTCCCCGAGCTGAGGGATTGCTGGAGAGTTTCCCTTTAACCACGTCGTTAATCTTGTTGCTTCACAGGGCTTGGGGAGGCCTTTTCTCCCTCTCAATCTTGCCTTTTGCCTTTTTTTTTTTTTTTAAATAAACATATCTGTGAGCTGAGGGCAGAACATACCCGTGGAAAAGGTCAAGCTGGCATGGGGAGGGCTGAGAGCCCCAGAGATGAAGCCCTGGATCCTGGCCACAGCAGCTCCTTGGAAGCTGGAGTGGGGCACAGTGTCCCCAGCTGTGGGTGGCACAGGGGACACAAGTGGGGCAGGCTCTGTGCAGAGGACAGGGGATCTGGGGTCATCCTTCTTCTCATGGGTGCTGAGGTGAGCTGGGCTCAGAGGGTCCCACCAGCCTCATTTCCCCACTGTAAGAGTAGAGCATCTGTGGGGAGACTGTGGTGCTGTGGGTCACCCCAAAACATTGCCCTGGAGTGTCCCCATCCTGGGATCTCATTGCCCACAGCCGGATGATCCTGTGCTGCCTTCTTGCAGCCACATCCCTCCCCTGTCCCCATCCCTATCCTGCCCTGGCATTTCTAAACATTCCACAAGTTATTGGTGGGGGATCCTTGAGCCAGAGGTGGGTGGGAAACCCCCCACCCGCTGCCCACACCCCTGCACCCCTCCCAGGATGAGCAGCATCCCCCCCCGTGCCTCAGGCACCCCAGAGCTGCCAACCTGCCACTGCTCCACTGGAGTCCCCAGCCCAGCCCAGCCTCCCCCAGACCCAGTGGCACCACCAAATGTTTGTGTTTGAACTAAAAATTCCTCCCAAGATGGGAGCAGCCGACGTGTCCCTGTGTGCTGGGTCCTCGCCATGTCCCTGTCCCCTACAGCCATGGGGGCTGCACAGGGGGAGGCTGGACCAGCCCCCAGTGCCTTGGGTGGGGGTTCTGGGGGAGGCTGGTGCTGGGGATGCCTGAGAGGGGCTGGGGAGCCCTGCTGGGTACCAGGGAACCTCCCAATTCCTCAACACCCTGCAGGGCTCCCCATGCCAGGGCAGAGCAGACAGAGATGCAACGTTGTTTGCGATCTGTCCCTGAACCCGATGCCTCTTTTGAGCCCTGGTTTGTTTGTTCAGGGCTGGAGTCTGACCAAAACAAGCCTTCTTGGGCAGCTCTGCTGAAATTTGGGAAGCCAAGGAACAACAGAAAGAAAAAAAAATAGCTGCAAGCTGCCTCTAAAAGGAGAAAGCGATGCTGCAGGATGGGGCGGGATGGGATGGGATGGGAATGGGATGGGATAGATGAATAGAACAGGATGGGAATGGGGATGGAATGGGCTACTGGCTGCCCAGCTCCACTGCCTTGTGCTCCTTGGGGCTGTGGTGAGGGGTATTGCTGCCCACAGCTGCCCAGATGTGCAGTCCTGCTTTGCCTGTGGCTGCCTGCCCTGGACAGGGCCACGTGCACCTGTGGTGGAACCCTGGCCTCCTGCCTTGCTTGGCCTTGCCCAAAGGCTGCCCTCATCCTGGGAGAAGCTCAGAGCTGGTCCTGGCATAGAGGGCACAAAGGCATCAGGGCACAGGGGCACCAAGGCAGAGAGCACAGGAACTCCAGGGCACAGGGACCTCAGGTCTGTGCACACCCAGCAGACCCAGCAGGTCCCACGGCCATGGAGATTCAGTGCCAGCAGCCAGGTTGGCTCTGACCCTGCTGACCCCTCTGCAACACCCCGGGCTGGCTTCCAGCAGAGCCACGGTTCAGCATTTTCCCAGCTCTTGAGGAATTTGTCCTCTAGGATGGCTGAGGGGACAAGGAACAACCTCCTGCACGTCCTTGCTGCCTGCCCTGTTCCCCACAGCCAGGGTCACTCCCTGGGCAGTGTGGCTGGCCCAGGCCAGCCCCGGGACCCCCACTCAGTGTGTGGTCCCCATCCCAATCCCCCAGCGCTGCAGGGGCTCAGCACATACCGGGGGCATCACCCAGGAAATGGGGGTGCAGAGGCACACGGGTCCCACTGCACCCTGGTGGGACACCACAGGACAGGGATGTGGCTCTGTCAGTGACAGCTGGGGACAAGCTGCTCCTCCTCTTATCAGCACAGGTACCCAGTGTTCCCGCACGGGCCGGGCCGTGGGCCTCAGGGATCCCCAGGGATGTGTCCCCTGGGACGAGCTATTCCTGGGTCTGACGCAGGCAGCCGTGCTCAGCTGGTGGGGGCTCCAGGAAGGAAATGCTGCTTCCTGCCTCAGGCATTGGGGACGGGGTGAGTCGATAGGGGCTGGAGGTGGCAGTCCTGTGGGTACACAGCCGCTCTAGCGTGGCACCCCAATGCCCACCCATGGGTCCCAGGGCCACCCGGGAGCCACAGGTCCCACACAAAGTCTCACCAAGTGCTGGGAGCTTTTGCAAAGCCTGTAAGAGGGAAAATGATGAAGTTGGAGAGATTACAGTGGCCCCTGCCCTTGGAATCCTCGCCCTGCTGCTGGCCAAACCCTTTCCCAGCATCCTTGCCCGGAGGATGGAATGCTGAGCCCCAAGGGATGCCTGACATGGCTAACCCAGCCAGGACCATCAGGAGCCCTGTGGCAGGGATGGACAAGGAATACAACCTCAGCGGGAAGTGATCTGGGTGAGAGGTCTGCAGCACTCATGAGCCGCAGCACCCACAGCACCCATCCCTTCTGTGGACACAGTGCCTGATGCCAGCTGCACACCTGCAGGGAAAGCTGACCTGGCTGCTCAGGTGGGCACAGACCCCACAGCCCCCAGTGTGCCACCGGCAGGCAGGAAGCGGCACAGGGATGCTGCAGTGGTGGGTGCTGGACACAGACCCCTGCCCACACCACTCCGCTGCCTGTCCCCCACAGCACTCCACACCCCACATCCCGCACCCTACCTTCAGCAGCCACTGCGTGCTGTTCTCCAGGATCCTCTCGAGCTGCCGCAGGCGCTGGGCAGCCCCGTGCCCGGCAGCTCCGGCCGGCGAGTCCCGCTGGAGCAGCACGTTCGCCGGGCCGGGCACAGCGGCGGGGCCGGCCGGGCAGGGCAGCGGCTCGGCCTCGGGCAGCACGAAGGTGTAGCTGCAGCGGCCGTGCTGCACGCGGTGCAAGCGCCGGCGCTGGGCTCCGGCAGCGCTCAGAGCCGCCGAGGCACAGGTCAGGGCCAGGAGGCCGAGGCTGAGCGCCCGCATGGCACCGGGGCCCCGCCGAGCCGGGCGGGGGATGCGCCGGCAGCTCGCTCCGGGATGCAGGGATGGCTCAGCGGGCGCTCGCAGCCGCGTCCGAGCGCGGCGATTTCGGCATTTCCGCCCTCTGAGCCGCCCCGGCCTTTTATCGGCAGCCCTCGCAGGGGGAGAGGGGAGGGAAAAAAAAAAAAAANTTTCTGCTATTCACACAATATTTCTGTGTTCTAATTTTACTTATACTTTTGGTTTCAAGAACCAGGTGTTGCTCCTCAAAAAAAGAAAAAAAAAAAAAGAAAAACAAAGGAAAAAATCTGTTTAAAAACAATACTTCTATCTTTTTTCTTTCCTCTGAGTCCACTGCGGGGAGATCAAGTTTCACACGTGATCTATAAATGTCTCTCTCTCACACAGACACGCACTCACACTCGCACACGCAGCCCCGTCCCTCCCCCGGCCGTTCTCTGCACAACTCATTGCATCTCCCGGGGTGGGCAGCCCCCAGCCCTTCCACCCTCCAGCCCTGCGCCCAGCGAGGACCCCCATCAGCACCCACTCGCCACACCCAGGCACCCCCAGGCCGGGGAGCACAGCTCCCTCCCCGTGTCCCGGCTATTTATAATGCCAGCGGGAGCCAGGCCTGGATTTGGCTGCTCCAGCCTTGGGATGAGCCCGTGGGGAGCAGAGGAGGGGCTGTGTCCCAGGCAGAGCTTGGCAGGACACAGCCAGACTGTGCCCAGCTCCCAGGCCGAGGGTCTGCCGGGCGCTGAGGGGTTCCCACCAGAGCTGGGGCTCCCCACATGTGCCAGCCCATGTGCTGGGATAGGATCCAGGCTGTGTCCCCCAGGAAGGGACAATCCCAGCGGTGGGGACAGGCTGCCAAGGGGATGCCCGAGCATCTCAGCAGAGGGGGATTTTCTCCACCAGTCAGAAAACCCCCTGGTGATTCCCAATCCCTGGGGAATAGCAGTCCCAGTGTCACATTTCCCGCTTGCTCCAGTGCTGGCTCATGCAACGAGCAACGCTCGTGCTTTAAATAAAGGCTTGAAATAAAATCTTTCCCCAGTATCATGGTGCTGGGGGGCCAGGGCACGATCCCCCCCACAGGGACCCAAGCTGCAGAGCTGGGGCATGTGGGGTTAACACCGTGGCCACAGCCAGCATTCCAGTCCCTCCGCGGCAGCAGCTCGTGGGAATGGGGAAAGCAGGGACGCAGGAGCGATGCCGGGGTTTTAATCCGTTTATTTGCCATGAAGCGGTCGGAGGAGCTGCTCCAGCAGCTTCGTGCCGGCTCTGGGGCTGGCTCGATGCTGACACCCAGCGCTCCCGTCCCGAAGGGTCTGTGCAGCCCCGCAACCCCGACACCCCGCGGGCAGCCCCGGCTCACGCTCAGGGCAGGGACGGGGAGTTCGGACCTCGGAAAGCCCCAAATGCAGAGCTGCCGGCGGCTGGGGCAGCGATCTGAGCACACACATGGTAAATATCCCGACACGGCTCTCCGTGCCCCCGGACACACACACAGCGTGGCAGCCGGCTTGGAGGGACAGACCGGCACGGCGGGGGCTCAGCACCCACAGCCGTACCCCTGGCGATGGCTGGGAGGGGGCTCAGCAACCTCGGTTGTGCCCCTGGTGATGGCTGGGAGGGCGTTGCAGGCTGCTTCCAACACATCCCAGCTCGGGGATGCAGGAGGCAGCAGCATCCCCCGCCCGGGCTGGCGCTTGCACTGTGCGTGTCCCTGTCCCGGACCGAACACGGCCCTGGTCACACCAAATTCCTGTGCCCACGTCCAGCTGGGGGAGAAGCTCTTCGAGCTTCTCTGTGAGCATGAGCATGGCAGGATTTGGCCTGTGGGGATGCTGAGCGCTGGGCTCCATGGTCCCAGAAGGGTTCCCAGTCTGGGGGTCCAGCTGCCCTCTGAGCCCCAGGACAGCAGGATTTGGCCCATGGTTGTGCTGGCGGGGATGCTGAGCACAGGGTGGGGCTGCTGTGAGCACTGGCATGGTCCCCAGTGGGATCCCAACCCTGGGTCCCAGCCCTGGGAGCCCTGCTGCTTCCCCTGCCGGTGGCTGAGGATGGGGGACACTGCCCAGCACCCGGAGCAGTTCAGTGCTGCACTGTGCCCTCCAGCACTCCCATAAAATCGGGACCCTGTGGAGCCAGGGCTTCTCCCAGCCCTGGGGGACAGTATCCAGGCAGGCATCAGCTTCATTAGCAGGGTCCAGCCCCTGGTCTAACCCCATCCCACCCGTCTGGAGGAAGGGAAGGGATGGAGCAGGCTAGGGGAGAGGGAAAACCAGAGGAATAAAGGAGCCACCCCCTCCCCAAGCCCTAGGGCTTTGCTTTGGACACTGCAAATTAGATTTTCTGAAAAGGAAATGTTTTACAGGCAGAGTCTGTCTCAAAAGAAAAGGGGGGGGCAGAGAAAATTGTGCAATTTTTTTTTTGGGATGGAAAAACAGGGGTGATGTAGCAGGAGCAACGTGGCAGGAGCTGGTTGGGAGCTCCTGCCATGGTGTTCCAGCTCCTGTCCTGGTGCCTGCTAGGTGCCCGTGTGCCGTTCTGTCTTCGGCTTCTTCTGTCGCTTTTTGCCTTTATTTTTGGGTTCAGTTTTCTCTGAAACAGAAAAAAAGAGGAGAAAAGAAGGGCTCGCTAGCTGGCCAGGCAACATGATCTGACCTGACCCTATCCATGGGATGCTGATCCCATATCCTCCCTCAGGGGGTTAATGCTGGACCCAGTTTCTGATTTTGAGGAACCTCTCTGGGTCATGAAATAGCAGCGTGGGGCTATGGGGGGTCCAGGTGTGTTGATGACATGGACAGAGGGACACTGGTGTGTTGTCCCCACGGCTGCCATGGCTGGACTCTGAATCCTGATACCCCAAAATCCCCAGGAGTGGGCTGGAGCAGCTCAACCAACGCAGGAGCTGCCTGGAGACATGCTGCCCACCACCATGGGACCCAAATCTCTGCTCACCCCGAGGAGCTGCACCACACACTCTCTGGCTGAGACGCCAAAGAAACAGGGATTCAGGATAAACCCTGCTGTGCCACGAGCTCCAGTGGGAGGGCAAGTCCATACTGGGGAGCAGAATGGTTGTCCCAAACACTGGGCAACTTTGTCTCTCCTTCCCCCTTGTGTCCACCCCAGTCCAAGTGACATGGGGGGTGTTCAGTGGTGCTCTCCCCACACAGCCCCTGTGCGAGGGCACAGGGACCATGACTGTCCCTGGTGCTGCGTGTGCCAGCACTGTTGTCCCCGGTCCTTTCTGAGGGCTCCAGCTCTTGTCCTGCCCTGGCTGTTTCTCAGCTCTGATCTCCCAGACAGTTGCCACCCACAAAGGAGAGGGCACGGCACGCACGCCAAGCGTCTGGAGAGCGGGACAGACACCCAAGGCAGATTTACAGCAGCGCGAGGGGTTTGTGCCACGGCCAAGCGCGGCGGCTTTTCCCTTCCAGCCGCCTGGATGGCTCAGAAGTGGTGGCACAAATCTTTCATCACACGGTCGGGTCCGGCCGCCTGCCCTGGCTCGCCTGGGCTGGGGGTGTCTCAGATGCATCAAGTGAACTCCTCGTCCTCCTCCAGCATCTGGATCCCATAACCCAGCACTTGGCCAGGCGGGCAGGAGCCTGGGAGCGAGGGCAGACGCACGCTCTGCCGCGGCGGGGATGCCCAGCAGCCTGCCTGGAGTGGGGGACACGGAGGGGCTGCTCTGCCCTCCAGGGGCTGCTTGGGGGGCACTCACTGGATTCCTTCTGCTGGGCAGGGGACAGGCCTGTCTCTGAAGCCGATCCCAGATAGCAGACTCTAGAGTAGAGTCCTGCCATTCCCTGAGCCCATCACCATTGCCTCAGGGCTTCCAGCTTGCAGGAGCAGGAGCCCAGGCAGAGGCAGGAGGCCAAGTCCTTTCCTGGGGTGCCAGTGCATTCCCAGTCACCTCACAAGATGAGATGCCCCCGAAACACAGTCCCCACCAGTGGGACCCGCTGTGTGCCAGGCAGGGCTGGGCAGTGGCACGGCACTGCAGGACACGGTGCTCCAGAGCAGCCTGTCCTCCCACGCCAAACTTCTTGCATCAAACTGTCACCAGCTCTGCGGGTCTGGAGCTGGCACAGACCAGCAGGGAGGGGAACATCCTCAAATTGATGCCACCTGGCACCCCGAAGACGTGAGTCGGGACCTGGGTGGGGAAGGGAATCAGCTCCTCTGCACTGTCAGCAGGAAAGTATTATTTATGATGGACGGTGCTGGGATGAAGCCACTCTCCTGGCTCTGCGGCCCCAGCCCAGCACGCATGTCCTCTGTCATTTCCCCGCTTCTCCAACCTTTTTCTCTCTCCACCCTCGCAGCGCTGTCCTCTCCCATCCCCGCCACGCTGGCGGTGCCGGCGGCTCATCCCCGGCACAGAGTGATCCCGCAGCTCCGAACCGCAACCCGCGGTGGCTCAGATCTGCTGCCAGGCACTACAGATCGGTATCTCATGCATCCCCCTTTCTGCCAGTTATTAAGTGGAGATTTATTAGGGGAGCTTCAGTCCAGACGCCTGCATCCAAAAATTACATCAGCCACGTCCTGGTTCCCATCGTCAGCCCTGTACCCGTGCACGCAGCGCTCGGACAGACCCTGCAGCGGGTCTGGGTGCTGTGAAAGGTGGGGGATTCCTGGGGAGCCCCCAGCCTGGGGACGAGGTGGAGGGAAGCACCTTCTGATCTTCTGAATGAAGATGTGGCCAGATGAGCCATGAAGGGGGACTCTGCCCTGGGGTGTCTCCCAAAACTTTGGCCATCAGAAATCTCCTGGGTGATGCCCTCCTGCTCCACGAGCTCTCCACCTTTTGGGGAGCTCACAGGTTTTTGCAGGAACCTCCCCCGTGTCTCTCAACCCTCCTTACTCACAGCTGCGGTGCAGAAAGCCTCCCTCCACATCGTGGCAGGATGGGAGCTGGAGCTCGGCAGCTTTGCCCCAGCACGGCGGTTCCTTCCAGCGCCCAGCCCAGCCCAGCCCAGCCCAGCATGGAAGGGGACACCGGCTGGTCCCAGGCAGTCCCGGGGACTGCCAGGTGGGAGCAGCCAGCCGCAGGGCTGCTCAGCACATGTGCCTGAAATGACGGCTTTCCCCAGAGTTTCAACATGTTTGGGAGATGACAGCACGGCTCGCTGGCCACTGCCAGACCCCTGCTGCCACCGTCCTCCTGCAGCGCCCTCGGGGCTCACTTTGGAGGGACGCGAAGCTGCCCCCAGCCCCGGTGGCACGGTGCTCACCTCCCGGGCAGTGCTTCTTCATGCGGCACCTCCTGGTCTCCAGCCGTGCGGGGCAGGCGGTCTCCTCCTCCCGGGCAGCCTCCGGCACCTCCCGCACCCGCGTCTCCACGCCCCACTTGCAGCCGCAGGTCCGGCTCTCGTGGGTGCAGGCGCTCCACTCGCTCCACGGCCCCGGCTCGCAGGTCTCTGCGGGGACAGGGGGCCAGGACGGCACTGGTGACCCCGCGGCACCAGGCACGGCCCCAGGGACGGCGGGCACGGGGTGCGGGTGCTGCTTACCTTGGCACTCGCGGCTGCCGGGCTGCGCCGCAGTGCCGGGGGGGCACTGCCGGAAACATTGGCCCTTGTACAAGTAAAACTTGTCCTTGCACTTCATGCAGAAGTCTCTGCTGAAGCAGCTCTCGCAGCTGGGTGACCTGCACTCTGCCGGGAGGGACGGCCGGTCAGCGGGACAGCCCCGGCACCCAGCGGGGACCCAAAACCTGCGGGGTCCAGGCTGCAGCTCTGGGCAAGGGAAGAGGGGACCAAGGCCCCCAGCCCGGCCGCCCTTGGATCCAGGGCCACCAGGGACGCTGCGGGAAACGAAACCATCGCCCTCCCCACAGCACAGGGGCCCGCGGGGTGGCGAGGGGAGCAGGGGGCACCGGTAGGAGCAGGGGGACCCCGGCTGGCACAGGACGTACTTGTGCATCTGTTGACCTCCAGACCCCGCACGCCAAAGTAGCCCGGGGGACAGGTGTGGACACACATCCCGTACTGGCGGATGCCGTCCCTCCAGATAAGCAGGAAGAGCCGGTGGTGGCAGGTGATGCAGCCATTGTCCTCAGAGCACAGGATGCAGCCCGTGCAGTTTTCCAGCAGGCCGGCATTTGCTGCGGGGACAAGCGGAGGAGAGGGGCTGTGGCCGAGGTGCCAGGGAGGGTCCCAGCCCTGTGGCAGCCGCTCTCCAGCGCACCAGGGTGACAGCACTGTCCTGTCCTCCTGCAAACACCACCCCACCTCTCTCTGCTCCTCAGATCCCCACCTCTGCCCACGCTGGCAGGGAGGGGGCACACGGAGCCATCGCTCCCAGCTTGGGCACCACTGAAGGCCTCCGTCACCCCAAGGTCCAGACTGAGGGTTTGCCCCACACCCAGCACTGCCCATGGGTGCCAGCCTGAGCCACAGCCCCAGCTGGCCATGCCCATCCCGTGGGAAGTGGAACAACCACTGGGTCAAGGGGTAGAAATACGATCTGACCTGGATTAATCAGTTGATGCCTGTTAAGTGTCAGGGGACAAAGAGCAATTTGGATGCACTCAAGAGGAGCCGAGATAAGGATCTGTCTGGTTACTCAAGAGCTTCTGCCGCCTCCCTGGCTGCCTGCACCGTCCTCCCAGCCTGTGGGAGGGTGACTGACCCCGAGGTGGGCTCTGCTCCCAGAGGCAAGGACAGGGTGCCAACCCCCACCAGCCCACAGAGACACCACCAACTGCTCCAGCTCTACAAGCTCACTAAACAGCAGCTTGGAGGGATGCTCCTGGCACAGGAACACTCTGGGAGCTGGGGAGCTCTGGGGGCTACATGTGCCCCGTGTCTTTTTGCAACCCCAGGCTGGCTGGGCATCACAAAAGGGGCCACCAGATTCCTCTGTGCAGGCATCCAGTGTCTTTGCCATGCCCAGTACGTTGGGAAGTGTTTGCTTGGCTCTGGCACCACAGTCTCATGCTGCATGCTCAGGCTCTGGGCTCTAAAGAATCACAGAATCACAGAATGGTTTGGGTTGGAAGGGACCTTAAAGATTATCTCATTCCAACCCCCTGCTATGGGCAGGGACACCTTCCACTAGATCAGGTTGCCCCAAGCCCCATCCACTTGCTGGGTGCTGCCAGCACAGACACGGATTCAGCCATGGGAGCAGCTCCTGGCACTGGTGCCCTCTGAGCCCGGGAGCTGCAGCAGAAGGGTCCCAGAGCTGTGGGGCTGGGGCACAGGGGTGGTGGAAGCAGCAGTCAGTGCTGGGGAAGCCGGGGAGACACTGCCGGAGGATTCTGACAGACGATGATGGCAGACGATGCATTGCAGCCCTGTGAGCTGGTCCCTGGCACAAGCCAGTCCCCACAAACCGCTGCTGTGGTGCCATGCAGTTGTCCCCAAGCTGGCTTGTCCCAGTCCCTTTGCTGGGGCACACAGTCTGGGACGGCAGCGCTGCCAGGAGCCTTCATTAGAGCTGCGTCTGCTGGGAGCGCTAACGAAGCACCTTGGATCCATTAAGTTGTTATGGTCTCCGTTACATATTTACCAAACGCTGACAACATTTGTGTTCCTGGCTGCAGCTGGAGAGGCTTCCCTGGAGACCTGTGGATTTACGAGCCTCTTTCCCTTCCCTAATTCTTCTTGATGTTTTGGGGATTTCTTGTTGCTCTCCTTCCACCCCCTAGCCAGAGTAGAGAAGGTGGAGAGCCATGGGCAGGCTCCAGGGCCTCCTTCCTCTCACTGGGTTTGGAAATAGCACTGTGGTGTCTTGCTGGGGGAAGCAGAGCCGTGCTCCTCCACCCTCAGTGCTGCTGGCATGGCACACACGCCTCTGCCACCGGAGCAACACCAGGAGCCACCGCAGAGCACAACAGAATGTGGCCAAACAGTGGGGTTGGGGATTAGAGACAAGTGGTGGGTTCTTCCCCCCCTGCCCAGCAGAGATGGCAGAGTGCAGGGCTGAGCTGGGATGGGCACTGGGCAGGGGGCACAGGGGGTACTTGAGCTGTGCTGGACATCAGTGTGACATCTCCCATCTCTGCCCACCCTGAGCCACTCCTGCCAGGCACTGGGAGTCTCCAGGCACTGGACTGCCCAGACCAGAGCTCCCAGTGGCAGTGGGGAGGCTGTGGGGTGCTGCAGCATCCTTCATGGCTCCTGGCCCTGGAGACTGTGCTGACCCTTCCATGCTGGTTGTCCCAGGGGATGTAACCTGCATCTGGGGTGTGAAGGCGTGGCCAGACCTCCAGGTACTGCCAGGACCTGAGGGCCTTGGAGCATTGGGCAACTCAGCACCAAGCACTGGTAGCTGGAGCCCCTCTTGGTGCCAGGCTGTTTCCCATCAGGGGTGTTTGGCCACCAGCCTGGCCACCCACATCATCACACGCACCTACTGCCTCCACATGCCTCTAACATGGAAAAACTTCAAGGGAAGCTGTCCCAGCTCCAGCCCTGAGAGCCCTGGTCCTGGGAGGTCCTGTCCCTATCCTGGCACAAGTTGGCCCCAAAACTAAGGCATTCCTGGCACAGAGCTGAGACCCACTCCCCGCAGCCAGCTGGCACTGCCTGGCACTGTCCGGCAAGGGGACATGAGCCAGTGCCCAGTGGAGGGTGCACATAAGCCTGGGCACAGCCCCAGCGCACCCTGCCCTTGCCTGGGCACTGAGCAGAGGCTTTGTTGGTGCCTCTTCCTAGGGGAAGCACAGGAAAGGGAATTGGCAGTGCCTGTCGTGGCTCTGAGCATCCTTCCAGGAGGTTTTACTCTCCAGCCACTTAGTGCGTTGTGCAGAGAAAGGAAATATTGGAAGGTCAGCTTGTTTTGTGCCATCCCCACCGTGTCTGGCTCTGCTGGGGTTTGCAGAGCTGGTCCCAGTGCCAGCCAGTGTCCCCTGTCTCCAGCCAGTCCCAAGGGCAGGGCTGATCATGGGCAGGCAGCGCCGTGGGGCTCTGCAGCGCTCTGCATCTCCCCGCACTGCCCCGCCAGCCCCGTGCCACGCAGCCAGAGGGGAACACAGACGGTCCCCAAGGGGCTCGAGGGGATGGGCTGGGGGATGCTGGCTCCTGGCACCCTCCAGCCCCGGTTCACAACTCCTGCCTGCTCCGAGCAGGCTGGACAGGCAGCCTGGTGTCCCAAAGCCGTCCCGCAGTCCCCGAGCGGGACAAGCCCGCTGCACACACCGTACCTTGCTTCTTCCACCGGTTCTGCGTGAGCATTTCCATGGAGCTGATGAATAACAGCAACATGAATATTATCCACTGCATCTGGGCAGGAGTGATTTCGGGCAGGGAAGGAATCAGATCATCCAAGCGGCTGGCGGGCTCGGCTCCTGCCAGAGCCGGTGAGGGGCGGCGGGAGGGCGACGAGCGGCTCCGGGCTCACACCATCCCAACCCGAGCTTCGGGCACACAGCCGCACTTCAGGGCAGCGTGAGCCGGTGACACTGGGGCAGGCTGGGGCTGTCAGGCCCGGGGAGTGCTCATGGTGGCGGGGAAATGCCGGTTGCTCCGGGGAGCTCTGCCTTTATAGTCAGTGTCAGCCCCCCCTCCTCACCCTCCCCTTCAAAATAATAATAATCCTAAAAAAAAAAAATAAAAAAATTCC
>VZRZ01000251.1:97370-125410 GCA_013398175.1 Climacteris rufus | reverse complement strand
GTCCCGCTGCCATCCCAGCGCCGGGGTCACAGCGAAGCCCCCTGCGATTTTGGGGGGGTGGAGCCAGGAGGGTGACGCTGCCTGCGCCAGCCCCCCCAGGCTCAGCCCCCCCAGGCTCAGCCCCCCCAGGCTCAGCCCCCCGGCCCCGGCAGGGCTGGGGGGGCCGGTGGCAGCCCCCGGGCAGGGCTGAGCCCCCCGGTCGCCGGGAGCCGTGCCGGGGCTCCGGCAGCTCCGGCGGCGGCTGTGGGTCTGCCCCGGCTGTCCCCAGGATTGCAGCTGACTCTGATTTTCCGAGCGCCTCTTAACTCACCTCCCTCCGAGCTGCGGGAGCGGAGCTGAGCCGAGCCGAGCCGTGCCAAGCTCTGCCAAGCCAAGACGAGCTCACTGAGCTGTTCCTGGCTCCCACGGCGGTCCACACCCCTTGTCCCATACTGTGCTCCCAAAACCCACCCTGGGGGCTGTGCCTGGAGGGGGGCGCAGGACAGGAGGGGGAAGGGGATCATCTGTGACATCTCACTCGCCAGGTACCCGAAGTGACCTAGAGGCGCAGGTCCCATCCTGGGAGCCCCCCGTGCTCGTCCCATGGTGCCCGCAGGTGCAAGCCCTGTGCCAGAAGCCGTGCCCTGGAGCAGCCTGGTGGCCTCTCAACCAGGGCTCCAGGGCCACTGGCCACCAGTGAGTGCCCCAGTGACAGCCCAGCCACCCCTGGCATCACCAAGTGCAAACCAGTCCATGATGCCCCTCTCCTCCCCACAGAGGGGGCACAGAGCGGTTTCCTGGGCACACAGGAGCCCCCGAGCACCCCGGGGAAGATGATCATCCACCAAGCAGCTGCAGGGCTCCTTCTCACCTGGGATGCTCTGGGTCTGTGTTACCTGAGAGGGACAAATGGGTTGGGGGCCGCTGAGCACCAGCAAGCTCATTGCACTGGGGTGGATCACCCACGGGGCCACTGTGGATGTGTCCATCAGTGTCCTGCGTTGTCCAGCTGTGCCCAGGGACACCACATTGGGGTTACTCTTCTCTCTACCCCCTGAATTTATCCCTCCTGCTTCCCTTCTCTCCCCCAGCCCCCCCCCGAGCCTCCCTCTCTGCTGCTCCCATCCATCACCACTGCATTTCATTCCTGAAGGGTTAATGATCAGACAACAAAGGAGCCATTTCAGACCCTTTTGGCCCCACTGTAGGAAACCAGGAGTAATAACTGAGGAAACCAGGAGTAATAATGGTTGGGACCACTTTGTTTTTTTTCTAATTATGAAATAAATTGAAAAATTACACATAAAACGCATAAATTGCAGCATCTGGCTCAGCCGAAATTTCCATAAACAACCAAACTTGCAGAATGGCATCACCATCAGGGGTTTGCAAGGGCTGGGGGGCCCTTGTGAACATGAGGAAGGTGCTGCCATCCCAGCACAGAAAAACAGGGATATGGGAATGGCATTGGGGATATCTGAGTGTCTCCAAACCCTGGCTGCAGGCAGCTGCATTGGTGTGGACGGTCATGACCTGGGGCAGACGCTGGTACCACAGGGCAAGGAGCTGTCACAAGTCCTGTTGGGTGCCAGCCCAGCTTCCCGGGAGCCGAGAGGGAATTTCATTGTCCAGACCTGGAAGAAAAACACTGGGCAGGGGCCAGGGGAGCACCTCATTCCTGGTCACGGTCTCCGGCTGCTTGCACGGGTGAGCGGATGTCGGCACAAGCCTTGCCAGGGTGACCTGTCACTGGAGGATGCACTAATTAGACAGCTCTCATTACTGCTGGACCCTCAGGGCAGCACGTGGCCATTGCTCAGCCCAGCCCCAGCTGTGTGGGACCACGGGGGATTTGCCAAGGGCGGCAGAGCCTTGGTCCCCATGCCCCTGCTGGTGGGTGCCAGGTATCCCTGAGGGAGCAGAGAAATCCTCTCATTTCCCTTAATTTGTCTATTTATGAAAAATCCAAATGGCAGTGGGAAGGGAAGAGGAGGTGTCTGCTGTTTAACTGGGCACCTGGCAGCCCTCTGTTGTGGTGGGAGGGGTTTGAGGGGCTGCGGGGAGGGGGGAAGCCCAGCTCTTGGTGCCAGGGCAGCACCCGCGGTGACTCAGGGGTGATGCCGGGGAGAAGCGAGGCTGAGCCGCGGGTGCCGCTGGCAGCTCCCGGCTCCTCACGCAGCCCCGCTCCACGCCAGCACAGAGAGAATGAAATGTTCCTCCTCTGTCTTCCAAAGCAGAAGGGAGAAAGTGTCCAGAAAGATAATTTGGAAAGTTTGTTTGACACTTGAGCACACTTTCATCTTCGGAAAAATCCTGGTGACCTTCCAAAGCTGCACCGCCTGCTTCCCGGCACGGCCGGCGCCCCAGGGCACACGCCCGTGGCACCATCCCAGTGGCTGCTTTCAGGATGCTCCGGGCTCTGGAGGGGACAGTGCGGTCCTGCCGGGCCCACAGGTCAGCAGGGATGCAGCCACAGAGGTGATGACACTGGGATGCAGGTACAGCGATGCAGGCAAAGGGATGCAGGCACAGGAATGCAGCTACAGGGGTGCAGGTGCAGGGATGCAGGCGCAGGGATGCCTGCACAGGGATGCTGGCACTGGGATGCCTGCACAGGGATGCTGGCACTGGGATGCAGGTACCGAGATGCAGGTGCAGGGATGCTTCTAGCCAAGGCAGTAAAAGTGCAAATGAAATGTCTGGAGCCGGCTAGCTGCAGAAGGAGACAGGAAGGGGCAGGGGGATGGAGGGAGTTCCTGGATGAGGGCGGGGTTTTCTCCACAGGTGCCGTGAGATCCCAGAAGCCGTGAGGGCTGGGAGGGATCTTCTCCAGTGCATCCCAGGCAATGAATATGGGTTTGATCAGGGGAAGGTTTGAGCGGATGGTAGCGGATAAGGAAGAAAAATACTTGGCATTCCTCTCCCATCATAACAAGCCCAGATGCTTGGACGGTGGCAGCCCGCTTCCCACAGGAATGGAAAGTCACAGCTGCTCTCGCGCCAGTTCGGCAGAGGCCCTTTCCCTGCTCTTATGAAATGCCAGCTCCACCTCACGCCGCACCGCAGCCGTCCCTGGCATCCCGTGACACTTCTCCTCCTGTCACCCGGGTCCCTGGCAGTGGCACTGCCTGTGACCCCGCTACGGGGGAGGCAGAGCTCAGAGCAGGGAAACCTGCTGGGAAAGGCCAAGTGGCAGATTTACTGCTGGTGTGGCTGGTGCTCCTTCCCACATGCTGACATGTTGGGAATACCTGGGCTAGCACAGCCCTGTGAGGCAGGAGTGCTCTTGTGAGGCCGATGCCGTGGGAAGCTCTAATGGGAAGCAGCTCCTGCCTGGCCAGAGCTGGTGGGAGCAGCTCGGGCCTCCTGGCAGCCCAATTCAACACCTCCTACGCAAGCACAGAGCCAGTAAGGTCCCTCAGTGCCAGGATGCCATCAGCTCTCCCAGATGAGAAGGACGGGGAGAAGGTGGCTGACTTCAATGCTGACATCACCAAGTGCAACCTGCAGCACGCTCATGGAACACTTGTTCTTCCCTCCTCCTTTTCCTTCTCCTCCTTTTCCTCCTTCTTCTTCTCCTCTTCATGCCACACTCCAGCCATTCCTGGATTTGTGCCGCCCGCCATTCCTGCTGCTCTAAGGGAATGTGGCATCCCAAGAGGCTTAAGATTTGCCATAAATCAAAACCTTCATCCCCGAGCAAGCTCTGGAGCTCTGGCTCTCTTCTTGGCTCCTCTGGCTCACTCCAGTCCTGGACGCCAGCGTGGCTGCACAGCCTTCAAGTGCTCCAGCTGCCAAAACAGGAGCAAAGCCCAGAGAGGGAATTGGCATCAAGTGGCGCCGAAGGCCGAGGGGCAGCAAGAGTAGGACAGGGAGCCGGGAGGAAAGGAAGGACAAGCAGTGAAACGGGAGGGAAGATTTGGTGTTGAAACCAAATTCCTGGTCCATGTCAGCAGAGCAGATTTCCAGTGTTTATTTTATCTCTTTAGTTGAGCCCCTTTGAGGCAGAATATATTAAAAGGCCTGACTTTATATAATGGAAATAATTGAAACAATACTCCTGCTTCCAGCCGCAACGTGCCGTGATTTCAGCCAAGAGTGGCCAGCCTCCTCGAGGTGGTGGGGACAGCCGCCGCCGGCGCTTGTTCGCTGGTTATTGTTGACACATGTCAGCGTCGCCTTCCAATTTCCGTACAGCTGTCAGGGCAGGAGGAACACCCGGCGGCCGGCGCGGCGTGGGCTCAGCGCCGACGGGCGCTGGGAAGGACGTCATCCCGGTGCTGGGCTCCTCCACAGCCATGGGGCCCGTGGGTATGGCTGAGCCGGGATTTCCAAAGGAGCGGTGGTGGTTGGGCAGTGCTCTCAGGTAGCCGGGAGATGAGGGTGGTGGAATGGGGAGAGCCTTGGGAGGAGGGAGGATGCGCTTGTTCGCTGCATGAAACATTGAACTGGGACCTTGATATTCACTGGAGAAGGTGAAAGGAGGAGGTGGACATGAAAGTTGGGTTGTTGAAGGTTTTATCCAACTTTGCCCCGGCAGTGGGTAGCATTGGGGCAGGGGAATTCCCCCGCTCCCAGCATCCCTGTGGAAAAAGGCTTGCACCAAGCACCATCCTTGCAGCCAACATCAATCTCCACCCCACAGGAGCCACTGAAACTCTGTCACTGAAATTCTGCCACCCAAACTCTGCCACTGCTCCTTGAGCAGAGCTGGATGGATGAAACAAGAGCAAACACAATGGTGAGGAGTCGCCCAGGTTGAGCCAGGCTAAACCAATTCTCGTATGGCGGCAGCGCAGGGTTCCTGGGAAGAGCTGGCAGGAAGTGAGACAAAGAACAAAGGCAGACAAGGTCTTCGAGGAACTGAGAGACGGTGTGAAAACTGCTCCAGAGTCTCTTCCTGCCACTGCAGCCACTCTCCCTGGCTGTGCACAGTGGGGGCTCAGGGAAGGTTTGTCCAAGGAAAGGCAGGAGACAGGACGTGCAGTGCAGGGCAGGGATCCTGGGGTTTGGGGCAGCTGGACTGCAGATTTCTTTTCTGTCAGGGAGCTGGAATTCCACAGAGGAGTCGGGTGCTGCTGCTGTGCTCACAGGACCCCTCCAGCTTGGGCACAACCTGCTCTACCAGCAAAGCCAAAGCATCAGAGACCATGGAGCATCCCTGTCTGTACCAGGCGTGACTATCGGCTGCCTCTGCCTTTCCTGCAATGAAAATCATGTGTTTGTTACTGGAAGGGAGTGAGGCAGCGGTATTTTAGTAGCTGGCCCTCTTCTATTCTCCTAAGAACCATTTATGCCAAATTCCAATACATTTTTTTTTCATATTTGGTCTATTTAAGGAAACTATTGAGAAAGACAGATGGAAGCATCAGTCAGATGGATGTTCCTGGCTCCACGTGAGACAGCACTCAGAAGTCCCATTCTTTTTCAAATAATTTTAATGTGACTACATGGTTCCCTCTTGCACATCATTCCCCAGGAGGGTAAATCCTCTGACTCCAGTGGATGACTCTCATCAGCTGGAATTCAGCAGAAGACAAAGGCTTTGGGCAGGCTCCTGGTTGGGGATGGGGAAATTCCCCCCAGCAGCCACAGAGCCCGGGGAGGGCTGTGGAAGCAGCTCCTGCACTCGTGGCCCTGGTGCCCACGGCCAGCCCTGCCTATGCCCTGCTGCAGCCACAGCTGCTGGTGCATGTGCTCCCAGTGAGGGGACACGGTGAGAGGCTGAGGTGTCCCTGGGCAGTGGAAGGCGAGGAGGGTGCCTATCTGTGTGCCCTCAGGGAAGGAAAACTTGGGATGTGTGGCTGCACCTGCACCCCAGCGTGTGCCAGGGCTGAGAGCCTGATGTCGATGTTGGCATCACTCAGTTGGGACTCAGTCAAAGGCTGTGATGGTGTCTCTGTCTCAGAGTTTACTTTTAAGCCACTTTGCTGAAAATCCAACCCCAATGTGTCAGCTCTGAGTACTGCCCTGGGTCCCCTGTGTTGCAGCTGAACTCTGGCTTTCGCAGCATCCCAACCCTCGTGGACCCTGGCAGCAGGATGTGATCATTCCGTGACAAAAGCCAGCGGCTCCTCAGCTCCCGCCTGCCCTGGCCGAAGCTGCAGGGATGTGCTCATGCTTTGGACACCAAGCCAGGAAGAAAAAGCGTGTTCTAGGAGCTTGTCCTTTGATGGACCCCGCTGTGCTGGCACGGGGATGGGAAACACCCGCTTCAAGTTCATGGTCCACAGGAACAGGAATTTGGGTCTCTCATAGGGATATGGGTGCCTCTTCACCCTCCCATCCTCAGGATTCACCCTCAGTCGTGCTGCCATCCCAACTCCTGGCTCTGTCCCTGTGTCTCTAGGGCACTGCCTCCCATCCATCCCCTCCAGCACAACCAGGGACGTGGCACAGCAGGGCCAGCCTGGACTATGGTCACCAGCCCTGCTGAGGCTGCCAGCGCCCCAGGGCTGGCGGCCGTGTGCCACGGTGACTTATGAAGGCTTTTTTTCAGAATTAATAACAGGAGGAACACAAACTTTAATATTTTTGAAGTGAAAATAGAGTGATAATTGTATTTAGCCGACATTCAGGAAAATTATTACCACCTGGCAGCCCCATTTGTGGCTGACGTCAAAGAGCACCATAAACCACCGTCAGTTTGGAGAACACCAGGAAAAAAAAAAAAAAACAACAAAAGAGCAGAAATTGTGACCTTTGTATTAAGAAACCAGGATCAGGAGCATCCTGGGATGCTTGACAGAGCAGGTCCCCAGGGGCTTTGGGGTTTCAGGAGTTTGACTAACACTCAGGGGTGTCAGCAGATATGGTCCTCACAGGTCAAAGGAAAAGCCATGGAGAAAAATGTTCCCCTCTACTTCTTATTTTTTCAGCCTTTTATATCCTGTTTATGCCACTAACAAATTCAATTTTCAGGAGCTGGAATAAAGACAAAGTCTGAGCTGTTTAAAATGGGTCGTGGGCAGCTCCGACTCAAAGCAGCACAGAGGAGGTTCATCACCTCAAAAAGCACCAAATTTTAGGAGTGGGAAGAAAAGGGGGTTGGGGTGGAACAGTGGAACTAAAGCAGTGCCAGGGAGATGCCAGCTGGGTGCCCTGACCCTCAAGCCCTCTCCCAAGCATCCGTGCTCCTGCAGTTGGAGAAGGGATACAGGGCCATGGTCTCCAACTGGTCCCCAGTGCCACGGCCGGGCACAAAGCCGTGGCAGCAGGCTCTGGCTCATGGAAAGAATTCTTCACTTGGGAATTTGAGCAAAAAAGATTAAATGAAGTAAAAAATGCACGCCGCATTATGAAAGCAGAAAAAGTAAATTTCCAGCTATCCCCAGCCTCCTCCGCGCCCCGGGTGCACTCCAGGCGCTCTCAGCTGCCACCTCTCCTCCCCACAGCATTTTGGGGGTTCAGGGCTCCCCACCACTGGGCAGAGCTCTGTCTCAGCTCAGAGGTGACCACAGCATGGAGGGACATCATGACCTGGTGCCCTCATCTCTTCTCCATCCATCCCCACTCTTCCCTGGCTGTCTGGGAGGCTCCCAACAGAAGCAATCTGGCCACCCATCACAGGAGTGAAGTTCCAGCACTTTCTACAGGCAGAGGGTCCCTTCTGCTGAGGCCTGGAAGTTCCAGGCCCTGGCCTGGAAGTGCTCTGGGGTGCAGAGGGTGATTCTGGTCCCAAGGAACTGATGCTGCTCAGAGTCCCTTTGGGGACAGGGACTAAACTTGTCAACTCTTTGCAGGAGGAGGGTGTTTCTGTGCTGGGCCATACCCAGGAACAGGGGTCCTGAGAGGATCACAGCAGTGCTTCCCATGGATAGGGATTTCCAGGATCCTGGCATGGCAGTGCTTTCCCACTTCAGGCCTGGAGCAGAGTGAGCTGCAGGAGCTCGGCTTCTTCCAGACATCAGTGTTGAGAAAAAATCCCATCATAGTGTGATGAAAGAGCGATGTGTGGCACGGCCTCCCCAGGTGCAAAATGCCTTCTTCCATAGGAAAAGAGGATAATTAAAGGCTACTGATGTTTTGAGCTGTTTAACAATGCTGGTTTGTTAATTTGAGCTCTCCTGGAAGACCACACAGCAATCCCTGTGCTCCCAGACTCTCCTGGCCAGCCCGACAGAAGCAGGGCCAGCAATGGTTCCACCAGCCAAACCCGTTCTGGCTCCAGTGCTCCCAGTTCCAATGAAGCCATGGGGATGTCTGTCTGACCCCAAATGGGAATGAGCCCCAGATCTGCTGACCATGGCAGGGCTGGAAGCCCTGGGTTTGCAGCAGGTTTGGAGTGTCCCAGTCCTGGGCCATCCCAATGGTATCGCATTGAGTTCCAGCCTCAACCAAACAACGGGAGATCACTGAGACCACAAACAAACAGCATTTGATTAGATTATTTTTTTACATATTTTTTTCCTGAAAAAACAAAGAGAAGAGGAGAACTTGTATTTCCTGTTCATGTGAAAGGAATTTGCCAGTGTGTGGCGGGGAGAGCGATGCTGGTGGCCTGGAAAAGCCACCACCTCGTGATTCTGGTGGCAAAGAGGAGCCAGGAAGTGGCTGACAGGGAGGCTCCACACCCAGACACCTGCACAGGGCCATGGGCTGGAGCACAGAGCCCTTGCCAAGGCTGCAGCTCCCTAAACCTGGATGCTGGGAAGGGGCAGGATAGTGTGGCCAGCCCAGGGCTCAAGCCCCAGTGCTGCCAGGGTTTGAATGCCTCAGCAAAGAGGCAGTGGCTTCCAGCCAAGGCTACAGGAAGGAATTTCAGAAAGTTCTTGGTGTGGCCTCTTTTTTCCTAGAACAGAACAAGAGCTGGGATCTGCTCGGTAATCCTCCCCAGTTGTTTTGCCAAGTTCCCTGGCGGGGTCAGAGGAGCAGAGTGAAGCTGAGCTGAGAAGGCCTCAGCATCCTGGGCTTAGGGACAGGGTCTGCATTGGCAGCAGGATGTGATGAGCAGAGGGATCTTCAGGTCAGGACTTGCACCCCCACATCCCCACAACCCTGAATCTCTGCATCCCTTCATCTCTGCATTCCTGCATCTCTGCATCCATAGATCTCTGCATTCCCACATCCTCGCCTCTCTGCAGCCCTGGAAGGCTGTGCTGCTCCCAGCTTACTCAAACATCCTGTCATTCTTCCCAGATGGTCAGTGCTGCTGGTTGTCTGGCACGTCCTACTGCACTGGACAACTCTGCAGCTTTGGCATCTTGCTCTCAATCGAAGTTACACATTCATTGAATTCTTCCATTTCCTTGTTATTAATGGATAAATCCTGTTGCATAATTATTTTCCACATCATCTCCCTGGCCTCTGCTGCACTGTGCTGAGAGGCACCAACCACCGTGCAAACCCCTGCATGGCTTGGTGAGGGTTGGGCACCCTGGGATTGCAGAGAGGAGTCCTTGTCCCTGGTCCCTTGAGACCAGGGATGCTGCTGGGTTTGAGTTTCCCAATGCCTGGAAGTGTTCAAGGCCAGGCTGAATGGTCTAGTGGAAGGTGCCCCTCCCATGCCAGGGGAGTTGGAACTGGATGATTCTATAATTCCCAAAGCCTCCAGTCCCCTCCTCAGTGCTGCTGAGGCCCCAGGAGACCTCTCAAAACACAGGGGCAGTCTCAGCCAGACCTTCACCAGACACCGGCACAGCCCCTGCACCCTCCTTCAGGCACCCCTTGGGCAGGCTGCAAAGGGAAAACCACGTTGGAGAGAGGCAGGATGCAGCATGCCAGGGGTCCTGTGCCGGGCAATGACATGGACCAGGATGCAAAAGCCCCTGGGGGACAGGCAGCAGGATGCAGTCCCATCTCCATCCCTGGAATGGGCCCTCCTGCTGGTTCTGGGGACAAGGGCGGCTGCGGGCGAAGGGAGCAGCAGTGTCAGTGCACGGCCAGTTCCCAATTTGCACCAGCCTGCAACAATGACAATGACAGTTGTAGAAATAAAGAGATGAAAAATGTGTCTGTGATTTGAAGAAGCTGGAAACACCCAGCGCAGGGGACGGAGGGCGGGAGGGTGGCTCCCGACTGGCCATCGCCCCGGCAGCGAAAGGGGGCCCTAACGCCTCCAAGCTGTGGAGCCCTTCATGGGGGCCAGCTTGGCTTTCCACAGTCACAGCTTGGGAATAATTGGAAGATTTTCTTGTCAGGAATTTCTTGCTGGGAGTGGCCTTGGGCTTTCATGTCTGCGCTGAATGACTGTGAGGGGTTGGAAAGGCAGGCGGGAGGTCAGTGGAGCCCCACAGCCTTGTGCAAGCATTCGTGTCCTGCTGCCATATGGGGAGCAAAGGAAAGGGAAAGGCTGAGTGGTGGGAATAACCACAACCACCCAGGCCTCAGCAAATGGTTCCACTCTAGCACCAGCTTTGAGGCAGCAGCCACATCTCTCCCAGACCAGGTTTTCCAGCCAGGACAAAGTGGGAGCAGGAGGGGGCATCTGTGCCAGACCAGCCCCGGCGCCTGCCATGACAAAGGCGGCAGTGGCTGGTCCCAGCGCCAGCCTGCAGCTCATCCCCTTCTCAGGCTCTTCTCCTTTCCTCCCTGGAATTTTTCCCTCCTGGTTTTTTTTTGTTTTTTTTTTTTTTGTTTTTTAACATAAAATTTTTCATAGCCTTTTAAACGCTGTAAAAATTTAATACAAAGGAAATTAAAAAACCCAGAGGAACTATTCTCCAAATAATTTCACAATCCACACATATCCCTCAGCAAATTGAATTTGTAGGAAATAAAGAAAAAAATATGACAATAAAGGGCTTCTAAACAAATCTTAATGCGTCACATATGGAAGTGCAAATGCCAGCCTGTGTGCAGGCACTTGGCAGAGGTGGGTGGCATGGGGGCCCGGGGGGCACAGCTCCACCACCCCCAGCACTGCTGGGAGTCCCTGTGCCCCTGGGGGTGGCTTGAAGGAGCTGGGGTGGGGGTTTGCTGCCCCAAACATCATGCCATGAACTCTGTCTGAGTGTGTCTTCCTTGTGTCCCAGCAGCTCCAGCTCTTGTGGCGATGCTGACAGCACGTCCTGCTTCATCAGCCTGGATCCCGAGCAATTTGTGGCAGTTTCCTACCAGCTAATGGGGAAAACTTCAAAGGATGTGGATCAGCCCTGCCAGAGTCCCACTGGGTGAGCTGGGGACCTCCTGCCTCACA
This sequence comes from Climacteris rufus, assembly GCA_013398175.1. Taxonomy (NCBI): domain Eukaryota; kingdom Metazoa; phylum Chordata; class Aves; order Passeriformes; family Climacteridae; genus Climacteris; species Climacteris rufus. The sequence goes on along the minus strand of VZRZ01000251.1, from coordinate 114,294 downwards.
GTGATGCCCAGGGCATGGCTTTCATGGACCCACCCAGCACTCTGGGGTTTTGGTGTCTGGGGGACATGGGTGCTTACTGCACTCCCGTCCTCACACCCTCATCCCACACACACCAAAACCTGTCAACCCCCACAAAAGCATCTCCTTCCCCAGATGGTCCTTGTCCAGCTGTGGCCCTGCCACTCCCCCTTGCTTTTTTCCCGTTCTATTAATAAACCTGGCACCTGGAGAGGAATTTTCCCTGTAAACACCCAGCCTCACACTTTAGTGACTTTTGTTCTGTGTTTTAATTAATGAACTGGAAAAAATGTCAATTGTTAGCCACCACGGGCACGTGTGTCCTGCAGGCTGCCAGAGACGTGTCCTCCCCGCTCCGTCCCACGCTGTGGTCACAGGGCAGAGCCCCACTGTCCTTTTACCAGAGGGAAAGTAGGGGATATTTGGGGGTTTGCACCCAAATTGCTGTTGCACTGCTGGAGCCACACACAGCACTGCTCTGGGGGGATTCACATGCTCTCCCTTGCCCAGACCCCCACCCCAGATGGTCAGTCCTGCTGGTTCACCATGGTGCAGCCCAGACCACCAAGACTGGACCCCTTGCACCCCTCACCATCTCCAGCCTCTCCGGGCAGCATGTAGGACCAGTTTCATCAGGGAATATTCCCCACCAGCCAGGAAGCCGATACTCCCCGAGAACATTGCCTCATCCCAGCCGTGCGTGCCTGGGATGGGGAGAAACGCAGGGGAGCTGCAAAAGGCATCCAAAAATTAATGTAGTTTCTGCAGCAACGCTGGAGCTGCAGCCCGGGGGAAGCACCCGCCGTGTGGCATGGAAGGAACTGCAAAGAAAAGGGTCTTGTGAGGATAGCGGGAGCTGCACGGCAGGAGCAGGCTGAGCTCCGCAGGCTTCCCGCTGCTCCAGGATAACCTTGGGATGGAACTGTCTCTTCCTCCATATGCAGTGCCACCTCCTCCTCGCCCCTGCAGAGGAAAGGTGCTGCCAGCCCCGGAATGCTACAGGGGTGTCCCCGCATCCGTGCACCCTCACCTTCGGTGCTCTCTGCCGCTGCCGTGACCTCGGGCATCTCCCTCCGTAGCCGGAGCAGGGAGCAGCGCTGCATCCCGGCTTTGCTGCCGGGCCTCAGGCAGTGAGCAGAGGCCGAGCCCGCATGGCAGCGCAGACAGGCAGCCCCTGGGCAGGGCGCTGCCCGTCTGGGGCTGGGACACCCCGGCAGCCAGCTTGGGACACCCCGGCAGCCAGCTGCTCCCGCTTTGATGTGGAGTCCCTCAGGCTCCGCACAATGCAGACTGGGGCCGGATGAAGCAAGGGTGATTGATTGTCTTGTTTTGTTCCTCCAAGGCTGTCCTGGACCGTTCGGATTCACAGCTGAGATCCCCCAAGAGCGGGGGCGGGGGGGGTGGCAGTGTCCATCCAGGCTGCAGGGATGGGGCTTCTGGGGTGTAGGCTCTGGCCAGGGGCAGTGGGCTGGTGGTTTGAACCCTCTGTGCCTCAGTTTCCCCATCACTGCTGCACTCTTGGAAGCTGTTGGTGTCTGGATGAAATTCATCCTGTTACACCACCTCGTGTTACTCTCAGGTGTGCTGGCCATCCCTGGAATTAAGGCAGACAAAGGGAGAACAGGAGCCGTGCCAAGGCTAAAGCTCGTTAGGACTTGAACATGTTGACCTCCAAAAAATGGAGTTTAGCTCCATGCCATTGATGAGTCACGACTCTGTTTGTTCGATGCGCTCCCTGCAAGCAAGGTTTCCACCGCAGAACTAACAGGCTTTTCTGGGAAGCACTGGGGTTCTGGGTTTCCTAATTATTTTCAAACCCTACTGGCAGCCTCTCTCCAGCAGGGATCACGCCTGCTCAAAGCGCAGCGCTCGGGCGTGTTTGGAGTCCTGGAGCACTAATTGACTTTAGCTCGGCCCTGCTGCTGAGCGCCGGCTCTCACAGCTCCAGTCCCTCCTCCTGCCCGAGCCTGCCCACATGTGGTTTGCATTTCTTCCCCGGAGAAAAAAACCCCTTTCTCCTGCCTCAGTGTCATCTTTCCCTGGAATTGAATTTAGGGGAAATGAAGACGAGGCCAAATTTTCATGGAGTGACTACCTCCCCTCTTAAGGCAATGATGGCAGTGAGGGGAAAAGCCCATTCCAGGAACCCCTGTCCCACTCCACATCCCTTGGCACTGATGATTTCAGTCACAATCAGGTGGCTCCTTATGAGCCAGTAAGCCCTGAGGCATTGAGCAGATTGTGGAGGAGCTACTCCAGCACTGCTGGCTCTCCCTGCTATGCAGCAGGGTATCCCATCTTTCCTTCCCACTGTGTGCTAGGAAACTGCTGCCTGCATGGAGCAGCACAGGGACCCTGGTAGAAAACATGGCAGTGCCGCCTGCCACCCAGGGTGAAGTGATCCACCCAGCCCTGCTCACCCTGGGTGAGGTGATGCACAGGGGCCTTTCCCATCCATGGGAGAGGAGCAGCAGCGAGCTGACCCTGAGGGAAGCAGCAGCTTGCAACACCTGAAAATCAGTCAGTGATTATCCACGGCCCCTCTCTGCCTTCTCCGGGTCATACCCAGCACATGCAGCAGGGCACAGGGGTGAGCCAGCTGCCCCGGCCATGCCGGCTGCCATTCCCAGCACAGAGGGCTCGCGGGCTGCCAGCGGGGCGGGCGGTTGGGAAATCTGTTTCCTCTTCTGCTCGTTACGACACCGCAGTGGGCGCATGCAATGGGAGCAGTGAGGCAGTGGGAAAGTATGAAGGTCAGGGGAGTCTGCGGTTTGTGTGACGGAGGTGACCCCGGCTGATGTAGCCTTCTACCTGCTCCAAGCACCACCATCCTGCCGGGATGACTCCAGCTACGGCCTCCCCTGGGACATCACCCCCATCCATGCCCTGTCAGGGAGCAGCTCTCCATGGATTGTGTTCCTGGGTAAAAGCGGGAGGAAAATGGCCAAGGGCAGCTTCCTTGGTGCAAGAGCTGGGCGTGAATTGTCACAAACACGTGCGAGGCATCGGGCATTGGCTGCTCTGAGGGCTCCACTCAGCTCTCACAGCATCACCCCTGCTCCCAGCTGTGCTCCAGCAGCCACAAGAAGGACATGGCTGCTCCGACAACGGCACCAGCGTGCCCAGCAGCCACTGTGACACACTCAGCCTTGCAGCATGACTGCGCCAGCTCTGCAATCCTCATCACCTCGTTAGTGACTTGGCTGTTGATTCCAGTCGGGGCCGGGCTGTCCATACCTCCCACACAGCTCATGGGCCCCTAACTCACGTTAGGGGGCTGCTTTCATGTGGCCAGTGGTTTTCATCATCAACAAGCCATGGAGTGAGCAAGGCACTGGAGCAAGAGGGAAGGAGCCAACAGGGAGTCAGGCAACGTGGCACAGCACTGTGGGTGCTGGAATAGTGGCTTTGATGTAGTGGCAGTCAGCCCCGGGGCCAGGGGCTCAGGTATGGTGGGGGCCTGGCTCCCAGGAGGGGCTGGTGGTGAAGGGATGCATGCAGGCATCCTGCTTTCCTCTCTGCAGTGCCCACGGAGAGGCTAAGGCAGCTTTGGCACCAAACGTCACTTCTCAAGAGCAGTCCAGGGCAACTGACAAAACAGATCGAGGGAAAATAAATTAAGGATGAACACAGGAGGACAAGCTGAGGTTGGATGGAAGCACGTGGTGATGGGTGAGAGGGTGGAGAGCACATGGTGGGTGAACAGGGATGGCAGCAATTTGGATGAGAAAGGGAAAGCTTGGTAAGCAATCAGCAGAGCTTCTGTGTGATCCCACTGAGACACTGACAGCTCACAAGGCCACCAATCCCAAACACCTCTGTGTTCCTGCACCTGCAGCAGCTCTGCAGGAATTCAGAGGAAGTCCATTAGCAGCATTGGGATACAGGATTCCAGATCAGATTTCTGGAGGGAGACCTATGATTGCAAACTCTGCCTCAGAAGTGGGCATTCAAATGGAGCCACTGGCACCCGTCTGGGCCACCCAGGGCTGAGCTGTACCGGGAAAGTGAAATGTGGATGTCATCAAAGCCTGAAACCACGGCCACTGCCTGGGAGCGAGCTGAGCTGTGGGGTGGAAATACTGCTGCTGCTCTGAATCACATCTCAGCCATGGAGAAGCTCTGGCTGAGGCACTTCCTGCTGTTCCCTACTCATCCCCACCCGAAGCCTCCCTCGTGGAGCTCCTGTGCTGAAATCCCAGTCCTGTGGAAAATCCGCAGTAGCTTTCCTGATGAGTCCAGCTGTCTTCCCTGAAGACAGGAGCGGTACAGTATGGCAGGAGGTGTGGTGTCTTCTGGTGGTGATTCCCATGGGAGCTGCCGAGCTGTGGTCTGTTGTTCAGCCTCAGTGACTTCTTGAGGGGGAAATGGAAAGAGCGAGCAGTGCGAGTTAATTAATTGATGCATAATGAAGTCAAGATGAGCATCCCCAGGGAGCTGAAATTCAGATTGGGAAAGCAGCAGATGATGGTGTTCCCTGGAATGGGATGTTCCCTGGATGAATGTTTCATCCTGAGCCCCGGCCTCCTGCCAGCCACACCGAGGACACTGGCTGTGGCCCAGGGGCAGGGAAAAAAAAGCCCCAGAATGTCTTTCAGTGGCAACTTTAATAGAATGTAGGTGTTATAAACACTGTGACACAGAGAAGGGAGTTGTGGAAGGGATTAAATAAATCCAGTGATGGCTGTTTGGTGTTTTGCTCCTTTTGGTGTTGGTGTGAAGGCTCGCACGTGCAGACCCTGCATGGACTCAAAAGTTCTTCTGACTGACAAGGGAGAGCCAGGAGCAGGGAAGGAGGGCAGGATGACTCTAACCTGGAGGCTGCCAGATGGTGCTGGGCAGAGACCCCTCATAGGATCATGGAATCTTTTAGGTTGGAAAAGCCCTCTTATGTCATTGAGTCCAACTATTCTCCCAGCACTGCCAAGCCCACCACTAAACCATGACCCCACATGCCACATCTACAGGTCTGTTAAACCTCTCCAGGGATGGTGACTCCACCACTGCCCTGGGCAGCCTTGTGGTGATGAAATTTTCCCTAACATCCAACCTAAACCTGCCCTGGCACAACTTGAGGCCGTTTCATCTTGTTCTGTCCCTTGTTCCCTGGGAGCACAGCCCGATTCCCACCTGGCTTGACCCTCCTGTCAGGGAGTTGTGGAGAGCGAGAAGGTCCCCACTGGCCTCCTTTTCTCCAGGCTAAGCACCCCCAGTTCCCTCGGCTGCTCATCACACTTATGCTCCATCCCCTTCCCCAGCTCCGTTCCCTTCTCTGGACACGCTCCAGCACCTCCATGGCTTTCTTGTCGTGAGGGGCCCGAAACCAGCCCCAGCACTCCAGGTGCCTCAGCAGTGCACAAGAGAACGGCCACGCGCCCTGTAGCCTCGGGAGGCGGCCGAAGCCGAGCGCCGCGGACGGGGGCCCTCTAGTGAGGGGCGGTGCAGCCGCGGCTCCGCCCCGGCCCGGAGCAGCCATGGCGGGGCTGGAGCCGCTGTACGCCTGGGCAAGGGCCGCCGTCTCCCGCCCGCAGGACGCGCTGGTCTGCGCCATCCACTGGGAGCTGGTCCGGCACGGCTACCGCTGCTTGGGAACCGGCGACCAGGTACGGGCCGGGCCGGGCCGCGCTGCGCCGCCGCGGAGGCCTAGTAGGCCGCAGTGAAGCCCCGGTCTTTCCTAGCGCCGCTCGCCGGCGCCATGCGGCCGAACCCGGCGACCGCTGGCGGGGCCGAGGGAACCGCGCGGTGCCGGCGGTGTTCGGGGCACCCGGGCCGATGTGGGGTCCGACGGACCTCAGTGCTTCTGTGGAGGTCGGAGCGGGCGGCTGCGGGGCTCGAGGTGTCCCGGTGTTGGGGGGTCTCTGTGCTGGGAAGATCCCGATACTGGGGACTCCGGGGGTCCTGGTGGTGGGAGTCTGGGGGATGTCGCAGGACCGGAGGCCCTGGTGCTGATGCAATCAGTATGAACCCGGAAAGGGGGTTAGTATAGTGCTGAGTGCAGCTTGGTGCTGAGGCAGAACCCTGTAATAAAAGGGACGTGCCCAGTGCAGTGCTGAGGAGGAAGTGTCTTGGGGCAATACTGGAGTGGGGGGGCCAGTCTAGTTCTGTACCCAGTGCTAAGGTGGGGGGTCTAGTGAATTGGGATCCTGATGCGTGTTGGGAGGGTGCCTGATGTCGTGCTTTGGGGCAGTGGGGGATTCAGGGCAGTGTCATAGCAGAGAATCCCACGTAGTACCAGAGGAGGGGAAAGTCTAGGGCAGAGCCCCTCAGCAGCACTGCTGTGGGTGTGGAGCAGACACGATGACAGCCTTCTCTCATGCCCCAGACAGCTCTGTATCATGCTGGGGAGGCAAGAAGTGCCTGGCAGGGAAGAGCATTGTTTCCTGGTCTGGGTATTTGTTATCACCCTCTGCTCAGCAAAGGGTGGTCATATCTCTCCTGTTCCAGCACAGGGATGCTGTGGGAGGCTGGCAAGCAGGCAGGGCCAGCCTTTAGAAATACAGTCCTGCTTGTGCTGTCAAAACCTGGAAGGCATTGAGGGATCCCCTCCCAGAGACCTCAGTACCCTCCTGGATCTCCCTGTGCAGCCAAGACAGGACCCCCAGTCCTGGGAGGTCATGCTGGGCTTCTGGACAGGGTCTCAGCAGCCCATCTGTTCCATTGCAGCCAGGTCCTGATGAAAGGAAGTCAGAGCTGTTGCCTGCAGGCTGGGAAGCCAACAAGGAGCTGTATACACTGCGCTACAAGTCCACGGATGATGCCCGTGAGCTGCTGCTGAAGGCCATCATGGTGGAGGACAGTATGATCCTCAACGTCATGGTGAGCACCCTCGCTGGCCCTGTGGGTTTGGGGTCCTTTGGCTGAAAAGAACAGCAGAGCTGATTTCTTAAATGTTTGCTTTTGCTTGTTCTGCCTGGAAGTGGTGTTTGTCCCAGGGGGTGTTTGTATGGCAGAAGATGTGGCTCAGCATGAAGCTGGTCAAACCCTGGCTGTGTCAGGACAGTGGGACAGCTGGCCTTGAACACTCCAGCCAAGAAGCTGCCCTGCTTCTCTGCCTTTCCCAGCTCAGGATTTTTCTGCAGCCCCCAATGAGCACCTGCTCTGGGTATCGTTGCTCAGTATTTCACCCTTTGCAGCCTGAATTGGGAGAGGGAGCAGGGAAAACCTTGCTGTACATTGGGGTTTGCTCCTGGGGATGCAGGCACAGCACAGGGATGTGGCAGGAGGCAGGTGAGCCCCGTTCCTTGTATCCCAAGCCTGGCAGTGTTGTTGTACCTGCTCTGTCCCTCATTCCCAGCTCTGCCAGGCTGCTCATTCTGCTTTACCTGTGTTTTTCCAGGATCGCAGCTCTCAGAAGGTGGCAGATGTGACCTTGGCAGTGGCTGACTACATCGACCAAGAGCACCTGGACGATTTTCACAAGTAATCTCAGTTTCCTGATATTTTCTGCAGAAGGAAATGTCCTACTGGCGTGGAGAGGGAGACAGAAACCAAGCTGGGAGGAGTTTCTCCCCAGAACAAGCCCAGACCAGCCCTAAAATGCAGCCAGAACTCCCTTCCATGCCTCCCTCTGTGCTGGCAGGAGAGATTTAGGGGACAGTGGGATCATGGGTTGGAGCCCAGGGGAGGGCCACCTCACCTGGGAACAGGGCCAGGCCAGCACATTTATTTCCAGAGCATTGTGCTGGGTGGACACTGCCCAGAAGTGTGACAGCTTCAGCCACATCCCCAGTGTCATGTGCTGTGCTTTCCTCCAGTGCAAACCGGTCGGGTTGGGGCTACAGCAGAAGGGAGTGGCTGAGTGGCACCTCGGCCATCTGAAATGGGGTGAGGACCTTGGTGCTCCTGTGTGCTGTTACCCCTTCCTGTCCCCTCTGTGCTGCCAGCAGAGGACAAGTTTTGGATCCAGGGACAAAATGGGCTTGTCTGTCTCCTCCCTATGCCTCTTGCAGCCTTTCCAGCACCCCATGTCCTGGTGCAACGGCCACCCCAGCCCACTGCCTTCCCTCTCCTTGTTGCAGGGTGTACAAGAACATGGAGGAGCTGAGGACAAGGATCACTTCAGGCATCATCACTCCTTTCGGGGCCCCTGCAGAAAAAGCCAAAAAGGAGCCCGAGTCCAAAAAGAAGGTGGACTGGGGTGACAACCCCGTCCGTCTCCCTCCCCGGCAGCCACTGGGCACGAGGGCCCCAACCGGGTGAGTAAAGAGTGTGTGGCTGCTGAGAGCCCCCTGATAGAGGGTACATGGTCCTGGCACAGCTCCCCAGACTACATGTCAGGTCTCCGTGGAGTTACACGTGGAGTGAAGAGGATCCAGACCTTCGCCAGCTGCATCAGCCTGCACATTTGGGTTTGATTTGCTTGCTGGAGAGAGATGGGCTGTTCTGGAGCTGTGTGTTGAACCGATGGACCCAGGAGGGAGCAGGCTGGGGGGAGGTGTGGGGTGAAGGAAAGTGGCCCTGCTCTGTGCTGGCTGAGGGACTGTCGGGGCTGGCACGGCAATGACACCAGTGGGAAGGACAGTGCCACTGTGTGACTGAGCAGCCTTCAAGAGGGACACCAGAGGTGCACCCAGCCAGGGTGGGGGGGAAAAGCCCTGCTCTTCTTGCTGTGCTGACCCCATTTTCCCCTTGAAACATTGCTGGCAATGTTGAGGAGAGGGGACACATAGCACTTGGTTCTCTTTCCCTCCCTGGCCCCTTCCTGCCCAGTCATCCCTCATACGTGGCAGGCGGGTTCTCCCTCTCTCACACACGCACTGTGATTCGCTTTTGCTGGAAGTCAGAGACACTGCAGTGGCTCTGCCATCTCTTAGGGACTGGCTGTGACTTCTGGCTTGTGTGTCATCCCACTGCTGTCCGCTGCCACCAGGGTGCGAGAGGCTCCATGGGGAGGCCTGGGAAACAGGCTGGAGCTGGGCATGGCTCTGCAACCATGTTACTGGCATGTGTTATTGACAGGGAGATGTGCCAGCTGACTGCAGGCCTACCACCCCACTGTCCTCACACTCCTAGAAGTAGGACTGTGTCTCTGGCTGGGACATGCTGGAGAGCCTGGCCTATCCCAGCACTACTTAGGGATCCCCTGGCATGGAAACTCCTGGTATGCATGGACAGCTCCTGCCTGGAGCGATGGGAACAGCACGGGGAACAACAGGGCTCCCTTTATCTCAGCAAGCTGCTGCCACATACATCAGTGTCCTCACCCAGCAGCACCCTGGAGCAGGGAATGCTGTGTCCTGGGCATGGCATGGCTCCCAGTGGCAGCCCCCTCATGCAGGGTCCCACAGGTCCCAGGGCCCTCCGGGTCCTGCAGTGTTTGCCATGGGAGAGCACCCATGGGAACAGCTCCATGCAGCTGCTCTGCCCTTCCCTGAAAATCTTGCTGTGTTCTGTTTTTCAGGCCCTCCCCCTTGAGCCCCTTTGCTGTTGGTGGGGAAGACCTGGACCCTTTTGGGTGAGTATGGCTGTTGGAGCACACCCTGCTCTGCTTTTGGGGGGCTGTGGGGGTGGCTGGAGACAACTGCAACAGAATCCAGCTAAGTGCCTTCAAGTGGGGATGGCGATGGGACAGTTGCTCAGTGCAAATTGTGAGGGACCAATTGACAGTTGCTAAAGCTCAATATGGTTCTAATATTATAATAAGATCCCGTCTCTTGCATAGATGATAGGTTGCAATCTGCGTCTGTTTAATAATCAGCTTGTATTCATTTAACACACAGTAATTCCTGCAGTAAATCAAAGCTGAATACATCGTTAAGTGAATGTAAGCCTCTAATTTAAACCGTTACCAGCTGCTGTGTCTCCAGCCCAGCAGTCTGCAGAAGGGGAGGCTGAAAGCCGAGTTCACAGATTCCCAAGTCCTGTTGGAAGCCTCCCGGCTGTGAGGCACTCAGAGAAAGCCTGGGCAGAGGCTGGGCTGTCTGGGAGACTGAGCTTCACAGATACATCCTCGATCTTTGGTTTGGTCAGGCAAGGAGAACCTGTCATCTTCCACTCCAGTTAATAGCACGCAGTCAGACAAGAAACAGCTCGCGGGGTTATTGTGGAGCGTCCTGCAGCCTGGAGGAGTCTCCTCTTTGGAACCACTCTCCTGTGGGGATGGCATTTTTTCCCCTCTTGCAAGACTTGGGTTTGGCTTGAGAAGGGACAGCTAAAAACGTCCAGCTCAGCTGGGAAGAGAGGCCTGGAGCTGGGGGGGGGGGCTGGAAGGAAACCTGATCGCACAAGGAGAGGAGGTTCAGTTTGGGGGGGGATCCCTGTTTCTCTTGCTGCCTCCAGCCTTTCATCAGAGATTTCTCTGTAAATGATAAAAAAAGATGGTAAATGGAAGCAGATTTGTGTGCTGACACCTGCCAGTGGTGGGGCTGGAGACCCAGACTCCCAGGAATATGCTCATGGGACCTGGCTGTCCCGGGGCGCTTTGGGCAGCTGTTCCAGCCTAATGGAACTCATTAGCGCGGTTGTTAATGACTTGTGTGATGGCAGCGGTGTCCAGAGGCTCCAGCCACACTTGCACAAAGCCGGCCGTGAGGAATGGCACTCGCAGCGTGGGGCAGCTCCGAGGAGCCGCCGTGGCCAGCAAATGACTTCCAGGCAGCTCTCTGGAAAGGCCGGTGGGACACAGCCGGCTCTTGCGACACCGCGCGGGGCAGGACGGGAAGCAGGGACGGAATGTGGGTCTGAGAGCCAGCAGGTCCAGCACTTCTTGAGGGAACAACCAGCACCTCTGGAGACAGGCTGAGAGAAAAGGTTCCAGGGACTCCATAGAGCCCCTTCAGTGCCTAAAGGGGCTCCAAGAGAACTGGAGAGGGGTTTTGGGCAAGGGCTGGAGTGACAGGACAGAGGGGAATGGCTTCACACTGACAGACAGCAGAGTTAGATTGGCTGTTGGGAAGAAATTCTTCCCCATGATGGTAGTGAGGCCCTGGCATAGGTTGTCCAGAGAAGCTGTGACTGCCCCATCCCTGGAAGTGTTCAAGGTTGGACAGGACTTGGAACAACTTGGTCTAGTGGAAGATGTCCCTGCCCATGGCAGGGGGTTGGAATGAGATGAGCTTTGAGGTCCCTTCCTACTCAGCCAATTCTGGGATTCTCTGCAGGCCTCTCTTTTTGCCATGGGCTGTCTCACTGGCTGGTCCTGGGAGCTTTCCTTCTCACATGCCACATGTTGAATTAACCCCGTGTTCCCATGTTTGGTGTATCTGCAGCAGTTCTCTGTTACCAGTGCCAATCTCACCTCTTTCTCTGCCTTTTCTCTCCCCAGAGGTCGGAGTGGGGGAATGATTGTGGATCCTCTCCACTCTGGCTTCCCTCGGCCTGGCATTGACCCATCATCGGGCATCCCAGGCCGGCTTCCCCCAGGAGCTGTTCCTCCAGGCGCCAGATTCGACCCCTTTGGTCCCTTAGGACCTGGGCGACCCGGGTAGGTCCTTGGCCATGCTGGTATTCCAGCTTGCTTCCAGCCTGCTGCTGGATCCCAGCTCATCCCTGTTGCTGCAGGCCTGACCTCTCACTCCTGTTTGACTCTGCTCTGAATTTCTTCCAGGCCTGATCCCGACCACCTTCCCCCTCCAGGCTACGATGACATGTTCATGTGAGGAGTCACTGTGTCCTCCTGGATGAGTCTTCTGGGAAGCAGGGGCATTTCCCCTCACATTTCTGGTGGATGTACATCTTTCCAGCAGCATTTTCCTTCTCTGTTTTGGGCCACATTCCTAAGTGTCCCATCAGCTATAAAGGCTTCCCTGTTTGCAGAACAGAAGAGGAGGCAGTAGGTTGTTTCTTTCCCTGCTCCTCTGAGGGTGCCCGGCCATTTGCACCCTGCGAGGTGAGAGTGTCCAGTGTGGTGCTTCAGGAATGGCCTGGGTGCTGTGGGATTTCTCCCCTGCTTCTCTGGGGTGGCAGAGCTTGCTGCTGGGGTCCAGCAAGCAGTGGGTGTGAGGAGAGAGCTGGCTCCTTGCTGCTGCCCTGCAGGAAACTGCAGCAGCCTCGTGAAGGGGACAGCCAGAGTGGGCTCCCCACACAGAGGGGGTTTCTCTCTTGCTCTCTGTCTGAGCAAGGTGCTGACTGAAGGGCTGGAAAGCCCAGCCCACGGGGTGTCCATGGGCAGACCCCCACCAGCAGCTGGGATTACAGCTGTGCCTGCTGGCTTTGAAGACAACCACCAAGCCTTTGATGTGCATGAGAAGAAACATAGATTGAATTCCTGGCCTACCTTGCCCCCTCTTTTCCCTGCAGCCGTGGTGTTTTTCATTCCTGGGGTGTCTGTGAAGCCCCACAGGCAGTGTGATGAGGGTGTCCACCGGGTACTGCACGTGTCTGGGGTAAAAGGGAGGGAGCTTTGCAAAAAAGTTTTCTAGAATGCGTTTTCCTTCTGTCAGTCTTGTTGTGTGTGGCTCTGCCTGGCTGGCTTGGGGAGAATGGGTGAGATCTGCGTGGCTCAGGTTCCTGAGCTCTCTCTGGAAACCTTCTCCCTTCCCTGCAGATCCTCCAGTTCAGTTGGTTTTGGGGTTGCAGCTCATCTCTCCTGTCAGGGGCTTACACTATTTTTCTTCTCGTGGTTTGATCTCTTGGAAGGATGTTCATGAGACTGAAATAAAAACCTGACAACAGCATTGCTCTGGTACTTACTGGGGTGGCCCTATTTCCTGCTGTGCAAAAGGAAGCCCCAGAGCCCTTCCTGAGGCAGAGGATCCACGGTGGGAATCCGCTTTGTACCTTCCCCTGAGCAGCAGCGCTTTTCCAAGATGCTGTAGCTGTATTAGGAAAACGAAGTGGAGAACAACCCAGCCCAGCTCCTGCAGTAATTGCCTCTCGGGGGCATTGAGTGCTGTCAGAACGCTGCACACAGTCATGCTGCTGAAATAAAAAGGGGGAAGGGATCTCCCTATCTATCTCTTTTCCCCAAAGGCTTTTTCCTTTTATAACCTCTTTGCCTACAAATGCAGTTAATAAAGCTGTGTGGCACCCTGAGCTGTGCACAGGTGGGAGCAGAGAAGACCAGGTGGAGAAATCTGGCATTGGGGGCAGCTGGAGCATCCTCTGCATCTCTCTGGGGCGCAGGCATGGACCCCCGTTTGTGCAGGGGCTGCTTCTGAGCCCAGACCCACAGGATCTGCCATCCCGCTGCACTTCCCAGAGGTTTTTCGTGGGAATTTCCATCTGCAGACCCATGGGTGGGCTGTGGGCAATGCCCATGACCAGAGCAACATGGGAAGGATGGAGAGAGAGACCCAGGGCTCTGTGAGGCCTTTGCTCCTGCTCATCCCTTCCAGCTCCTGGGACAGCCTGAGCCATCCACAGCTTCGTCCCGGGAGAAAGAAGCCCCCAGCCTTGCTGCTGCGGTTGAGAGACTGTGGATCCTAACCTTGCTGCGTGGGGGAAAGGAAACAGCTTTAGCCTCACCGAGGGGCCCCTCTCTGCGGGGAGCGGCTGCTTTCTGTGCCTGAATTAATCATGTTCTGCGACCTTCCAGGAGGGAGAGACGCAGCCGGCTTTGATGAGGCTAATTAAAGCGAGTCAGCGCCGGGAGAGGCTGCGGCGGGGCCGAGGAACCGGCTTTTGTCTGCAGCGCCCGGCCCCGGCGGCTCCGTGGTGTTGTGCAGCTGGGAAACAGGTGGCACAGGAGGGGAGCGGGTTCCAAAGGGGGCAAGTGTCCGCTGCAGGCCTGTGCCTGAGCCTCGGGGCTCGCAGGGCTGAGCCATCCACTCTCCAGAAAGCATGGATGAAAGGAGGCAAGGATCCTCCTCTCCGGGTCACAGGACGGTGAGATCAGGAGAGCGTCCCTGCGTCTGGCTTGGCTCACGCCGAAGGAGCCGGAGCATGGCAGAGGTGGCTCCTGAGGACCGGGGATCACAAACACATTCCTTGTTCCATCTGTGGGGCTGGTGGCCAGCACAGACCCCATTCCTTGAGAATGGCTGGGGGGCAGTCACCCCTGGTACACCTTTGTCCCACAGTGACTGTGAGGGCCGGGTCTCCCTTCAGTAGGAGGGATAGTCCAAGCTCTCAGCCATGTGTCCCTGTCCCCGACACTGCTGCGTCTACCCTAAATGACAGGAAACATTAACATGCACGGGAGCACAGCAACACACCCCGTGTTAATTTTAATGGGGAGGCTGTGAGGAGCGGCTGGGGCTGGGTGTGCGGTCTTGGCACGGGCTCAGCCTCCCTCCTCCGGCAGCAGCGGCGAGGCACTTCCACCACACGTTTGAAGAGAGGCACTGGATTATTGGTAATGGCTCCGGATCCCCAGAGAGTCCTTCAGGCCATCTGCCAGCCCGCCCAGCACACAGCACCTGCCTGCGTGCTCCCGATGGGCTGGCAGAACCCTCGGCGTCGCTAATTACCCTGCAGGCGGTGCTCCATCCCAGGGATTCCGGGTACAGGGAAGCCGTGCGTGTGGCCCAGAAGGAAAACAAAGCAGCCCCTGTTATGTGGAACTGGGAAAGGCGTGCTGGGCCCTCCCTACCTGCTTTGCTTGCCCCAAACAAAGACATCCCCAAAACACCGGTGCTGGGTGACTGGAGAGCTGTCGACTCTCATTCCACCCAGGCTGCACAGCATCAGCCTTTCCCAGACAGGTTTTTCTCACCACTCTGGAATATTTTGCATTGCTTCCTACTACTGCATGTTGACCACTATAGGCCAGTGCCTCTTTCCCAGAGCCAGCCAGAGCGATGAAGGGACAGCCAAGTCAGACAGCTCCATGTCTCTCTGCCACAGCCACACTGCACCTAAGCCCAGGGGGAATTGTGTACAAAAATCACTTCCCAGCCCTCGAGGTCTCGGTGGGGAATCTTCTTTAATGGCACTCCTTCCTTGACACAGTTTGTTCATTGTAAATATATCTCTCTCCATGTAGAGGCTTCCCTCCGGTCCTACAGGGACTTGAGGCACAGCCCAGCAGCGCGCTGACAAAGCAACAACAGCCCCTTCCCGCAGTCTCTTGAACAGCCTCATGCCCTAATCCACAGGAGTATTTCTTGTGCTTACATACAGCAGGTGCTCAGCAGCTGTAACCTCCACCAGGCTCAGCCTTTCATCCTGGAAACACTCCTTCCAGTTTATTTAAAGTGACAAAAAGGGATGAGGATGATTTCTCCATCTAACAGGTTTATTTTTCTAATCCAGACATGCAGGGCCAGCGCTGAGTTGCAGGAGGGACATCTGCCTTCTCAGAGCAGTGTGTCAGGAAGACTCAGAGCTCCCCCTTTCTCCCCTTCTTCTCTGCTTCCTCTTCCTCCCCTCCCTCCCCTCCCTCGCAAAGCACCAGCCCCTCCTCTGCCCTAGAGCCCCTCGGTGACAGCGACAATGGCATTTGCACTTCCTGCCCTCCTTGTACCCTTCATTTGGCCCCTCGGGCTCTGCTCAAAGCCATTTGCCTCGGGGCCGTGGGGACAGCCGATCCTGTTTGGGAACAGTGAGGCACAGCCACCCATTTCACTCCAAGTGTGGTTTCATCCCAAGCAAAGGTGCCTGGGTGCCAGGACTGAGGTGATTCGAGGTTGTTTCCTGGGATCCTACAATAAATACAGAGTGTGGCTGGGTGATGTGGTGATGGGGAGAGGGGCATGTGGCCCTTCACAGCAGTGGGAGGAATCATTGTGAAGCTTTAGAAATAGAAACACAGGGCAGAGGACACTGTCCCCAGCATCTGAGTGGACATTGGAAGCCCTGGAAAAAAAACCAACCCAGGCAAACCCACCAGGTGTAAAAATTAATTTCCTCTGTGTCAGGCTGTCTGGAGGGATTTGTCCTTGCCTGGGAATGTTTCAAGTGGGTAACATGGGATGGATTGAAAATGGGTGGCAGTTCATGATAAACAGCACCTTTTATGGGTCTACATTTTGCGACGGGATAACTATTTCCTTTTCCCAGCACCTTGCTCATACCCATTTCTCTTTCCACAGAACATTGTGCTTTAATGACGCTTCATGTTTAATTCCCGAGATGCAATTTTGCCTTCACGCCATAGACAATGGCCCTCGGATCAGCACAAAGGCTGAGGACACCCCAGCAGTAGCACTGCCAGGCCATCTTGGGACACGGCCACCACATCACCTCGAGGCACTGAGGATTGTCCACTCCCCTCTGTACAGAGAACCATGATTTTTGAAGAGGCCATTCCGGGGCTGCTGGTGGTAGCAGGATGCTCAGCACGGTGCCGGTGCATGTCCTGGCCTTCATCCTGCTGTGTGGAATGGGGCTGGTGACGAGTGAGGGCTGGAGGGTGGCAGGGGGCTGGACTCCCCGTCATGGGCAGTGGGCACGCTTGCTGCCTCCTCCTCTTCTGCCTGAAGCAGTGCAAGTACCAGCTCTGTGCCAGAGTTTTACAGGAAACTATTGCTAAAAAAGGTCACTGATGGCAGAAACTGAGGAGATCCATCAGGAAGAGGAGCAGTCAGGTCCTGGCTGTGGGAAGGAGCTCGGGCTAGCATCCAACCCAGGCTGCAACTGGCCACGGCACAGAAATCCCACAGGTGCATTGATGGTGCCACTGCTGGCAGGCTGGTGGCAGGACCCCATGCAGGAAGGCGCTGGGGAGGCAATAGGGGGTCCCAAAGCCACACTGTCCCGGTGCTGGTGGTGGGGAGCAGCCCAGGCCAGGGCTGTACAGTCTGGTGGAGCATCCCAAAGCCACATCAGTCCGGTGCTGTTGGGCAGCAGCACCATCCAAGAAGAGTTCAAGGAGGTGAGAATGGTGGCTGAAGGCTGGCGCAGGCGAAGTCTCACCCGATGGTATTGGTGTTGGGGTGCGGCAAGGGGACCCCGCTTCTGCCAACGGCGAGGGGTCCCCGGGGCGTGCAGGGCTAGGAGCCGGGCCCCTCGGGGGGCTGGGACGGGGGGCTCAGCTGGCTCTCCAGCAGCGCCCGCGTCCCTTCAGCCGACACCCTCCGCAGCCGCA
>VZRZ01000251.1:77530-97100 GCA_013398175.1 Climacteris rufus | reverse complement strand
CCCCTGCGCCCGCACCAGCCCCCGCACCCGCCGCCGCCTCGCCCGGGCTCCGCAGCTCCGCCGCCCGCGGGGACGCCATGGAACCGCCGCCGGCCTGCGCGGCCAGAGGTGAGCGGTCGAACCGGGACGGGATGCTCCCCTGGATCGGAGACGGGTCCCCGAACCGGGATGCTTCCCCAAACCAGATCCGAACCCCCGGAGCGGGATGCTCCCCCTCCCCGGAGCCGCTTCCCCTAACCGGGCTGTCAATCCCGCCCCGCAGTCCCCGAACCGGGCTGCTCCTCCTGGGATCCCGCTTAGCCGAACCGGGCTACCTTCGCAGCTGGGACCCCCCCCGGACTGTCCCTCCTTCCCCGAGCCGNCTGTCCCTCTTTCCCGGAGCCGAACCCCCAGACCGGGCTGCTCCCTCTCCCCAGGTCCCCGCACCGGGCTGCTCCCCTTCCCTGAACCCGGCACCTGCCTCCCCGCACCGTGTCGTCCCACCTGGCTCTTCCCCCTTCCCAAACCAGGCTCCCACCGCGCGACCCACCTTCCCGAATCGGGCTGAAACCCCCGCGGCGACCCGTGTCCCTGTGACCCCACTGAACTGCCCTTCCCGGACCCGCTCCTCCCGCCGGGCTCTGCCCTCCGGTTCCCCGCTCCGGCACCGGGCTGTGGCCCCGCTCCGCGCACCGGGCTCCGCTCCCGCTTCTCCGCTCGGTCTGCCCGCCCCGCCGATGTCCGCACCGAGCTGCCTCGCTTCCCCTCCCGGTCCCCCGAGTCGGGCTGCCTACCCCGCCGCCTCCCCGGCTCCCCGGGCAGGTGCCGGTGCCGGTGCCGCCGCGGGGCGGGCGGTGGGTGCCCCGAGCTGCGGTCGCGCACGGCCGCCGCACGCACACGCACACACACACACGTACGGGGGGCACACACATGCACTCACATGCACGCACCGGCTGCACACCGGCACCTTCTGTGCACGCACCCCGTGCAACAGGGACCCCTCTGTGCACCCCCCCGACATCGCCGGGACCCTCCATGGGCACCCCGGGGGGCTGAGTGGGGAGGGGCATTGGAGAGGACAGAGCAGCACGGTCGGTTTTGCGTAGGGGGTGCCCCCACAGCCGTTCCCCGTGGGCACCCGGGGCAGAGCTGGGCTGGGGACGCTGGGGCTGCAGCCTGAGCACCCCCAGCCCCGAAGGCAGAGGGAGAGGTCCCAGCCAGATGTTGCCCATCCTGAGTCCCCACAAGGGCCCAGCCTGTCCCCCAAATCCCCGGAAAAAAAGGGGGTTTGACCTGGGTTTGGGATGATAAGCCCCAGCATGGGACAGAGGAGCCCCTGGCCCCCACAGTCCGACCACAATCCCACTGCAGTCGCATGGCATAAAGCCTTCCCTTCCCTTCCCTTCCCTTCCCTTCACACACACACACACACACACACACACGTTATTTATTCCATTTTTCCCAGAGCATTCATGTCAGTGCCCGCACTCTGCTTCTCCCTGACCTGGCACCAGACACAGGCCTGTGCCCCAGCAGCGACCTGCTGGCAGCCACACGCTTTCCCTCGTTTGTTAATAAGACGTGTTCTATTTCCACATTTGGAGCGGTGCCTGGAGATGTGGATGTAAATCCCAAGCGAGAGCGGGTGGGCTGCTGACAGCTGCCGGCAAGGTTTGTCCATCACATTGCCATTCCTTTCAACACCTTCACATGCTTCCAGCATCTCCACAAGCTCACCCGATGCTGCAGGCACTGGGTGAGCTGACAGTGCCGGGACCACAGGGATGCCCACGCCCTGCACCCTGTCCCCGCTGTCCTGAACCCTATCCCCCCACACAGTGTGGTCTTCTGCAGCCACACTGTGCTTTGTGTCACCCACAGTGCCCAAGCATTGTCCTGCATGGAGATGTCAGATGGGAGCCTCCTGCCACCTGTGTCATGACAGGGACAAGGACTTTCTCTGAAGTGTCTGCCAGATACAGCTAAAATGGATAAAAAAGGGCCAGAGAGTTTAGGGGGTGCTGTACAAATAAAGAGGCACATTTGTGTTTTCTGAGGGCTGGACAGGTACAACACCCATCCAGGCTCAGGACCCATCTGGGCACAGTGTCTATCCACGATGCTGACTGGCACCCTTCAGACCAACACATGGCACCTCCAGCCCCCGAGCTGGAGCAGGGCACGGAGCTGCCATGGCAGGAGGTTTGGAACGAGATGATCTGTAAGGTGTCTTCCAACCCAAACCATTCCGTGACTCTGCAGAGGCTTCCCAGCACAGTGTCCCCAGGGATGCAGCCAGAAGTGGGCCAAGAAAAAAGCAGAATTAAAAATAAATGTAAGTGCATCCCGACACGTTAACCACATTTAGAGAGGCTTTAGTACCAACCCACTCCACAGGAAGGCAGGAGATGCTTGGAGACAAGTAGGTCATGGGACACAGATTGTCCCGAATCAGCAGGAAAAGATGGATTTGGAGCAGGCGGGCATATCACTGTGAGCAGACGGGCAGGAGCAGATCTGCTGCCTCACCATCGCCAAATTCCCTGGGAAAACAGAACTGCCACCAGTTTGCTCCTGAGCAGAGCTGTGGTCAAGCCCTGTGTACCAGAGAACCCAAGCCTGGCAGCTGATGATGCACTCAGGGTTGCCAAACCCAGGAGCCCTGCCAGGGTGGGGATTTGGGGGGCAGAAGCAGAGCCACTCCTGCCGTGGCTCCCACTTGCCTTAATAAAGGGACAGGGCTGAGCCTGCCAGGGGGCTGCTCCTGCATCCCAATCCCACAGCAATGCTCAAGAGGCCACCTGTGATGGATGAGGTGGAGGGACACGTCCTGGTGGCATTGCTGCTTGCACTCTGCTGTCCCAGGATCCCACTGCCATTGCTGGATGGGAGCTGAAGGTGACCCCAGGCCTTTGAAGGGCCTCAGGGCAGCCCAAAAACCTTCCCCAGCCTGATCCTGAGTGGCTGAGCATGAGGCTGGGGGCTGGCAAAGGCCACTCCATCCCCAAGGTTCTGGCACTGAGGGAAGGAGAGGAGAGATGGAGACAGCCAAGATTTATGCTGCCAGCGCAGGAGCAAAGAGAGGAGGGAGACAGCCAAGGTCAGAGAGAGCAGTGCCAAAATTCACAATGAAACTGCAGGAGTGCTGGAGGGGAGAGACAGAAGACTTGGAAAGAAAGGGAAGGAGGAGGGAGGGAAGGCGTCTGGGAGATGGAGCAGGGTGAGGGAGCCAGACGGGGCTGCCAGGGACGGGAATGTGTCACTCCTCAGACGAAATGATTAAATGTGGATGAGAGGGACAGCAAATGGGAGCCTCAGGCAGGCAGATGAGGACAGCAGGAATAGGGATGTAATGGAGCTGGACAGGCTGTGGACCTGGCTCTGTTCCCCAACACAGCCCTATACAGCACAGCCTGATTTTGGGGAGTGCACAGCTGTCTGGTGCCCGCTGGCAGTGCTGACCCCGATCCAGCCTCACCACCGAGGTGAAGAATCATTCCTGCCTCCTTAGCATTCACAGCATCCCATGGCAGAGCCAGCGCCCGCAGCCAGCACGGCTCAAGGTGACTCAGAGGTCAGGGGAAAAGCAGCCGGGCAATTTGGGAGCTGGCTCTTCACTGCCGAGAGATCCAGCGGTTTGGGAGGACCAGAGGTGTCCAGCACATCACGGCCTCCCCCATGTCCCTGCCAGTCCCTGTGTGCCCCAGACACAGCACCCCAGTGCTCCCCAGGGATGGAGGGAAGGGGTTCTGATCTGGCAAACTCTTCCCAGGAGCTGTTGTCACCCACCAGCAAGGCAGGCAGGGCTGGGCATCAGCCTTGGGGCTGGGGAGGGCTGGAGCTGCGCAGTGGGCATCAGTGAAGGTGGTTTCCCTTTTGCAGGGTATGGAGTGCTCAGGCAGGTTTGGTGCCCTGCCAGGGCAGTGGACACCTACTCTGGGGCTCATGGAAGGTTCCTCCAGGTCCCCTCTGGTGTTGGGGAACAACAAGGGTGGTTTATGGCAAAAGCCCCTCTCCTTCCCCAAATGTCTGAGCCCCAGCCCAAAGGCAGGTGCAAGGATGGAACCCTGCTTGCCACTATGACCAACTGCAGAGCCGCACTGGGAAGAGGCTCAGCACTTTCTTGGTGATAATTAAGATCTCGTTATCTTCAGCTAACACCAGGGAGACAGGGAAACCACAGGTGCCTTGTGATATGGCAACAGCTGATGTGCTGGGCTGTGCCCAGGAGCAGGGGGAGCCTTGCCGTGTTCTGCCTGAATATAAAGCATGGAAAGCACGAAGCAGAGGGTGACAAACTAATTTTTTTTCTGGCTGGTGACACATAAGTGTACAAACATACTGCCTTCCTGCCTTCTCCTCTCGGTGGTGGCTGGGGCTGGCACAGATGGGTAGCTGTGCACCTTTCCCCTTCTCCCTCTGCACAGAGGTCTGACATGAGGCTCTGTTTCTTTCTTTCATTCTTTTTTTTTTTCTTCTTTTTCTTCTGTAAATTTCCTTCAGCAAGGGAGTTATATCAGACGTGTCTAGAGCCACGCAGGAGCTGCTCACCTGCAGAGAAAGAGATGGGGCGGTGTCTGCAAGAGGGCTCTTAGAATATCAAGGGTGAAAGGGATTGGGAGGAGAAGGGGAGTGGTAGGAGAAGAAGGGGAGGGGAAAACAAGGAGAGGAGAGGAAGGAAGGACGGAGGAAAGGAGACGAAAGAGGAGAGATGGAGGAGGAAGAGAGTGAGATTGCTCTCCACCCTCATGAAACTAAAATGAAGCGTGCCGGCACCGTGTTCCCGGGGATGTGTGGGCGCTCCTGGTGACCCCCAGGGAGGAGCAGGGAATTATTTACAGCAGCAGCTCCCTGCGGGGGGCTCCGGGACTGTGTGGGGCCGTGGCGAGCGGACACGGGCCCTGCAGGGGCCACGGTCCGAGCTGTCCCTCACCGGCAGCGGCGGCTGCGAGGGCGGGACCGGCGCGGGACCCCCGGGTGGCGCCTTCCCGCCCTCGGCTGAGCCGCGGCTGAGGAGGCCTGAGGAGGGTCCGCCTGCCCCGCCGAGCCCCCGCGACCCCTAATCCTCCCGATCCCCGCAGAGCCGAGCCGAGCCGGGCCCCCTCATCCCCTCAGGGCCCCTCAGTGCCCGGCTGGGCCCCTCCATCCCTCAGGATTCCGCTAAATCCAACAGCCCCCTCCTGGCATTGCCCAGACCCCCCATCCCCTCAGACCCCACTAAATCTCTCTGTCCCCTCGGCGCCTCGGTCACCCCATCCCCTCAGGTCCTGCTAAATCCTCAGGGCCTGGCTGGATCCTCCCATCCCTTCAGGCACCACTAAATCCCCCTTGACCCATCCCCTCAGGATCCCGCCAAATCCCGCCCCTGCCATCTCAAGGTCCTGCTAAATCCCTTCATTCCCTCAGTGCCCTCAGGTTTCTCCCATCCCCTCAGCCCCCAGCCCCTCTGGATCCCACTAAATCCCCACATCCCCTCAATACCTGCCTGGGTCCCCCATCCCCTCCGATCCCAATAAATCCTCTCATCCCCCTCAGCACCCGGTTGTGTCCCTCCATCCCCTCAGGTCCCACTAAATCCCTCGTCCCACTTGGTGCTCCAGGACCCATCTGCCATTGGAAGGGGAAGAGCTCAGGGAATTTTGTCAGGGCTGCCCTGGGACCCTTGGTCAGGCACCATGTTCTACGTCCATTTGCTCATCAACAAGCGGGGGCCGCTGGCCAAAATCTGGCTGGCTGCCCACTGGGAGAAGAAGCTCACCAAGGCACAAGTCTTTGAGTGCAATTTAGAAGTCACCGTACAAAAAATCCTCTGCCCAAAGGTAGGCTGTGGCATGAGGAGGGATGTGGAGAGTCCTGGGGTGTTGGTCTCTCATAGAAAACTCTATTACTTCTGTGTAATATTCTAATGTTTTTGCCAAAAATACTAGCCCCTGAATAACTTTTTTTTTTCTTAAATCCTCACAGTTTGCTATAGCTCTGCGAACCTCTGGGCACTTACTCCTGGGGGTGGTGCGGATTTACCACAGGAAAGCAAAGTACCTCTTGGCAGACTGCAGTGAAGCTCTGACCAAAATGAAGACAGCCTTTCGCCCAGGTGTGCACAAAGTTCAGCATTTTTCCATCTGTGTGCTTTACAGCTCTCATTTTAAAAGTTAATTTTTTTATATTTCTGTTAAACACGCATTATTGACCCCAAAGGAAAGTGAACATACTAGTGTCTACTGCTGGTGTTTAGTCTGGCTTAATTTAGTGCCATTTCAGGTCTTTGACTCCCTTAGAAGAAGCAGTATCTTCAGTGGGCTTACAAGAAGATGCTTGAATTCAGTCTCCCTTGCTAGATAATTAAGTCTCATATCTGATGGCACCAACAACATGTCTAACAGTGTCAGTGCCAACCTGACAGCGTGTTTTGAGCTCTAGCCATGTAGACAGGGAGAAGGGAGCTGAGATGACTGGATCCTGTTCCAACGGGTTCTATGTTTGTCATACTCAGGCAACAAATGGGAGGCACTCTGGTCTAAAAAAAGCCTGAGAACACCAGTGTCTATTGCCAGTTTTAATGTGCTTTGTGACCTAGTCCGTTTGCAGAATAGTGAATAATTACATTATTCTCAAGGATATGATAATAGAATTATAGAATCAGGACCATTTAGGCTGGAAAAGCCCTCCAAGACCGAGTCCAACTGTTCACCCAGCACTGCCAAGGCCACCACTAAGCCATGTCCCCAGACACCACATGGCTTTTAAATCCCTCCAGGGATGGTGACTCCAGCACTACCCTGGGCAGCCTGTGCCAGGGCTTGACAACCCTTTCAGTGAAGAAATTTTCCTTAATATCCAACTGAAATCCACCGGGTACAACTTGAGGGTATTTTGGACACATTCTATAGCAACTTGCAGAGCAGCACACAGCTCAAGAATAAGACACAACAGTCACCACTGCAGCAACAGAGACTCCAACTAGATAGCAGTGGGAAGAAAACCTCAGCAGAAGTGGTAAAATGCTGAAAGAGGCTGTTCAGGGATGCTGTGAAATCTCCATCAGCAGAAATTGTCAAAAGTGATCGGTCTTTGAAATTAACCTTGTTCTGAGCAAAAGGTTGGGTTGAATGACCTTGAGAAATCCCTTCTCACCTGAATTTTTCCAGGATTCTCTAACTCCCAAGTAATTGCAGTCTCAGTAATTGTTTGGTGCTGGAGAACAGTGTTGTGGAGACAGAGCAGAGAAAAGGAAAACACAGGGATTCATTTGCAGTGCTGTGAAAGACTCCAGGCTAATTGTCAGCTGCGAGAACCTTCCAGGACTTAAAGCAGCTGTTCACCAACACAAGTACTTACATATTTCAGGTCCTGTTGTGGCAGACTCTTTGTTATGTGTCTGTAAAAAACAGATCTAAAGGATATGGAATGTGAAATTCCACTTTGGAGTGTCTAAGCTTTACGTTCCTGTGATTTAGAATGGCAGCAGCCCCTCCTGACAGGTTTATGGGCTTATTATACCTACTTGGGAGAACACTACTTTTATTTTATTGATACTTATTTTGTTATGTTGTCTGTTTCTTCCAGGACTTCTTGACCTTCCAGAAGAGAACTTTGAGGCTGCTTATCAGTCCATTACATTACCCGAAGAATTTCATGATTTTGAAACACCACTACCAGATGTAAAGTAAATGCTTCCCCAGTTTTTATTCATTCTTTTACTGTTTTCAGAAGTAAAAGCCATGCCTGCTGTTATCTGATCAAGACTCAGATTGGTTGTTTTGATTTCTTAACTGAATTCTCCTAAATTCTGAACTTTACAAGGCTACAGGCACAGGCGTTGTGCTTTGGTAGTTTTCCTCAGCCCTTTAATCAACAGACCTTCACAATGAAATAAGGTCTTGAACACAGACTTTAGGATTTTAAATTGTCTGAGTGAAGGATGCAAACAGCTTCCTGAACCTCAAGAGAAGACATAAAAATTAGCATTAATCCTGAAAGCTGTGCCCAGTAACCACCCAGGGTGGTTACTGTTCCACTGTGTAACTTCATTTCTTTTCTGCTCCACTGCTCTCCGGGGCTGGGGTGTTTTATCAGCAGGAGTCAGCCTGGCTCCTGAGGAAAAGCCAGCATATTTCTAAGGCTTTTCTGACACAAATCAGCATTAATGTAGAAAGCTGATAAAAAGCAGGAGGCCAAGTCATGTTCCAAGTGATATTTCTGATGGCTCTGATGCCCTGAAGGTGCAGGACAAGAGATTTCCACCGAGGATTCCTCTGTACCTCCTCATAAATACAGTTTGATGGGATCAGTAAGGGTTTATTATTCTGTAAGTACAGCTGCAATGTAATACACTTTATTCAAGTGCCTCAGTGTGATAACTGTGTAAAGGTGCCTTTTTTTGGCTGCCCAAAGAGTTTGTGTCATTTGGTTTAAAAGATGTTTCACTAATTATTTGCCTTCTGACAAGGGTCTGGTAGATACCAGGGCTTGGATGGGAACAAAATCACATAAGCCCAAGTTTACTGGCAAAAGAGAGTGGAGAAATTTGGGGGCTTTTGATAAAATGCCAGGATTGAAGGCTGTTTAGAAGCAAGTTTTCACATTCCAGCTGAATGCTCAATGGGTTTCAGTTCACCCTATATTTTTATAATATTTTTTTCATCAGGGCCATTGATGTTGCTGAACATTTTACCTTGAATCAGAGCAGAGCTGAAGAAATCACACTTACAGAGGATTATGAAAGCAGTATACTTCTCTGTGATAGAAACTTTGGTGAGAGTAGTTGAGAAATTAGAAATATTCCATAAGGGAAAGTTTTTCCATGTGTGAAAAAGCTGTGATTAATGGTGCATTTGTTTCATGCTTGTGCTGATTGGCCTGTCATACTGTCTTATGCTTAAAATTTTGTGTGAGGAATATAATCTGATCTAACCAAATCAAACATTTTCTGCTTTTAATAAATTAAATAAAAATGTTTATTCCATTTGAGGTACGGGCTGTCTTACAATCTTTTCAAAATTACTTGAAAAATTAGGAAGTGAATAAATCTGGGTTTCCAAAACTCACACAGATGAGGGATCAGGAATTGTGTGTTCCCCCAGAGGAAGAAATAGATGCACTGAGGAGACAGAGCTTCCTTGAGGGCAGTGCCCTGACCAGCAGTAACAGTCTGGTGGTCGATCCCAACTTGGCCAGCGCCAGTGGAGACAAATCTGTGCTGCACCAAGATGTTTACTGCTTCCAGCATGACCAATTTGGAGATGAGGAGGATGCTGTAGATATGATTGGTAGGGTTTTCCTTTCCAAATATTTTTATTCTCACAGGAGAACAGTCAAGATAGCACCAAAGTTATTTTTTTCAAACATGAATGCTGTGTTATTTGTTGCTTTCATGCCTAATATTTTTCTACTTGACTCTAAATCTATGGTCATTTAGACACTGCCAAGTCAAGTTGGTTTAAAGGCTGTGTTTCATTATTTCAGAATTAAAGGCATTAAATTTATGCTTAATGTTTAACAATTTAATTTCTGTTTCCAAAGGTGAAATAGTGCAGCATTATCCTTACTGTTGTAGTAACAAAGGCAGCAAAGAAGCTTCTACATTGTTATGGCTTAGGGTATTTATGTAAACCCTATAGATTTATACCTTTTTAAACTATCAATGCCATACTTTTCAAAGAAACAGTGGAAATCCCAAACTTGTGACTAATCCCCTCCTTTTTGTGCTGTTGCAGACAGCCACACCACTGACAGCCATCTGTGGAAGCTGAGCTTGCTTTCTTTGCAGAGTATTAACCTTAACTAACATGAGGCTATTTCATGACTACTAGGGCTTAGAATGATTCAAACTGTGTGTTTTGCATTTAAGAAATCCTGTTGAGGGATGAGCAAAATGTCCTAGATAAAGACATCCTTGATGTGGAGGAAGCACGTCCTTTGTCACAAGATCTGCCAGAGAACAGCACAGCCAGTGAGTTTGCAGTGTCTGCTCCATCTCACATAAACCCTCTGTTCCTGTGTTGATGCCTAATGTCACTCACATGCAGCTTTTTGTAGTATCCTGTGCCTTTTTCCTTTCTCAGTTATTTTGCTCTTTTTTTTTTCCCCTACACTGCTTCATCCACCGTTTTAGGATAATTTTATTTGATTTAGAGATTCCAAATTTGTAACTTGACATTGCTTAGAAACACCTTCATGTGACATCCTCCTGGATATGCTGTTGGTCCACCCTGCTGCTCACAGTGTGATGTCCCTTTTGAGGGGGAAAGAAACCCAAATAAGGCTGTCCTGTAACTGTGAACTTTCCCTGTGAGAGCTTAAAAGGTCTTTTCCAACTGAAACAATTCTGTGCTTCTATTTCTGGTTTCATATTTCTGTCACAAATGACACTTAAGTAGCTCATAAAGGTGTTGTTAATCTTCTTTTGGTTTGATGTTGATGAAAGAAATGAAGCTTTGAAAACTGTTTCTGGGAAATTTTTATCTTTAATCCCTATTCCCCCATCACAGTGTTGCTTTAAAACTGAGAATCCTGGAACAGCTTTAAAGGGATGGATTGGCTCTTGCCTCTCCTTGTGCTGTTGCTGGTACTACCCATTCCTTTTCTGTTGACACACATGTCCTCACTGCCATGCACTCGCTGGAAGTGGAAACAGACAGGGATTGACACTAAACACCTTTCCCCCTAAACACTTTTTGTTGTGTGGGTTTTTCTCCAGATCTTTTGGTTCTTCCACTGCCTGGTTGTTCTGGGGTCAGTGAAGGGAAGTGTGCAGGGCAGAGTATGAGCAGCAACTGGTGAACATAATTGAGTTTGTAAACAAAACCACAGTTTTTTATTTCTCACCATTTTTATCTAGTATCACTCTCTGTCATGCAGTTGAGAAATTAGTCCATCTTGTAACCTTTTTAAAATTTGGGTTATTTGTTGGGTTTTCTTGCAGTTGAGTCCAACTGTGCAGACACCACCATTAAGGATGGAAGTCACGCAATGAGTGAGACAATCCTTGTGTTCAAAGGAGAAGGATTTGTGCTTGAGCCAGTTGATGATACAGGTCAGAACTCGATCAGTTTCTTTCTGAATGTTTGCATTAACTAGGTTTTGTTCTTTAGCAGTGAAAATACTCACAAAATAGATTATTCCCACCTTAGATTTCATCTGCTCCTGCTGTCAGAGTTCCATTTTACGGTAACTGTTACACAAAACCAGTATCAGGTTATTCATCTGATCTGCCCAAATCTCTCCTTGCAGTTTCTTCCTTGTACCAAATCAAGTTTTGTTGCACTTCAGCTCTGGTAGCACTGCAAGCCCAGCCTGCTCAGGGGTGGTACTGAAGTTTCACCTGAAAAACTTTTACTGCCAGGGACACATCAGTGATTTTTATGTTTAAAATAACCATTTTTAAACTTTCAAGCCTTTGGAAAATGTTGGTTTGTGAACTTTTAACAAGATCCAAAGAGATCATTTCCTCTGTGAGTAAATCTAAATGTCACCTCTCACATTGGTGGCTGTTTGTGAATAAACAAGCTCATGTTGGCAGCAATAATTACAATATTGGAATTTTCCAGCCTGCCCAAATAATATTCAGGAAGTTATGGCTACATAACCAATCTGTGTCTTTCTTTTGTGTTTACATCTTGATTAAATGGCTAAAGGATTAAACTGAAAAATACAGATATTAATTATGAGGTAATGAAACCTCTTGAGTGCACCAGCAATTCCTGGAACACTTCAACTTCCTGATGGATTAAAGACAGCGTATTCAGTCCTGTTGCTATGTCATGTGTCCTCATTAAGTTCTCCTGTTCCCAGTTCTTTACTACAATAGTCATTTGTCTTCCACAATTAAACATATGGGAATTTCCTGTACAAGAGTATAAAGAGTGAAAACTTTATGGAAACTTTTGAAGGAATGTCCTCTGCACTTGTACTTGGAATTTCAAGTCTGAGCGGTGTTCGGAAGGTCGGCAGCTGGGTTGGGTCTCAGGGTGCTTTTTTTGTGCTTAATGTCCTGGGAGTAGACCTTAAGACTTGTTATTAATACTTGCTTTATGTAGCTGTCACCCACAAGAAGAAAAAACAGAGGAAGAGAAGGTTGTTGGTGGATGTAGAGAAGGAGCTCAGCTGCAACACCATTTACAACCAGCTCAACAACTGCGCGGACACCCTGGCCACGCTGGACCTCGCTCCCCCAACCAAGAAAACGATGATGTGGAAGGAGTTGGGAGGTGTGGATAAACTCCTGTGCCAGCCCACACATCCTGTGTTTCACTCTGAGCTGCAGAAGGTACAGCCCAGTTCCTTGTGGGGGTTATGCCACTGTGTAGGTTCCAGGATTGTTGCAGAGCTGGGATGTGACTGAGGGAGGTTTGGCAGGCTCAGTTTGATCCGAACTCGGAGCTGGCTCAGGTGTGCACTGGGAGCATTGCTCTGCAGTACAGGCCACCTGGACACCTGATGGTTTGCACACTCACCACTAATTGCTTCATCATCTGTGGAGTCATGGTCTTAACCTCCTGCACTCCAACAACAAGTGAAAAATTCCAAAAGGAACATGAGAGCTGATGTTTCATTTCACACCCTGGCACCTGACTGATCTTACACTGAGACACAAATTTTTACATTCCTGTCCATTTCTTTTGCACTTTCTCCTATGTGTTATTGTTTTCTGGTTTGTTTTATCTCTGCAATCAATTTGAGGCATCTTTTGTTTACATTTACTTTAAAGGTACATCAGACATATTATTATTAGAATATTGCTAATGCATTTGGAAGGGTTCCCTGCAGCAGCGCAGCTTCACCACTTAGAGTCCAGCTGCAGAATTACAACTTGCTCCTTCAAGAGGATAAAAACTGCAGTTGTTTCTTTCATCCCTCCTTACTGGCTGGCTTCAAGAAAAATGATTCAGGCTTTTCCTCAGATTTCTTTTCATGGAGTTCATGGTCAATTACTTAGGCTATTATTTAGAAAAAAAAATTGCATATTTTCAGAGTGACCTAATTCAAATACTGAAATTCTGGGTTGCAGTCATTGATACACAGCTGATATTCATACCTTTGTGTTGATGTTTGCAAATAATCTGACATGATATTCTGAAAGCAAACAAAGAAAATAATTATTTTCAGTTGTTTGAAAGATGCTTCAAGAGACAGGAATTTAAGATGAGAGCAAATGGAATACAAAGGGTGTCTGAAATGGAAGAAATGAGAAAAGAGCAAAATACCACAGGTAATATTTTAATTCTGTTGTGCAGAATTAGCTGTTAGAACAGCTAATTATTTGCTATTCTACATAATGTTTGAGAAACATACATGGTGTTTGTGTGCACTATTCTACAAACCAAAGTTAAATGTTAAGGCTGTTAATTGTTATAAACAAATGAAGTTTTGTTGGTTTGTTTGTTTTTATTACTACTTTGCTGTTCTTTTGTTTCTTAGAAGTTAAATGAAACCCAAGTCTTTTCTTCCTTGTGGCATAAGGAGATATTTTTGGTTTCACCTTTGGTTTCTCTAATTGTCTCTGAAACTTCAGATTTGAGTGCTGTTGCTTGGATTTTTTTTTTATATAATAAAAATAGCTTCCCACTTTTTCTAAGCTTAATCAAACTGCTCTCCAAATTTCCAAATCAACATAAATAATTCTCCTTGTATGTGGAAGATTTGGGGTTTTTTAAATATCAGGCAAGCAGAAATGTTACATTTTAGATCTTCTGAGGAGGATGTATTTACTTTCACTCCTTTGCTCTGCTGGGAACCTAACCTAC
The DNA here is from genome assembly GCA_013398175.1 of Climacteris rufus. Taxonomy (NCBI): domain Eukaryota; kingdom Metazoa; phylum Chordata; class Aves; order Passeriformes; family Climacteridae; genus Climacteris; species Climacteris rufus. The sequence goes on along the minus strand of VZRZ01000251.1, from coordinate 83,376 downwards.
CTGTCTGCCTCAGAAATTAATTAACAAATCCACCTCCTGTGAGTCCATAAAGGTCAACTTTTAGAAGAGGAAAAACTCCCTTTAAAGCTTCTTCTTCCATTTTCCTGTTGGGAATGATGTTTCTTCACTGTTTGCTCATCCTGGCTCTTCCTCTTCAAGACTGTGAACCAGGGTGTGATTTTGGGGGTTCAGTGGGGTTTTTTTAAGGACAGTGATTCACAGTAATTGCCTCTTCAACCTTTCTGTTGACACAGAGATGCTGCCAGTAGAAGAGCCAAGTTACCTGCAGGAGCCAGCTCATTCCGAGACTGAGAGAAAGATTAGAAACGATTCCTTTATGTTGACATCACAGAATGACAGAAATGAAACCAATGAGAACTGTGCTGAAACTATAGTGAGCAGTTTCTCTCAGTTTTAGAGACCTAAGTGTGTCCATTGGTTCCCTTTTTTGCTCAGGTTCCACATAAAACATGTTAAGAAATTACTAATGTTTGAAAAGGATGCTAAAGTCAGCCAAGAGAGCATTAAGGAGCTTGTGTGGTGAAAGTTTATTTATAATTACTTTGGTAAACTCTCACAATGAAGGAATGATTAATTAAAATGTCTATTAATCAGTATAGAATACAGTCTAATCAATAAGTGTAAATGAGAGCTTATGATTAAATATGAAATATGGTACTGGAGAGATGAAATATAATCTTTATAAAGGATAAAACTTATATTTTGTGTCTCATGTTGAGGAAATACTTAAGCAATAACAAATTATCCATCTCTGCCATCTTCACTCAGGCTGAAAGGCATTCTTTAGAGAATATGAGGCTCATTAATGTTAAAAAAATGACAAAATTGGACCTCATGGCAGCAGAAAACGTGTGCTCCATGCCTGAGCTATGCCCATAGGTGTAGATTCAGCTGCAGGATAAATCCTACAGCAAGGTCCTTCCCTGTGGCAGGAAAGCCATGGTAGAAATAGCAACTATTAACTCATTTTGGAAAACTTCATTACAATAAATTCTTTGAGCAGAACTATGTAGTGAGAATTTGATTGTCTGCATAAATGGTCAGGCCTGGTGATTGTCCTTTCCATGCTCACAGGAGGATGGAGCAGCTTTCTCCGAGAGCTCAAAAAATTCCCTGGGCCAGGAAGCTGAAGCACAGCAGGTGGAGGTGCCAAAGGTGTGTGTCCTCAGAGCTGGTGGCCCTTGGCTTGTTTCAGAAGAAAACCCTGTTCTTAGAAATATATATATAAAAAAATAAATTATGGCATCATGAACTTACACAGTGAGTTTTGCTTCCTGTGAGAAGGAATCATTTCCAACCTTGCTGGCTCTGAGGATGCTCAGGCGCTCTGAAACCAGGGCAGCCAGCTGCAGACTTCAGAGGTTAAGCCCCAAATCCAAAGCCAAATATTTGAACATCCTTTTAAACTCCTGGCCAGTACAAATCCTGTCAGAATCCCAGTCCCACAGAGCAGAGCCTGGCTGTGGAGCTGCCTCATTGGGACCACTCCATAGTGCCTGGCCTGTTGCACCTGAGCTGCCTCTGTGGCAGAAAGCACATGGATGCCATTCTTCTCTCTGTTTCACAAAACCTGTGAGCACAGGGGTGATAATAGCACCAGATTCCCTGAGTTTGGCCATCCAGACGCTCAGCTCTGGCTGGATTTTCAGTCAGGCTGGAGCTCCTTGCCTTTTTATCATGGTGTGTGACTTTTTATGCACACTGACTAACCTTCTGTTTCCTTCCTCTCAAGGAACAAACAAGGACCAGGAAAGACAGGGAAGAAGTAAGATGGGGCAAAAGAACTCTCCAGTTACAAAAAACTTTACAGGTACCAGTGCTGGATTTTGTTATTAGATACCCAAACCAGGTGTTGATTTCAGCTGGACCATGTCAGACAAGCTTCTCCTTTCATGTCCATCATGTCACACATCATGTGTGTGACTGTGCTTTTTTTGGTATTTCTGTGGAAAATCAGGATTCTGGGTGCCTGATGTGTGGTGTCCCTTCCCACAGCTGCCACAGGAATCCCTAGAATTTTCTGAATGTTATTTTATATTAATATATTTCAAAAGTTCTGTGTACATAATAAATACATTCTTATACCTGAGTGTAGCCTTTAAAAACCAAGAGACAATAATACTTCGTTCCTGCCTGTGATGTCACTGGGACTCTGTAACCAAAGAACTGTGCAAGGATGTTTGTTATCAATCACAGACTATGATGGAAGTGCTCTGTTGGTGTAATGGGATGGGGTGGAATTGTAGATTTTAGCAACACGTGTAGGTACCAACACTATTTTGGCAATAAAATGTTAAGAGCCTCTTCTATAAAGAGAGATGCCAGGATACCCAGAGAGTTGTGGACTCCCCATCCCTGGAAGTGTTCAAGGCCAGGTTGGATGGGGCTTGGAGCAACCTGGGATAGTGAAAGGTGTCCCTGTCTGGGGTGGGCAATGGGATGGTCTTTAAGGCCCCTTCCAACCTAAAGCAGTCTGTGCTTCCATGATTCTGTGGAGATTGGAGCCCATTTGAGGCACTGAGGCAGAGATATTCCCTCTGAGCAGTGCTCCCTGTTTGGATTCCAGTTGTACTGGAGGGGAGGCTGACCTGACTGATTTCTCATTTCCCTCAGGGACTCCAGTTGTACTGGAGGGGAGGCTGACCTGACTGATTCTCATTTCCCCCCCACAGCACCTGAAGAGATCAGGGGTGAGTTCCTTCAGTTTCCGGGAGCTGTGCCGGAAGAGCAGCCGCAAAGGAGCTGCAGCCACGTTTTACATCTTCCTGGTCCTGAAGAAGCAGTTGGTCCTCAATCTGCAGCAGAACGAGCCCTTTGCTGACCTCACAGCCACTGCTGGGCCCATGTTTGACATGATCAGATAAAACAATCAAAATACAGCATAGGCTGCATTTTCCAGCAAATGGTTTTCCTGGAAAAAGGATTGAATGTCTTGGCAAACTGTGGGAGCTGAGCAGAGCTCCCTGTCCTTTACACCACCCAGTAATGCCTTGCCCCAGATGTTCACTTATTTATAGTTATATGATGAGTTGTAGGATGGTTATATGATAGGTTAATAAAATACCACTAAAATATATATTCTACATAAGAGATTTACATTGTGAAGGATTTTAGGAAAGTCCTTAAAGGACTTTTATAAAAAGTCCTTGAAGGGTTTTTACTAAAAGTCCTTCAAAACCTTTCTCAGTGATTACCTTTGGAGCTTAAATTATTGTTAACAAGACTTGTGTCTGTTAATTCTCTAATACCATCAATAGGAGTTGTCTGTTAATGTTCCACAGCAAAAAAAAATTTAGACTATTTAAAATTATTCCTGTCAAAGAATGTTCAATATTTTATATTTTAAGATCTAGCAGGGTACTGTCTCCAGTGTTGCCTTTGTGTGTTCAGGCAGACAGGGGTTACACTGGCACTAGAAGAGTCCATAAGCTACAGCAAGGAATTCTGTTTCCTGGAAATCCTGCAATTTCAGATTTCACAGAGCTTTTTAACTTATTAACACCTTTATTCACCTATAGACCTATTTAAAAATGGATGTTAACTGAAATATTAGTAGTTCTTTGCATTTTTATCTAATTTAGGATAAATTTTATCCCTTTTACTGTAATTTTCTGAAGCTCTTGGTTTCCAGCTGCCTCCAATCTGTGCCACAGGGATGGTTGTGCCCCCACTCAGGTACTTTGCTGCTGTGGGGTCATCACTGTCCCTTCATGTGGAATCAATAAAAATCAGGAGATGTTTCCTTTATTGGTGGTGTTTCTTCTTCTGGATCAAATCCTGTTGGCTCATCTCAGAGTCAGGGATTTGGTGATTTTACTAAAAATTGGAAAGGATGGGTGATATTGTCACCTGACTTGCAGGTGTTCACTCACCTCAGTGACACCCCTGAGTCTCTGACACGTGTGGTTCCTGTCCCACAGGGCTCAGGGAGGTGAGGTTTGGGTTTGAGGGTCTATTTAAGGGACTAAAAAGGCTTTAAAAGAGGTGCAGCCCCAGCATGGGGCAGGGGGATGGCGTGGGGAGGCCACTGGCTGTGGGGATGTTCCAGCTGGGTGTCTTTTTCTTTGTGCATAGCAATATTTGATTCAACAGGCCTTTGCTGCTGTTCTCTGAGGGGTTCCTTTGCTGGGTGTAAAGAGGATAAAAACATCCCTGTTTGGTAAAAGCCTCTCCATTTTCTGCAAAATAAACACTTTTGCCTTTTTGGGTGGGAACAGGAGCATGGCCCTGGCCAAGACTGGAACCAAGGGTAGTTCATCTTTTCCTTGTGCCAGGCCTGGTGGGTGCTGACCCAGGAAAAGGGTTTGGTTTTGGTGAAACCTCTCCCTCTCTCTCTGCAGTCTCCCTGGAGAGGTGCTCCCGCTCTGCAGGTCACAGCATCCAGGAAACCAAGCACTGCAGACTGCAGAGGGAAGGAGAAACCATTTTTCTCCCCCAAAAGCCATCAGGAATGACTCTGCATCTCACAGCAGAGCTGCTGCCTGTGCCACATGGTCAGAGCTGCTCCAGTGGCAGCAGATGTGATAACTCATTAATTTTCCTTTCAAGAAGAGAGGCTGTGCATTGGATTCACTGGGAGAGAAAGAAACAAAAGGCAGCTGGAGGCGGGCAGGAATAAATGAGAGGCAGGAGGATATATATAGATATATATATACACTGAAAACAGTCTGTGTGTAGGGATAAATGAGGTACAAATCATGCAGGAAATAGTGCTGGAAGAAAGACTGACATGTATTTACCAAACAGGTTTGTCAGAACTCCGGAATAACCACGGGGGCGTGACAAAGGGAGCTGGGAATGTCTGAGAAGCACGACGGGCCTCGGGTCCAGACCCAAAGCGGGAGCAGGTTCTGCTCTGGCCGGGAACATTTCCCACCCCAACATTTCCCACCCCAACATTTCCCTCCATGAGCCTGTGTGTGGATGCAAACACAGTGGATGCTCCGTGGATGTTTGTGACGGGCACATGCGCATCTCTCCTGCTCCCGCTCCCCACGGGGCTGTCCGCAGCCGACCTTGGGCGCTCCCGGCCGCGGGCACCGGAGCAGAACCGGAGCCGCTGCCCTGCTGCTCCCTGCGCAGGCAGCAGGACGAGCTGCGGGGGCTCCCCAGACGTTTCCTCAGCAAATAATTTGGGAAGGTTGATCTCGACAGTTCCAGCAGGAAGCGTGTGGGCAGTGCCATGAGTAACCGGGCTGTGCTGGAGAACGGGACGTGCCGTGCCAGCCTCCAGCCTCGCCTCCCAAAGCGCCCGGACCCCAGCCCGGGGCAGCAGCTCGGCGTGACTGATGCTGCTTCTCCACCCCAGCCCCGGCGATTCGGCCTGATCCAGAGGGATGGAAATGGGGCACAGAATTCCGGTTCTTCATTGATTTTACTTTATGCAAGTGCGTCACTAATTAGAGGCAGGGATCTCCTCAGAGCTGGACTGCTTAAGATGAAAATTACGACTCGGGGGGGGACTCCAAGGGCCGGGTGGCCGCAGCCCGGGGCCGCCCCGGGTCCCCCCCTCCCCTTCGTCCTTCTCCTCCTCCTCCGGGGTTACGCGGGGCGAGCAGCCCAGCGCCACCGGGCGCAGGGCACACCCGGCCCGCGGGGCTTCGCAGACGGGGAGGGACCCCAAACCCCGGCTGGTTTCTTTATTTGAGGAGGTTGCGCCGCCCCGGCAGAGGGGAGTTGCCATAGAAACGGGTGGGAAACCCGGCGGGGGGGGCGGGAGGAGGCACCCGCGGCGCCGTCGCTTTAAGATCGCAGAGGAGGGAGCAAATTACGCAGCTGCACGGCTCAGCCCTCCCTCCCTCCCTTCTCCATGCATCCCTCCCTCC
>VZRZ01000251.1:65459-77183 GCA_013398175.1 Climacteris rufus | reverse complement strand
GGGAGGGAGCGGGGGGTTCCCGGGGCACGGGGCGCTCGGGGCGGGTCACGCATCGGGCCCGCAGCGCACCCGCATTGCGTGTGCCAGACCCCCGCGGCACACACAGAGCCGTGCTGCTGCACCAGAGCCCACGGCATGCGCCGGGCCCCCACGGCACACTCCTCAGACCCACGTCTTATGTACCCTGACCCACTGCATCCACCTGGACCCCCACCACACCCACGGGTCCTGCTTCACAGCCCCGGAGCGCTATTCCATGCACTAGACCCACAGAGCAGCATCGACCACGCATCGCACTCACCAGACCTGCACTGCACTCGCCAGACCCACATCTCATGCAGCTGACCCACTTCACATGGACCAGACCCTCCCTGCACAGCCCAGACCCTCCCTGCACAGCCCAGTCTCACATCACATGCACCAGACCCATATTTCCTGCACCAGACCCTTGTCACGTGCATCAGACCCTCCCTGCAAGCACCAGAGCCTGCCTGCACACCCCAGACCCACATCTCATGCCCCAGACCCTGCTTGCACACCCCAGATCCACATCTCATGCCCCAGACCCTGCTTGCACACCCCAGATCCACATCTCATGCCCCAGACCCTGCTTGCACACCCCAGATCCACATCTCATGCCCCAGACCCTGCTTGCACACCCCAGATCCACATCTCATGCCCCAGACCCTGCTTGCACACCCCAGATCCACATCTCATGCCCCAGACCCTGCTTGCACACCCCAGATCCACATCTCATGCCCCAGACCCTGCTTGCACACCCCAGATCCACATCTCATGCCCCAGACCCTGCTTGCACACCCCAGATCCACATCTCATGCACCAGACCCTGCTTGCACACCCCAGATCCACATCTCATGCACCAGACCCTGCTTGCACAGCCCAGACCCACATCACACATACCAGAGCCTGCCTGCACACCCCAGACCCACATCTCATGCACCAGACTGTCCCTGCAAGCACCAGCCCCATAGCTGCTTGTGCAGCATCCCAAAGTGTCTCCGGCACCGTGGGGTGTTGCAGGAGCAGGAGCTGCTGTGCAAATGACATTTTGTTATTTCACGGCTTCACGCTCCATCTCCAGAGGGACACAGGAACACCCGGGTGGGCTGATGAGCCGGGTGCTCTGTTCTCTCCTCCCCACAAGGTCAGCGCTGTGGCTGTCGCACAGAACCCACCGCTGGGCGCCTGTTCTGCTTCTAAAATCCCGGTGTTCCCACCCTGCACGGGCAAAGGGCACCTTGTGCTGTGACCTTGTGCCAGAAGGTGCAAATCCTGGTGTGCAGGGGTGCCAGGGTGGTGGGCAGAGGGGCAGTGGCCGTGCTCCCATCTCGGCAGGGCCGTGGCTGAGGCAGGAGATGGGCTGTGTGGTTTAAGTAGGCCATCCCAGCGGTGTGGAGAGCAGGGCTAATCCCCCGGCACCGCCGTCATTCCCAGCCCTCGCTCAAGGTGGATGGGGGAGAGGGGAGAGCTGCTTCTGCTGTGCTGAGGCACAGAGGGGAGGAGTAGCTGTTGCACTGGAAGCTGGGTTTGTCTCCCATGTTTTTGCCTTCGTATCCCGAAGGAGTGGGCTCTTCCTTCTGCTTCCCAGGCCTCAGCTCAGCTCCTGCCAGAGCACCTGTGTAGGATGGGCTGTGCAGTGGGATGTCACCTCCATCCCATCCTGCTGACCTTCCCACCCTGGGCTGAGACCACGGGGTCTGCATCCTGGGTGTCCTGCTCCTGCTCTCATGCTGCTACAGCACTTGTCATGGAGCTCTATTCCCATTTCCCTTTGGCTCCAGAGGCCCCATTGAGAGCCCAGCCTTTGCCCTCTGGTCAAGCACCTTATTTTTAGCTAATGAGGGCTGGGAATTGCCACCTCCCCATTTGGAGCTGCAGCCAGGTCAGCTGGAAAAGTGATGAGCTGCATAACCCGAGCTTTCCGAATGGTGTCTGTTTTCCTGTAATCTCTGGGTGTCAACTCAGCGCTTTATAACAAACAGGAGAATAAAAGGAGGTGCTCCTGCATTTTGGAATGGGATAAAACCACTCTTAGCAACACTGATTTTTCTGGTGGTGTTGCATAAACACCCCGTGGGGTTTGTCCCTGCTCGTGCCCCGAGCACTTGGCTCTGCCCTGAGCTGGATTTAGTGGTGGCCTTGGCAGGGCTGGGTTAGAGGTTGGATTTGATGATATTAAAGGTATTTTCCTGTCTAAGTGGTTCTGTGATTCCATGATCTCCCTCTGCCTGGGACCCATGTGAAGCTCTGCCTGCTTTGGGATGCACCCATCTACACTGGAGCAGAGGCTCCCAGCCTCTGGAGATACTGCCACATCCTCGGAATCTTCTGAGCAAAAGCAAAGCAATCCCTGTATCCCAAACATCCCCCATGGCAGGAGGAGGAGCTCAGACCCAGTCGTGGATGTTTGCCCCCAGTAGCCCAGATGATGCCCCCAGTGCTGACCCCCTTCTCCACCAGGATTTCTGTCAGCCCTGGCTGCTGGATCCTTCCCACTGCAATCCAGCTGTATCCCAGTCCCTTTTCCAATGCAAGCCACCCCTGGCATTGCCACTGCCCATGGACACAGGGCTCTGTCCCACATCAGCTGCTGGCTGTTGGCCACATCCAGTGCTTTGCTTATTTTTAGTGTGATGAAAAGCAGAGTCAGTGTCAGGAAGACAGGGAAGCTCCTGGGAAGCCCTTTTTGGCCCCTGGAAAAACAAAGCTGTGCTTTCCCTCTCCATGTTCCTTCTGCTTTTAATCTTGTTCATCCTGGAAGGCTGGAGAACTCCCGGGAGACCCCTGGGGACACCACAATTCCTCTCCGAGGTCTCTGCAGTGGGTGAAGCTGCTCTCAGACGCTCGGGCTTGGTGCCACCATTGAAAAAGATTCCTCACACAGGATGTGCCAAGGGAAACACGGGAATCCAGCAGCGGGCAGGATGATGGGAGCCTCCACAAAGGAAGCAGTGAGCGAGAAATCTGGGAAAATGTGGCGGCTGCTGGCACAGCAGTGCTGTGCTGAGAGCTGGCGCTGGCAGGGAGCTGCAGCCTCTCACACCTTCTCTCATGTCCCCCAGGGGGATGGGGTGAGCTGGCAGCAGCTGGATCCCTCTGAATCCTACAGGAGTTGAGCTTTGGAATGTGATAGGAGTGAACTATTGTGATGGAGGCCATGAAGTCCTCAGAGGAACAAGCTGGGGAACCATCAGAGGCTCCACTGAGCCAGTGGTGAGGGTCTCTCCAGGGGTCCTGTGGCCCTGTTTCCCTTGTGGGAAGCATCAAGGAGGGGCAATATCTGCCCAGCCAGGTTTGTCCATCACTGGCACAGCCAAGAGATCCAGCATGGAGTGAGGAAGTGGCAGGATTTGAGGCAAAGAAGCATCTCTGTGGGGAGGTGATCCTGAAAAGACAGCTGAGCTCTTCTTGGAGAAATCTTCCTTTGGGACACCAGGCTGAGCCCCCAGTCTGTCACTGCTCTGTCACTGCTCTGCTATCCATCACCATCATGGTGTGATCAGGAGGTCAGCAGTGCCCCAGCTCCCCTCTGTGGCTGGCAGGAGCTGGGGACCCCCCAGGAGATGAGCCCCATGGTGTCACCCACCCCAGGACAGTGGCAGTGTGGGGGTCTTGTGCTGATTCTTCACCCCAGCCCTCCATGGGGGATCTGCTTTCCATGCTGTAGCTCCAGCTGTTTGCTTATCAAGGCCCATTGCTTTTATCTATCAGGAATTCCCCAGGCTAATTCCACAGCTTGGAGCAGGACTGTTTGGTTTGTTAAAGTGCTGCCCTTCTGTCCCACATGTGCTGGGACACTCGCAGGGCATTTTGCTGTCAGCAGCACCAGGAACTCATTGGTCCCTGCAACGGGAAATCCACCCTGCCCAGCCCTCCAGCTGCATTTTGGGGGATTTGCAGGCTGCTGGAGCACATGCAGGGGGTTTGCAGCACAATCTCCAGGTCTGGTTTGAGTGTTGGACCCTGGCCCACGCTGGCATTCCCGGGGAGCGAGGGCAGACACAGAGGTGCTGTACTGTTGTCCCCCAGTGGGAGACAAGCCAGTGCTCCCCAAACCACCTTCATCTTGGTCCATGAATTGCCTTGATCACCCCTGCTCTGGAGACAGGCTGGGAGAGCTGGTAGAGAAGAGAAAGCTCCAGTGAGACCTTGGAGCCCTTTCCAATGCTTAAAGAGCCCTTTCCAATGCCTAAAGGGGCTCCAAGAGAGAGGGACTTTGGACAAGGGCCTGGAGTCACAGGACAAGGAGGAATGGCTTCCCACTGACAGAGGACGGGGTTAGATGGGATATTGGGGAGAAATTCTTCCCTGTGAAGGCGGTGAGGCCCTGGCACAGGTTGCCCAGAGAAGCTGTGGCTGCCCCATCCCTGGAAGTGTTCAAGGCCAGGTTGGATGGGGCTTGGTGCAACCTGGGATAGTGGAAGTTGTCCCTGTCCATGGCAGGGAGTTGGAATGAGATGGTCTTCAAGGTCCCTTCCAACCCAAACCATCCTGTGATTCCAACCCCCTGCCATGGGCAGGCATGCACCCACTAGACCAGGGTGAATCTTGGATTTCTCCTTGCTGTCCTGGAGAGGCTCCATTGTTGCTGCAACTGCTCACCCTGGCCCGTGTGATGGGGGTGACTCTGAGTGCAGATCAGTCACTGCCTCAGCCTTCAGTAGCCACGGACCACATGGGAAGGTGTGTGTTCAGCTTTGGAGCTGAGTCTGCCCACCCTGCCTGTCCTGGGCAGCCTGTGGTCACAGTGAGGCTTCTGGGGAGACTGAAGTAGCCCATTGATTCTTTGGGAATAATGACAATTTATTACCACTGATAAAATTCCAGACACGCTGGGTGCTGTGGGAGGCATCAAGCCTCAGCATGGGCACCAGGTGAGTCTGCAGCAGTGGGAGGAGGAGGAGGAAATGAGGTCTGCAGACATGAGGCCAAATCCAGGCATCCCCACAGAGCCATTCCTGGCTGTGGATGCTGGCAGCAGTGCCTGGGATGCAGTGTGGGGAGCTCTCAGGAGCCCCATGTGCTGGACACACATGTGCCATCTGCAGTGCTGGCACTTGCTGGTGTTAGTGGGGCACAGAGGGACCCCTGCACAGAGCAGTGTGGTGTGAGGGTGAGCTTGCCATGAGTGGGGAAGATCCAAGTACAGCTGAGATGATGCTGGGATACCACTGGGTGAATGCTGGGTATCACTGGACTGATGCTGGGCACCACTGGGATGGTACTGAGCACCACTGGGATGGTACTGGGCACCACTGGGATGGTACTGGGCACCACTGGGATGGTACTGGGCACCACTCAGCTGCCACTCTGTGCCCACCACAGGGCTGATACTGAGCACCCCTGGGCTGATACCAGATACCACTGGGCTGCAGAGGCCAGGACACGGGGTTTGGAGCTGTGAGAGGGTGAGGAATCAACCCCTGTGGCCACAAATCTCCCAAAATCCCTGCTGGGGAGCTGCTGGAGCCCAGGCTGTGCCGCAGCCCTGTGTGGCACTGCTGGAGGGTGACGGAGAATCCTGAGGATGCTCCCGCCAGCTTCAGGCCACGCTGGGCTCTTGATGGATGCTGATTCACGCTGCTGCAGTAGCAGAGCTCGCTGCCCACTTGGGAGCAGTGATCCAGCAGGACAGAACACTGCCTTCCCCTGCCCAGGTCATCTCCGGGCAAATCCATCTCAGGTGGGAGCAGCAGGATGCCCAAATCCTTCATGCAGTGCCCCAGGGATGCTGGCACCCCCCTGGAATGGGGCACTGTGCCTACTGGGACTGGAGGGACCCCATGGCTGCACAGCACTGGCGCTCTGGGATCTTTGGTGCCCTGGTTTGGGGATGAGGGAGTGGCAAATCCTGGGTAGAGCAGAGGCCTGGACTGGCCAGGGTGGGCTTTGAGGCAGCCTGGAAAATAAAACAAGCTGGGGTGGCAAATGCAAAAAGCTGCAGTGAGCTGGCTGTGCCCCCCTTCCTCCCCTGCCTCCCCTGTTGTCCCACTCCTCGCACTCCCCTGGATCAGGGCCAGCAGCTCGGAGTGTTTCCTGTCACCCATCGATTATCTGTTGGCTGCTCCCATCTCCTGCACTGCTCTGCCAAAATCTGAGATAAATATTGGCATTGTGAACAGGCTTGGGGATGGGGGCGCTCCACATGCTGCCCCTGTCCATCTCTGGCAGCCCAGGAGCACAGGGGGGATCCCAGCAGTGCCACGGGATGCTCGGCAGGATGCGGGTGCTGAGCAGGTCTCCCCTCACTCCCTCACATCCTGAGTGTGCCCCAGGTGCTGCAAGCCTCTGGACCTGGCCTATTTATTTACAGGAACACGGGCTCTGTGTTTCCCGAGGGATTAGCTGCTGCTGCCTCATCATGCAGGGATCTGTTCTTCCTCACCTGATTTCACTGCTGAATGGGGGATTTGGACTTGATTAAAGAAAAGCAGGCGCCCAGCCCACTGCAGGGAGAGCTGCCTGCCCAGGGAGCTCCATGGCCGGGTCTCAGAGTCCTTGTTCCATCTCTGCCTGAATAATGCCACCGCTGCAGGCACCTGTGTCCCTGGGGCATTACCCTGCATCCTGGCAGGGATGCAGACCTGGGACCAGGGGGAAGATTGTCCCGTGGTGGGGAAGGGGCTCTAGACCATGGGCAGGCACCTGCTCTGCTTCTGTTCTGCCTTGTAAATTAAGAACACCCTCATCCTGTGCACACAGCATCCCGGTGGGACCACAGGCATGCAGCATCCTGGCATTCCTGGGCTGTGGGAGAGCAGTGGGAAGCACAGCCCAGATGTGCAGGGGATGCTGTGCACATCTACATCTGTCCCTGTGCTGGTGGCCCTGGGGACTAAACTGATGCCCTGGCGCCAGGGCTCACCCCGCGTTTTGCAGGGTCCCCGTCTCCCTGGGTCCATTTTCCTGCCTTCAGCTCTCTCTCTGTTGCCTTCACCCGCAGTTCCCTGTGCCCAGGAGCCGTGGCACCGTGGCCATGTCCGTGCCGGGGAGCAGACGCGCGTCCACAGGATCCCGAAGGTGAATATGCTGCAACCTCTGGCCCCGGGACTGGACAGCAGCGCCTGCAGCCGGGATGGGACGATCCCCACGATCCCCACACCTCCACCACCGGCTGCCACTTCGCAGCACGAACCCCCAGCCCAGCTTCTGGGGGTTTGCATGGCACTGCCCGCTGCACAGCACCTCCCTGTCCGTGCATGCAGCCCCCCGAGTGCTGCACGCCCCGTCCCTCTGTCCGTCTGTGCCACAGCCAGGACCGACCCCTCCGTCCGTCCGGGCGACGGCAGGCAGTGGTGGAGAGCACTGGGTTGGGGCAGAGAAACTGGGAGGTATGTTAGCCCTTGGAAAGTCTGTCCTTGAGCTGAGTCATAAAGAGAGAAAAAGAGGGGAAAAGCATTTATTTCCCTCCAAATGTCTCCATGACCTGGACTGCTGTTATGGAGGTACAGGCCGAGCGTGGGCAGGGAGAAGAGGCAGAGCTGCCCACGCGTAGGTGATGCTCTGGCAGATGTGGCTCGAGCTACGCCGGGACCACGCTCCCAGGGGACTCTCAAGGGGCTCCCAAGGGGCTTCCAGGGGGATCCCAGGGGCTCCCACGGTCCTCAGGGTGCAAGGATGCTGTGCCAGCATCCAGGGGCCGCCACACCAGGGAGGGGGGAGCGGGTGGACATATCCCCCAGCCCTGCCTTTGTGCCCGTCGCCATGTCCGTGCCATTTTGATCCCTGCTGTTTGTTTTGTCCTTTTGTCTTGTGTGTTCTCGGTGTGGTGGTTGGCAGTCGCGGGGTTTATGGACGGAGTGGCTTTGCCTCCTTCTTTAAGTCTTCAGCGCCCTCAGCCACTCGGCCTGAGACACAGCCTCTTCTCCCTGCCTCCAGGCGCCCCTCGCCCCCCGGGAGGGACACCTACGGCACCTCCTCGCTGAGCAGCAGCAGCAATTCTGGCTCCTGCAAGGGCAGCGACAGCAGCCCCACCCCAAGGTAACCCATCACCCGTGGCCCCAGGGCGGCTGCCGGGTGTCCCCGGGCAGGGGGAGCAGCCCCCGGTGCTGCCGGTGCCGGTGCCCGGCGGGGACAGGAGCGCAGGGGCCGCTGGAGTGAGGCTGTGCGCTTGGTGGCTGGGGGAGCCGGAGCTGCCGGAGCCGCTGGTGTGTCTCCAGAGACCCTCACCATCCTCCTCCTCCAAACCTCTCCGCCGCTGTTGTTGTGTCGTCTCCCTCCCTGTCCCCCCGCCTGCCACCCGGGGACCCCCGTCCCCTTCCCTCCGTCCTGCTGTGGCTGTGGCTTGCACGCTGCACGCTCCCTCCCGCCGCTCCCGCATTCCAAGGAACACCCGGATCCTTCCAGACCAAAGGCACAAGGGCAAGAGCTTCGCTTCCATCCCCTCCTGTTTCCCGGCAAAGGTTTGGCAAAGAGCTGGTGGCCCCCTGGCTTCGGAGCGGGGAGCTCCGGGTGTGCTGGGGCACAGAGAGCCAGCACCGAGCTGTGGGATGGGCAGCAGCCCCAGCCCTGCAGGCACAGCAGCCCGTGGTGCTCTGCTCATCTCCTGCCTGTTCCCAGCCCCCTGCCAGCTCCCAGAGGTGGAATCATTCTGGGAGGATCTGAGGGGCTCGAAGGGCCCCATGAGTGCTGCAGCTGGGGTTGGTGCCATCCTGCTGCCATGGGGCATTCCAAGGCCACAGTCCTGCCTGGATGTTTATAACACGACACTTCTGGACCTGGCCAAAGGTTGTTGGGCTGATGGCCACCGTGCAGGGGGGCTTTGGGATGCCCCCCTGCCATGCACAGGGAATTCCCACCACTCTGCTTCCGTTCATGGGGAGTTCAGTCCCCCCACTGCCACGCAGGAGCCCCTTGTGCAGCTCCCAGCTCTCCATGTGCCTCCCAGCCTGGCTCTGTAGCCCTGGCCCTGGCCAGCCCCTGCTCTCTGCACTGCCCCAGGCTTTGAGCCAGAGATGTCACTTCACCTGCCCCACTGTCGATGGTGGCACAAGGAGGGTCCAGATGTGTCTCTGGCCCTGCCCAGAGCAGGTGCTGGATTCCCTGGCTTGCTCCCCATGGGCAGGACAGCCACCATCTCCAGACCTGCTCCATCCCAAACCCTTCCACTCCCCATTTTCTGCCTCCAACTCTGGCAGGGCTGATCCCACCCTAGGGTCTCCATCCACATCAGTTGTTCCTAGGAAAGTCACTCTGGGGGCACACAGAGAATTTGATGCCCCTGGTTCTGCTCATGCCACTGCAGAGTCCCCAGCTCCACAGAGGGCTCAGCACCCAACAGCAGCACCGATGTGTCCAGGAGCTGCACCCACCCTCCTGCCAGTGGCACAGCACCCGAGTCACCCACCCTGCACCTACTGCCAGCAGCACAGTACCCGAGACACCCACCCTGCACCTACTGCCAGGGCACAGCACCCCTCCTGCACCTCCTACTCTCAGGGCTCCTTTGGGATGTGCTATGGGCCTGCACCCCCAGAGCAGACCGTAGGACCCCTGGGTCGAGCCTGTGCTGACCCTGGCACTGGCAGTGGGTGACATCTGTGTCCCTGCAGGCGCTCGTCCAAGTACAACCTCTGCAGTGACAACCATGGGATCAAGCCGCCGACACCAGAGCAGTACCTGACCCCCCTGCAGCAGAAGGAGGTCTGCATCCGGCACCTGAAAGCTCGCCTGAAGGACACACAGGAGAGGCTGCAGGACAGGTGAGCACGGGAGCAGCAGGCACACAGCCCATGGCGTGGGAACTGCCGGGAAGGGTCCCAGCGCCAGCCATCACCACCTGCCATGGCAGCTCCTGGCTGGGACCGGTCCTTTGAGGAGTCTCAGTTCCCAGCATGGCATTTTGCCCTCGTGCTCATGCCCGGGCACAGAGGTCCCAGCTGTACCATGGCATTGCAGGCACGTGGGATCCAGCACTGCTGCCCGTCCGACCCGGGAACTGCAGGTTTGGGGATGGTGGAGCCCCACGTCCCACCTGCCGTGGCTGTGCTCTCCCCTCGCCCTGGTTAAGTCCCTGCCGTGCTTTTGCTGAATTTCAGCGTCAGAGGGTGGCTAATCCCCATCTGCTCCTCTCGGGCTTAGGCACAGCCTCGCTGGCGTGCCAGCTGCCACGCGCCTGCCAGGGCACCTGCCCACCCCCACCTCGGGAGCCCTGGGCCCTGCAGCCCCTCTGGGAGAAGGCTGAGCATCACTTCCAGGGATCCCTGAGCGCTGCTCCCATTGCTCTGAGCAGTGCTCCCAGGGATCCCTGAGCATCAGTCCTGAGGGTCCCCAAGTATCGCTCCTGAGGGTCCCTAAGCATCCATCCTTGGGGTCCCTCAGTGTCACTCGTGAGGTCCCTGAGCATCACTCCTGGCAGTCCCTGAACACTGCTCCTGAGGGTCCCTCAGCATCGCTCCAGGGGGTCCCTGAGCATCACTCCCGAGGGTCCCTAAGCCACTGGATCTATCCCTAGTTCCCAGCTGGGGGTGTTACTGGGGGATCCGGTTCCAACCCAGCGCTGAGCACACGAGGACAGGGCTGTCCCCGCAGCCCCCTCAGCGCCGCGGTGCTGCCCTCCCGTCTCCGCAGGGATGCTGAGATCGAGGACCTGAAGACGCAGCTGTCACGGATGCAGGAGGACTGGATCGAGGAGGAGTGCCACCGCGTGGAGGCCCAGCTGGCGCTGAAGGAGGCTCGCAAGGAGATCAAGCAGCTGAAGCAGGTCATCGACACCGTGAAGAACAACCTACTGGAGAAGGACAAAGGCCTCCAGAAGTATTTTGTGGACATCAACATCCAGAACAAGAAGCTGGAGACGCTGCTGCACAGCATGGAGGTGGCACAGAACGGGGCGCTGAAGGAGGAGGGGGCCGGCGAGTCGGCCGGGGGGTCCCCGGCCCGATCCCTGACCCGCAGCTCCACCTACACCAAGCTGAGCGACCAAGGGGCCGGGGACCGCAACGTGGGGGGCTCGCAGACCATCTCGCTGGACGAGGGGGCCGACAGCGGCTTCGTGGGGATGGAGGAGGCTCCGGGCCACACGGACCCGCTGGAGGTGGGGGGCGAGCCCGGCAGCCGCCTGCCCCCCAGCAACACCTACGAGAAGGTGCTGGGACTGCGCAGCAGCGCGGAGGCGGGGGTGCAGGCCAGCTGCATGCAGGAGCGGGCCATCCAAACGGACTTCGTGCCCTGCCAGCCCGACCTGGACACCATCCTGGAGAAGGTGATGAAGTCCCAGGCTTGCAGCTTGGGCAGCCCCACCTCCGCCTGGGTCTCCGAAATGGAAGACACGATGCCCGTCCCTGAGCTCGCCAACCCCACCGCCACCACGGACCTGATGGTGGCCGAGCCCGACGCCGCTGCCGAGGGCGGTGTCCCCTGCAACCCGGCGGTGCGGCAGCCCCCCAGCGCCAGCCCCTCGGTGGCCATCGCCTGCGTGGCGGAGGAGGAGCTGACGGAGGTGACCGGCTGCGAGAACAACCCTTCCAAGAGCTACTGGAGCCGCCACTTCATCGTGGATCTGCTGGCGGTGGTGGTGCCGGCGGTGCCCACGGTGGCCTGGCTGTGCCGCTCGCAGCGGCGGCAGGGCCAGCCCATCTACAACATCAGCTCGCTGCTGCGGGGCTGCTGCACCGTCGCCCTGCACTCCATCCGCAGGATGGGCTGTCGCCCCGTCGCCAGCCCCGGCCCCGGCGGCGCCGCCCAGCCCTGACCCCTCCGCCG
>VZRZ01000251.1:50274-65421 GCA_013398175.1 Climacteris rufus | reverse complement strand
GCCGAGGGTCTGTGGGTGCGCCGGGTTGTGCTGGCCCCCCCAGCTTCTCTGTCCTGGAGGAGGGAAAGGACCTTTGTTGGAAGAGGGGTGTTGGCACCAAGCGTCACCCCCGCCGATGGACACCCCTGCCCGTGCCTCTGGCTGCGGGGGACTGTGGAGCTGCACCCGCTGGGTGGGCTCTCCCTCCATCGCGCTTGCTTTTTGGTTGTCCCCAGGGCTGACCCTGCCACGGGCGGGCGATGGGAAGGAGCCGCTGGCAGCGTGGAGCGCTGGGGATGCAGCGGTTCCTTGCTCCAGGTGCAGAGTCCGTCTGTGGGCAGGGGGAGGGGGGATCCTGTCCAGACACAGGGACCAGCTCCGGAGCGGTTCGGTCCAGCCACCCATTCCCTAGGAGATGCCTCCCCACACTGGGATGGAACTGGGCTGCAGCTCACACACGGAGCCCCCCGAGGAAGCCGTGGGCTCTCCCTCCCTTTGCTTTGCACTATATTCACTTTGTTTTGGGTACAGACTGAAGCCCGGTTGTTGGGACTCTGGCCGCCGGCGAGCGGGACCGGGGGCTCCTGCAGTTTTGTCAGCCGTGATCCCTCCGTGCTGGAGCTCGGATGCCTTTGCTGGGGTGTGGGCAGTGCCGTGTAGGCAGAGCCCAGCCCTTTGGCACCCCGGCCCACCCAAATCCTCGCTTTGCTGGCGGCCTCCGGAAAAATGCCTTTTTTTTTTGTTGTTGTTGAAACGCAAAGACAGCAAGGATTGCTCAGCGGGGCTGCTGGGGCGCGGGGCTTGGGGCTGCCCCGGGTACGCCGCGCTCCCACCCCACGAATGTCTGTGGTTTCTTCGTGACTTGAACTAACAGTGTTTTCCCCCAAACCCAACCCAAGCCCACTCCCCCACCCATGGGTGCCACCGGCCGGGTGCCCTGGCAGCCGGTGATGCTCCACACGCCGGTGTCCAGCGGTCCCCAGAGGGGCCCGTGCCACATCCCATGTGCCCCACGCTTCCCTGCATCCCCCACCCACCGGCTCTGCCCGTGCTGGGGGCACCGGGGACAGCAGCTCTGCCACCAGCACAGCACCAGGTGCTGGGGGAAAGATTTGGGGAGCAGCAGTGTCCAGGCAGCCGGGGCAGATGTAAGGGGAGCTGGGATATTCGCCTCTCGTGCAATGTATTTGTGGATCTGTGTACACGTCTGTTAGACTATCCAAAGCTTTGCCAAGAAATAAATGTAACGATTATATTTGAAAGACAAATCTATATAATATATTTTTTAAATACAGAACTGAAAAAGATGTAACCCCCCTCTTCTTGTTTCCCCTGTCCTGTACTCGCTCTCTGTGGTGGATGTAATAAACATCACTGGGTCTGTGTCTGCTTTGGCTGGAGCCAGCTCTTGGCATCCGCCCTCAGGGGGGTGGCCCAAGCAGGGACATGGGGACTCTGGTACAGGACACCTGCCCCATCACTGCTGAGGAAAGGAAGAACCACCCAGCAGCCACCAGCCTCTGGAGGGGGAAGGGGTTTAGTGCTAAAATAGCTCCTACTAATAGGGTCCCCTCAGCAGTCCCTCCGGGCTTCCAGCATCAGCTCCTGGGATGGCAGCGATGGTGTCACAGGTCAGGGACAGAGTGGTCCATGGACGACTTCACCAGCCCTGATGAGAGCCTGGGCAGAGAGAGGAGAGGTCACTGGGGGGAACCCAGCGGGCCCATGGGGTGTGAGGGGTTCCTGTGGCCCTGTGTTCTCACCGTTTGATCATGTGCTCGTAGATCACAGTGGGGATGACGGTCAGGGTCACCACATTCCCAGCCCCTGCCAGCACCTCCATGAGCTGCTTATCCTGAGGGAGAGAGCGGGGGGGGTCTGCAGGGTGCCCAGCTTTGCTCAGCATCCCCCTCCCACCCAGCTTCTCTGGCCACATCCTGCAGTCCCTGGGCACAGCCCTACCTTCATGCCGATGACGTTCTGGCCGTTCACCTCACAGATGCAGTGGTGAGTGAGGAGCCCGTTGCGGGCAGCCGAGCTGTCCTTGGCCAGCGACACGATCTTCCCTTTCTTCACCACCATGCCAATGTGGCCGGTGCTGTCCTTGTGCACGGTCACGGTGCGCTGGAAAGGCCTGGGGGGAGAGCTCTGTCAGCGCTGCCACTGGCACTGCCACCACCACTGGCACTGGCACCACCACTGGCACCGCCACCAGCACTGCCACCCCTCACCTGTCCCGCACCACCATGACAATTTTTTCAGGGTTTGCCTTCTTCAGCGCCCGCTGTGCCTTGTCACTGCTCCAGCCCGCGCAGTTCCGGCCGTCGATCTGCAGCACCTGGTCCCCAAAGCGCAGCCCCACCAGCGCCGCCGGCGAGTTGGCCTTCACCAGCTGCACGAAGATGCCCTGGGGACAAGTGGAGTGATGGCACAGAGCTGGCACAAGGACCATGCCATGCCACCTGCACCCTGCTGTGCTGTGTGTCATGCCATGACATTGAATGCCACACGTTGCTGTGCCATGATACACTGTGCTGTCACACTGTGCCCTTTTGTCACGCTTATGCCATGTCACATCGTGCCATGCCACACTGTCCCGTGCTGTGCCAGCCTCCTGCCAGCCCAGCCCCTCACCTGGTCCACGTTCTTCAGCTGCAGCCCCGTCTTGCCCCGCTCGTCCTTGCACAGGTGGATCTCCCGCACGCCCGGCTTGATCTCCGCCCGCCGCAGCCCCGCGCTGTTCCCAGTCAGGGGGGCGACCACCTGGCCTGGGGGGTGCCCGGCCGGGCTCAGCGCCTGTGGTGGAGCTGGGGGTCAGCGGGGACAGGGTGACACAGCCCTCTGGGGTGCTGCATCCCTCCCCCAGGCAGGATGAGGAACCAGAGGGACCCCCACCACGGCATGGGGACCCATGTGGGGCAGGGAGAGCTGCCAGCCCAGACACCTACGGTGCTGTCCTGCGAGCGCAGGTTCTTCTGGATCTCCTCGCTGGACAGCGCCAGCCCCATGTAGTTCTCCAGCTCGGCCAGGTTGGGGTACAGCACGGGCGGCTCTGCAGGACATACCGAGGGTGGCCTCAGCTCCTGGGGTCCCCAACCCACAGCCATTGCCTCCTCCACCCCAGGAGGCCCCCAGGACTGCTGTGCAGCACAGAGATCCCAAAATCCCATCCGCCATCCACGCACGGAGTTAAGGGGGGTTTCAGCTGAGTCCCACACACACTGAGCATTGTTCCCCACCCAGATAGGCCCTGGACAGGATGAGCTGATTGTGTCCCACATTACCAGTGCCCGAGGTGAGCTTTGGCTTCTCCGTGACCACCGTGGTGGGCGGGGTCCTCACCCCGGCAGCTGCCTGTGCCTGCCAAGAGACAGGGTCTGCTCAGTGCTGTGCCCCCACCCTGGGGACCCTCAGAGGTGGGACCCCACAGGGACCCACTGGGGTCTGCTCACCCCCTGTGCTGTGCTGGCACTGACCTGCAGGATCTGGTGGCCCTTCATGTCCTCCAGCGAGGGGTAGAGTGTTGCCATCGCTGCTGCTGCCTGAGGACAGGGATGGGGTGGTTCAGGGACTGGGGTGCCTCTCTCTGAGCTTCCCTCCCAGCCCGTGTGCTGGTGATGGGTTGTCACCTGCAGCCTCTGGTGTGACTCAAGGCTATGTCACCAGGGCCACCACCACCATCACTTCCTGGTGGCTGGGACATGGACACAGGCCTGGGCATTGTTCGGCTGGTGGCAGGTCCTGCTTCCCATGTCCACCTGCCCCACAGGGCCATCCCAAAATCACCCAGATAGGAGAGCAGGATATCCCATGGGAATGGTCCCTTTGCCCCCCAAATCCACCTGTCTAGTGGGGCCATTCCAGCATTACCCAGACACAGCAGTGGGATATCCCATGGGAACAGCCCTCGTACACACCATCAGCCCTCTCAGCATCTCATATTGTGTCCAAGGCAAGGCTGTGCCCCCCAACCCCACCCCATGGCATCTTGTGCCCCAAAAAGTATCATCCAAAACTCATGGTGTAGGGGCCAAATCCAGACACAGCTCTGAGCCCTGTGGGAACCAGGCAGGATCCCACTCCCAGCTCAAGGATGGCAGCAGCATCTGACAAACAAGACCCCCCAAGCCCAACCCTGGCACCCTTGGACTTACCTGCCAACAGCTCCGAGATCCTTGTGACACCCTCTGCCTGGCCTCTGGTTCTTATAGCCGTGCCCAGCCCAGGGAGGGGCCAGACAGCCTCAGCTGATTGCACCCCGGCCAGGTAGGGCACAGGTGAGGAAGAGGAAGAGGAAGGTGAAGGCAACAATGCACAGAGCCCTCACTGCAGGGACGGGACAGGGATTGGGATGGGGACAGGGATAACTTTCTGTGGGTTTGGACATTTGGGGGGGCAGGGATGGGGCTGTACCCCTGCCCATGGTGGTCCCCCCTCCCCCTGCATCACTCCTCCTGCCAGCCCCAGCATGCGGGGGCCCCTCTCATGTCCATCCTGGGCTCCGTGGGCCAGGCTGGGGGGATGCAGGGGGTTCCCCACTGTGAGCCGCAGCGTGGGCGCTGGCTCCCGCTGACACCTCGCTGCCCACGCGCGTGGGGCTGACGCGGCCGTGCCCGGGATCCCATGTCCCCACCCTTCCAGCCGTCACCCGGGACACGTGCCTGCTGTGGGAGTGCCACGCTGCAGGTGGGGAAACTGAGGCAGCGCAGAGCTCAGCGAGCTCAGCACGGGGTGGCTGTGGCCTCCTGCTGCCTTGGGCCATTGCCGTGTCACCCTGTGTCACCCTGGGATCCAGCCCTCCAGCAGCCACCGGTGACACCCTGCTGTCAGCACCAGGGGGGCCATGGACCACCGTGTCCCCAGGAGCCGGGCAGGGGGTGCTGAGGGCACTGGGCCAGGTCTGGAGCTGGTGGCACCAGCCCAGAGCTCTCCAGCCTGGGGCCAGTCCGGCCGTGGAGCTGCAGCCAGGCACAGCCCGGCTCCCTGTGCTCCGGCCTGCCAGGCCAGGAGGAAGTGTTTTATTTACTGGTGTTATTTTTAGCTGGATGGTGCCCGGCTGCCTTGGCCAGCCCAGGACAAGAACAGCCCGAGCCTCAGCGGCAGGGAGATTCCTAAACAGACAGAGATCATTGTTCCCTGGAGGCTGTTTGTTCCCTGAAACCCTCATCCCCACAAAACCAGAGCTGGAAGGACCCACGGCCCACCTGCACTGGTGGGTGCTGCAGGAGCTGTGCAGGGGCTGAGGGCCCAAGGGCAGGGGGTTCCCCCAGCCCTGACTTGGCCCCACTGCACTGCCTGGCATGGGTTAATAATTAAAGCAAAAAGCCTTGCAGGAAGAGAAACCCAAATTGGCCTCAAGCTTCTGCCCAGAAATGGCCACAGCAAAGGGCAGAGCAGGGTGCTGGTGCCCCACAAGCTCCCGTTCTGCTTAATTGAGCAGCAATTAAGAGCAGTGCTAATTCCTGTACAGCCTGGCCCCAATCCTGCACAGCCCTGTGCAAGCACCGATGTTCCTGGATGCATCCCAGAGGCCGAGCTGCTCCTGCCCCAGGGCTGCTGCTCCCTCCAGGACCTGTTACACACAAACTGCTTGGGAGCTGGGACTGGCTGTGTTATTGATCGTGGCTCTGCTATCAGTCGTGGCACACGGATCAAAGGCCAGCAGTGGAGGAGCCAGGCACCCTCAGTGGTGCCCGAGCACATCCTACACACACAACACCCACAGCTGCAGCAGCAAAGCCCAAAGCAGGTGGTGTGCTGTGCCCCATGTGCCACGTCCAGCTTTTAAAAAAGACCAAGATAAATCCAGGGAGATGTATGGATAGGCTTCCCTGGAGCTGCAAGGACCCTGGGAACATGCATCCGTCTGCCCTTCATGCTCCCAGTCCTGGCTGAGTCACAGCCGCAAGGGCACGAGGCTGTGAGGGCAACACTTAATAGGTTATGGTGAGGCAATTAATTATGCAAATTCCAGCAGGCCACCATCACCTTCCCACAGAGCACAGGAGCCCCAGGCATCCTGCTGTGCTCCCAGGGCTGAGCACCTGAGCCTTGAACCAAGCCAGAGCCGTGCAGCACAACCACCCTGGCATGGCACCCACAGCACCCTGTGACCCTGGCACAGCACCCTGTGACCCTGGCATGGCACCCACAGCACCCTATGAGCCTGGCACAGCACCCTGTGAGCTTACAGGAGCACCCACAGCACCCCATGAGCCTGGCACAGCACCCTGTGAGCTGAGGGGAGCACCCACAGCACCCCAAGAGCCTGGCAGAGCACCCTGTGAGCTGAGAGGAGCACCCACAGCACCCCAAGAGCCTGGCAGAGCACCCTGCGAGCTCAGAGCAGCACCCACAGCACCCCGTGAGCCAGGCACAGCACCCACAGCACCCTGTGAGCCAGGCACAGCACCCACAGCACCCCACCAGCCCAGCCCAGCCCCTGCTGTGCTGAGTGACAGACGGGTGAGGGAAAAACCTCCAGGACACAGGGCTGAGAAAAGCCAGCATAAAGCGTTTTTATTGCGATAATAAACTGGATACCTTTGTGCGGCGGAGAAGGAAGTGACCGGCGGGAGTTTCTGTTACCAACGGACTGGGCAGGGCAGAGGGAGGGGCACAGGGGGCAGCTATGGGTCCTGTGAGACCAGGCAAGCAGCGATGACCAGCATCAGGTGGCAGGAGAGAACGGGCAGGTGTGCTCTGAGCAGGGACAGCAGGGGCTGATGGTTCCTTTCCAGGGGCAAGAGGGAGGATGGGCGTTCTCGTTGAGTGGAGCCCCCACCACCTCCCCTGCAGACAGCACCTTCCCTTTGCTGTTTTCCTTTTTCTTCAGAGAAAGCTCCATTCTATGGGATTTTCAGGGTGTGGTGGAGCTCTGGTGGAAACCCAACTCCCTAAATCCAAAAGTGGGCTGGAGGGGATGGCAGGCCCACCGTGGGATGTGAGGGTGAAGCAGGGGCAGAGTAGCCCTCCTTCCCCAGAGCAAACCCACAATGCCCGCAGTGATGCTCCCTGGGGAGCAGGGAAAAGCCAAGATCCCTAGCTGTCCCATTCCAGGCAGAATTCCTATCAACAATCCTAGTGCTACCTTGCTCTCTGCATCCCTTCAGCCTCGACAACCTCACTCTGCTATGGCTTTTGCAGCAGCAGCAATTTCTGGTTTGAAAACACCATGAATCTGCACCAAAAAGGGGAACTAACAGGATTCCTTTTGTTCAAATGACTCCTATCTAAGGTCAGCCCATCTGCTACTGGGAAAATGTAGTCTACACCTGGAACAAAAATAAGATTAAGAACTTGACCCAAAAAGAGTTGAGGTTTACGGCGTATAGTTTAAAAAGACATAAAAACACGATACAAGGAGGAAGAGTCAGACGCAAAGCTTAGTGACCAAAGGCATTCAATCAAGGTGTAAGGTTATACAATGAGTGTAGTGGACTATCAGGAAAAGCTCCATACAAAGTCATGTGCACTCTTCTTGAAGCTGAGATTCTGGATTCCTCCATGTGCCAAACCTGTGGGGAGAGAGGAGAGGCAGCGTGACAGAGCCGCCTGAGGAGGGGACATGCCCAGGGCACTGCAGCCTCCACACAAACCACACCCGGCCCTCAGGGCAGCTGTCAAGCCCTGATCACAGCAAGGAGCACAGCCCCATCCTGCCCACACTGTGGGGACCCTGCACCCTAGAGCAGAGCCCCAGAGAATCACAGAATTGGCTGGGTTGGAAGGAACCTTAAAGCTCATCTTGTTCCAGCCTCCTGGCGTGGGCCACTTAGACTAGGCTGCTCCAAGCCCTGTCCAACCTGGCCTTGGAGACTTCCAGGGATGGGGCAGCCACAGCTTCTCTGGACAACCTGTGCCAGGGCTTGGCCACCCTCAAGAAGAACAATTTCTCCCCAATATTCAATCTAATCCTGCCCTCTGGCAGTGGGAAGCCATTCCCCCTTGTCCTGTCACTCCAGGCCCTTGTCCAAAGTCCCTCTCCAGCTCTCTTGGAGCCCCTTTTGGTACTGGAAGGTGCTCCAAGGTTTTCCCAGGGCCTTCTCTTCTCCAGGCTGAACAATCCCAGCTGTCAGCCTGTCTCCATAGCAGAAGTGCTCCAACCCTTGGGTCACACTCACAGTCTCCTGCCCACACCATCATCCCCACGCACCAGCAGCATGAGCAGCAGGAGGGGGAGTGGCAGCTGAGCCCCACAGTGCAGCAACAACACTCAGAACCCAAGGCACAAACAACTGACACCGCAACACCTCCATGGCATGAACCCCCTCTGCCAGGCTGGGAACTGCTCATACCACCATAGTGATCTGATCCCCAGCTCACCACACTCCTAAGAGCAATTTCCTCCCGAAGCCAGAAACCTGCCCTGTCCTTCTCATACTCCCCACTACCACCCACTACCTCCTCTCACCGCCATCCCACCTCCCCACACTTTCCCAAGTTCAGAGACCAGGGGCCTTGAGCTGTCCCCAGTCCACACAGCCCCTGCCAGCACCTGTCCCTCCTTACCCGAGGAGAGGATGCTGGGATGGGTCATTCCAATTTCATGAGCTCCACGTCAAAAATTAGAGTGGCGTTTGGTGGGATGATCCCTGGGTGGCCAGTGGAGCCGTAGGCGTAATCTGGGGAGATGGTCATCTTTGCCCGCTGACCAACGCTCATCTGGGGCAGGGACAGAAACACAAGGATGTCAGGAGATGGGCACAACAGCCAGGTGAGTGACAGAGGAGGGACACAGACCCGTCCCCACTGCTTTCCCTACACTGGGCGAGAGCAAGGACCCTGCTGCACAAACCAGAGGGCAGGAGAGGAATGGGAAGAACATCAGAAGGCAAAGGTAGGCAGTCTGGGCTGGAAAAGGAGCAGGGCTTGAGATGTCTTTCACACAACCGAAGGCAGGGAATGCTGGGCCATTCCCTCCAGCCACCAGCACCCTTGTGCTCGTGGCACAGAGTGGGCACAATCAGCCAGGCAGGAGCCGAAGCCGTGCCGTGCCTGCAGTGTGGGCTCACAGCCCCGAGCTCAGCCGTGCCCACCAGCCCTCCCCCCGCGTGGGCTGTGCAGCCCAGGAGGCCTCAGCGCTCCCGCCGCGCTCGCTCGGGGCTGACTCAGTGCAGAAATGTCACCGCTGAGTCACCGACGTGCCGTAGGTGTTGCTGGGGCCTGGCCCGGCTCCATCCCTGCCAGCTGGCAGGTGGCAATGCAGAAGGTGATATTCACACCCACACCTCCCAGCGCCGAGGGGGTGGAACAGGGGAATAAAATAAAAAAAATAATAAACCAGGGAATGAGCTGCACACAGCGATTCCTGCCCACGCCGCAGCTCCCGGCGCGGCGCAGCCCGGCACGGGGAGCGCGAGGCGGAGGAGCTCCGGGCACCTGAGCCACTCCTTCCTCCCAGCCGCGGATCACCTCCTGCTTGCCCATCACAAACTTGAACGGCTTGTTCCTGTCGCGGGAGGAATCAAACTTCTTCCCATCCTCCAGCATACCTGGGGAGAGACAGAGAGGAACACGATGGTGACACAGGGATGGAACCACGCGCGCCGCCGGGAGATGCTGTGACCTGGCAGCCCGAGCGGGTGACAGTCACGTGGCTCTGAGTCAAAGATGTGTCTCAGCTCAGCCTCCTTTTCCCTGGGAAATACCTGCACGGGAGGGAAAACCCCTGGGGTGTCACCCAGCCTGGGGCAGGGCAGGATGACTCTTGGCTGGTTTGGGCGAAAGACAGGGGCTCCTCTGGGCTGGACCAAGGACTGACAGAGGAGCAGATGGATGAGAGAAGAAAACCTTGCCCACCTTCCAGCACCAATGACAGCCATTTTTCAGGCAGCAGCATCCGAATTTGCACCTCCCATCTCACCAGAGAACACACCTCTCACTCCTTACTAGGCTTCCACCTTCAGGCACCCAAAACACTGATGACACTCCAGTGCCCCTTCTGGAAGCTGTGACTGGCCTCCAGCCTTCCCTGTGCCCAGCTGTGTCAAGCTGATCTAAGCCAAATCCCTCCTGGACCCAGGAATGACAACCGGGAGAGGCAGCACCAAGTGCTGGAGGCGTGTGCCTGGGGCAGCCCTTGTTCCCCAGCAAGGGCTAAGCTAGGCTGATATCCCCAGAGCTAAATATAACTCCCCAACATGAGCTAAGGAGGAATTTCCTCCCCTCCCTTGCTCCCTGCCTGACCTTCTTGGGGAATCTTGGAGCTGGCGCTGCCTTATAGGAGCAGTAACTCTGCTGGCCAGCTCCTCTAAGGCAGCTCCAGCTCTGCACTAACACAGCCAGTGCCCTGTACCACACACCCTGTGTGATAAGAGCAATATTAAACTCTCTTCCAAATGCTTTTCACTTCTTCACTTCCCAAAACAGCCCAAAAAACCTGTTTTCCTGACTGGAAACTGCTCTATAGTCTTTCAAAAACAAACTTCCCCAGCAAGGCATGGGGCAGAGTGACTTTCCTTCGCCAGGGCATGTGAGCAAGGGAAAATGTGTCTGAAAAAGATGGGATGGGGGATCTCAGCCCCTGCTTGCACTGTGACCAGAGTGAGCGGCACACAGGGAAGGGAGATGCTGAACAGAAAGAAGGAAATGGGAGAAAATACGTCACCTTTGCAGGGCCAACAAGCACCGAGCCCCTCTCAGAGAGTAGAATTTTTAATTTAACAGACAGCAAAAATCCCTTCTCCAGGGTGTCGAGCCTCAGCTCAGCCGGTCATGCTACAGACCTGGACTTCGGAATAGTAAATCTGGAGCTCTCTCATTTCCTCCTTCCAGGATAAACCTCTTGTTGCTGAACCTGCTTCCAGCCCTGTCTGGCACTGCTCCCTGCTCCCGTCCGCTGGCCTTCCTCCCGCCTGGCAGCAGGGACACGGGGCAGGCCGTGTCGGCTGGCACCGGCAGCGCTGCCCGCCTGCGGCCCCGGCTGACCCTGACCCGGCTCCGAGCCCTCGGCCACTGCAACAAACCAGGGTGCCTGAGGAAGGATGGAGGGGACGGCTCTCTGCCACCCTTCTCCCTGGACACCCACTGCGGAAAAACCCAGCAGCACAACCCGCTGCTTGTTACAGCAAGCAGGGACTACCAGGATGATCCCGAGGCATCCACAGCCTGCAGAAATGTTTGATGTCCTGACCAAGGGAACCAGAGGCACCATCAGTGGCACCGGAGATGCTGCCAACCTTGCACAGGAGTGGATGGCAGTGCCTGACCCCGCTGCCAAGCTCACCTGTCCCAATCCAGCCTCAGGAAGCGTTCTGGAGCTGGCAGCTCCCTGGCTGCAGCTGAGAGGGATTGATGGCCTAAGCTCGTTGCAGCAGCCCAAGGGATCGATCACTCAGCTGCTCCCGGACCAGGATGGAGAAGGTCATACACAGGAGCCTGTCCCTGCTCCCCAGCATGGGGCTGCCATGCTCCCCCATTACGCCAGCAGGGAAAACAAAGAGGCTCTGATGCTTCAGAGACAGCATCCTCATCTCAGGCACTTCCTCTGCCTGTGAGCCTCCTGGGAGATTTCTCCAGCCCTGGACAAGTATGAGCAACCATTTCCTTATCCCTGCCATCCCCGAGCAAGGAGATAACGAGATCTTAAAGCTATTATGGAGGCAAAGCATCCTCTGGCAAAAGCAGCCACCCCAGCAGAGCCCTAGGAGCAGCAGACAGCCCCTGGCACATCCTGGCTCATCCAAGCCCCTGACAGGGCTCTGCATTTGCTACCCCCAGTCCTCCAAGAAGAGCAGAGCCCATGGAGGTGGGTTATGGACATCTACTTGCCCTGGCTCCCACCTTGAAGATCCCAGCTGGGCTACACAGACCCCAGGGGTCTCAGGGAACCACAGCAAGGAAGAGCAGGGACCCCTGCAGCCGAGGCTGCAGCAGCCGTGGGATGGAGCGGGGGCTCTGGAGCGCAGCCCCAGCCCCAGCCGGGCAGCGTGGCCCTGCCAGGTCTCTGCCACACTTGGCAGGCAGGAGCTGGGAGACGCCGGCTGCAACGTGCGACTTGGCTCCGGGCCCCCCTGGGCGGGCAGAGGCGGCGCAGAGCAGCGCTGGAGCAGGCACAGTCAGCCCCGGGACAAACCTGCCGGGTCGGGTTCTGCCGGGGGTGCAGAGCCCCACCCGCACCCCCTCCATCCCCTCCGGGGCACTGATCCTTGGCACGGCCATTGCCCAGGGGCTCTGGCGCAGAGCCAGCCTCCTCAGGAGAGGCAGGGAGAGACCAGAGCAGCGGGGCAGGATGGAAAAGCCTTCCCAGAAACCCTGGAATACCCAGCATGCTCCAACCCCCTGCTATGCCGGGATGAGGTTCAATCTTGCCTGCTCCATCATCACCCATAACTGGATGGGCAGAGGGCTCTGCCCACCGTTATCGTGGCCTGGCAGAAGAGAGGACCCCAGTGCAGGCAGGGAAAGGGGTACAGGAAACGGTACTGAGCTCCCACAGCTGCCACAACCCAGCCACCGGCAGTCGCACGCCTTGGTAGGAAACAGCTCACAAGTGCAGGGCGTTTGCTGAGCAGCAACAGAGCATCGAGGGCAGCACCCAGAGCAGTGAGGGGAGAACCATCGCCCCAGGGGCCATGCACAGGTGCTGCTGGGGAGAACAGTGGTCCCCTCAGCATTGTCCTGCTGGAGAAAGAAAATTTTCACCAGTATCCCTCTGTGCTCTAAGCCCACCTCCCTCAGAGACCCCACAGCTGAGTGTGCTTTACTACTCAGGCAAAGCCATTTGGCCAATCCATGTCAGACTTGCTCCTGTCCTGGCTCTTCCCAGAATGACCATGGCCCCCGACTGTCCCTCTGGAAGCACAGTGGGGTGCTCACAGTCTCCCCACACAGGAGGTCCCCTCAGCACCAGCACTGCAGGACCCCCAACTGCACAGCACCCCACTCTGACCCAGGGGGGCTCAGCTCTGTCAGCCCCCAGCCCACATCCTCTCCCCACCAATTCACTCCCACGCCACCCTCCAATCCCCTGTCAGTTGCTGCAAGCAATCCTGAACACTGGGCACACTGGGGAACTTTACCCTTGATTTAGTTCCTTTAAGAGCTCTATGTAGCAGATTTCACATCAAAGGCTCTTTTGGACACCCCATGGCGTGAGCTCCCCGCAAAAAGACCTGGGACCAAGGAAGGGGAACAGGTCCAATTCCACCAGCTCCCCCATACATCTCCATGTCTGCAATCCCAGCACAAGCAACAGGAGTCTCCAAGGGGGAGTCCCAAAGGTTCCTCCACTCTCCATTTCTTTCCCCAGAGCTGCCCTCCTGCACCAGGGCTTTGTCCATCCCATATCCCTGGGATGCTCTCAGTAGGGCCATGCCCCACAGAGCAGAAGCTTGGTCACAGGCA
The DNA here is from genome assembly GCA_013398175.1 of Climacteris rufus. NCBI lineage: Eukaryota > Metazoa > Chordata > Aves > Passeriformes > Climacteridae > Climacteris > Climacteris rufus. The sequence continues at coordinate 52,095 of VZRZ01000251.1, read as the reverse complement.
GAAGCAGTGTCAGTGGCTGGCTGACCAAGCTGGCTCCCCACAGTCCCTCACCCCTTCCCAAAATGGTTTTTACCCAAACCACTGTGCATCCATAACCCAGCACAGGGAGAGCTGCCTCCCATGCACCACAGGCTGCATCTCCCCAGCACTGGAGCAAAGGGCAGCCGGGGATTGAGCCAACGCAGGGCTCTGGAAGGAGTCCTGGAGCTCAGCACCTCCAGCACTGCACTCTGCCACCGTCCCTAATGCTGCTCTGGAATCGGCAAACGCCGCAATCAGGCCGTGAATCAAAGGTTTGTAAGGTTTCCCGTGAGCCAAGCCCCGCTCCCGCCTCTGGCAGGGCTGGCTGCAGGAACTGCGCTGCCGACGCAGGGAAACGGCATCAGGGCCTGGAGGTGTTTGATTCCTGCTGCCCGCCGAGGCGGGAGGGGCAGGAGCTGCCTGCAGACGGAACGGGGTGGGGATAAAGGACAAATGGAGACAATAATAACAAAAAAACAAAATAAAGGAAATCAGAGAACCGCTCCCAGGAGCAGCGGATCGCTGCTGTTGGGGAGGGTCTGCCGGGAGCAAGTCACCACGTAGCATTTTGCCTGAAGCACCGTGACGTGGGCACGCTGGTGACCCCCAAGCAGCTCTGCCAGGGTGGGGGACAGAGCTGGGAAGGGAGGCCAAGCTCCATCAGCACCGCAGGAGGGGAGAGCCGGCGCAGGGAGCCAGAGGGTTGGGAGCCGAGAGGGCTGGCAGGCGGCAGGACTGGCCCACCGGGAGCCACTTGACTGCCTGCCAGCCTCTCTTTGTTCTTCCACCGGCGGAGGAAACGGGGCGGCAGGGCAGACCAAGCTGCTTCCTCTCCCTGCTGACGAGGGAACGGGAAGGACGGGGGAGACGGAGGAGCAGCAGATGGGCTGGATGCCCGCCGAGCCCTCCCGGCAGGCCGGGCCCCGCTCTGCAGAGAGGAGCACCCCCAGCCCCCCACCACAGCCAGGGGAGGCAGAAGGCCTGGGGCGGGAAGGGGAATTGCTTATTAGCAAAACCGGTCACAAATGAGTCGTTGACTTGGTTTTACCACCCCGATGAGCCAAAGCTGTACAAAAGGCAGCCGAGGAGGTCAAGAGCCCCCAGGATGATCCCCAAAGCATTTTTGGGGTCCCAAGTTTGATTTCTTCCCCCCCTCAGCTCACAGAAGGCTGCTGGAGGACACCGTGCAGATCACGACCCTTCCTGGCTTTGGGGAAGCCCCTCATTGAAGCACTACCCCGACCCCCAAACAGCGCCCTGGTTACCCGCACCGGTGTCCCCAAAAAGGCCCAGGATGAGGGTCTGGGACACCCCTGGAGTCACCCCACAAAGGAGAATGGGCTGGGGCAGGATGGGGAGGAGGACTGCACTCCTGCAAGGAGCTGTGGCAGGAGGGACCCCGCTCTGAGTCAGCGAACCCCAAAGCTCCCGGTTGGTGACTCGAGGAGGCTCTGGGCTCGGCCATCCCACAGCCCGCGGGTCTCGGCTGCCCTGGGACCCCCATGGCTCTGCCCTGGGTGCCCCTGCCTGCACCCCGAGCCCCCCCAGCTCGTTCCTCCGTGCACCCCCAAAAGGAAGGCTGGATGCGCATGGGAAAGGCCCCTCCACTGATGAGGCTGCGAGACAAACGGGGACAACGGGGCCTCCTCACGGCCACGGGGCACCGATAGGACCCCCATCCCCACCCCGGGGCCCATCTGCGCCCCATCCGCGCCCCCCGGGAAAGGCCCCCGCGGCGGCCCAGACCCCCTGCTTCCCCCGTGGAGCGCCGAGGCCCATCCGAGCCGCCGAGCCCGGGGT
>VZRZ01000251.1:27600-50086 GCA_013398175.1 Climacteris rufus | reverse complement strand
GACCTGCACCGGGCTCCGCGGGGAGGGCAGGGAGAAGGGGTGGGGGGGAGCGGGCTGGCCGCGGCTCACCGTCGCCGGGGGCGATGGTCTCCACATGCACGCCCATGCCGGTGCCGGTGCCGCTCGCACCCGCAGCGCCCGCAGCCCGACGGAGGAGGGGCCGCGTGTGCGCAGCCGCGACGGTCACAGCCATAGAGCCCGCCCGTCGCTTCCATAGAGCCCGCCCGCGCCGCTATGGAGCCCGCCCGTCACTTCCATAGAGCCCGCCCGACTTTCCATAGAACCTGCCCGCCGCCACCGCCCAGCCCGCGCACCCAGCCATGGAGCGGTGCTGCCCCGGCCGCCGCCATCTTCCGCCCCCCCGCCCCGCCGCCATCTCGGCTCCGCGCGGTTGCCGGGGGAACGCGGCCCCGGCCGTGAGGGACCTGCGGCCGTGGGGCCTTACGGGCTTTGCCCCTTTGTCGCCATTTCCAGCCCGCACGGCCGCGGGGTGCGTGGCCCAGCACGAAATCACAGAATCAGTTAGGTTGGAAAAGACCTCTGAGATCAGCGAGTCCAACCTGTGACCCAACACCAACCACCTCGTCAACCAGACCAGGGCGCTGAGTGCCATGTCCATCTCCACCACCTCTCTGGGCAGCCCATTTCAATATCCAGTCATGCTTTCTGTGAAGGGATTTCACCTAATGTCCAACCTAAACCTCCCCCCATGCATCTTAAGACCATGTCCTTTTGTTCTGTCTCTTGCTTTCTGGAAGCAGAGCCCGACTCCCACCTGGCTGCACCCTCCTGTCAGGGTGTAAGAGCCAGAAGGTCCCCCCGAGCCTCCTTTTCTCCAGGCTGAGCCCCTTCAGCTCCTTCAGCCGCTCCTGGTGCTTCCCCAGCTCTGTTCCTTCTCTGGACATGTTCCAGCACCTCCATGTCCTTCTTGAAGTGAGGGGCCCAGAAATGACCCCAGGACTTGAGGTGCCTCAGGAGTGCCCAGCACAGGGGACTGTCACTGCCATGGTCCTTCTGGTCACACTGGGGTGGGCACAAGCCGGGACACTCTTGGCCTTTGCTGTTGGGGTTCCCAAGGAGCCCCAAGGCTGCACTGCAGCCTTTACTGTCCAGTTCTGGGTCCCTCTCTTCAGGAAGGGCTTTGAGGGGCTGGAGCGTGTCCAGAGAAGGGAACGGAGCTGGGGAAGGGGCTGGAGCACCAGGAGTGCCTGAGGGAGCTTTGGGAGCTCAGCCTGGAGAAAAGGAGGCTCGGGGGGGACCTGCTGGCTCTGCACAACTCCCTGACTGGAGGATATAGCCAGGAGGGGATCAGGCTCTGCTCCCATGGAATGAGAGACAGGAAAAGAAAAAATACCTCAAGTTGCACCAGAGGACGTACAGGTTGGATATTGGGGAAAATCTGTTCACCAAAAGGGTGCTCAGACACTGGCACAGACTGCCCAGGGCAATGAAGTCATCATCCCTGAAGGAATTTAAAAGATGTGTGGAGGTGGCACTTGGGGGCATGGTTTAGTGGTGGCTTTGGCCGTGCTGGGACTTGATGATCTTAAATATCTTTTCCAACTGAAATGATTCTGTGATTAATGCTGCTCCCGATTGTGCAGATGGAAATCAGTGCTGGCCCTGCATCACTAGGACAGGCTCAGCAGAAGACACACAGGTTTGAACAATCCCACACTCAAAAGGACTTTTTTCTGGCAACAGAAGCAACTATTTTCTTTTTTTGGTCAAAAAAAGAATCACTCCAGGCACAGGATTTTTGCCTCAAAGCGTCCTATTTCTTTACTTCAAGGAGGTGAACTTGAGCCTCCACAAGGGAAAAGAGAAGTTCCAAGGACAGCCAAGAGACTAATAAAAAGCCAGGATTCTCAGCAAGTGCATTAAAATGGGACACAAGAGGAGGAGACTCTTAAAATAACAGATAATAGCATGAAGCGAGTTTTAATCATTTCTGTCCCTTGCTTGCATCTTTTAAACACTGAAATACCAAGCTTTTTTTTTTCTTGTTTGATGCCATAGCATTATATGTTACATTACAGGTCCAACACACCAATGGTGCCGGCAGTCCCTGATTTTCCACGTCAGCAGGGCAGATGTGTGAGGCCCTGAGTCAAGGTGAAAAACAAAAGGGCAGAAAAAGGGGCATGTTCTCATTCCTCCTGCTAAATGCTGTCTTTGCAGAAAGCTGGGCCTGCTCTCCCTACAAAAACTAGCAATAAACAAGGATCTGAAAGGGGAAAATGCTGCTGGATGTAAGCCCACGCTGGAGCCCTCGCCTCGCTGGTGCAGGCAGGCTTGCACACGTCAGGCACGGCAGCTCTCACTCTGGGTGGGGTGTTTTGGGGTTTTTTTTTAACTTCCTGGCATAACCTGCTCATTTTACCAGCAGCAAGGTCACTGCAACAAGCAGTGTTTCCACAGAGGCAAGGAGCTCAGCCAGGTTTGACCACCCCTCACTGCTCAGGGTCCAGCTGGTCAGACCTGGGACAGGTTCAGGTCAGATTCTGGTGCCTAAACTCCGGAGAAAGCACAAAGGCTTGAAAACTAGTGAATTCTGCCCAAATCACTCACTGCCCTCTGGATCATCCGCTGACAGAACTCACAAAGTCAGAAATGCCAAGAGGGACAAGTGTGACCATTCAGATTTAATACTGTAAAAAATAAAAGGAACATTATTTGAGCTACAGAAGCACCACCCCAGGCAGCAGCGGGCTGGCAGGCACCACACACACCAGCAGCTGCGGATCTGCTGGAGGGCAGGACGGATCCACAGAGGGATCTGGGCAGGCTGGATTGATGAGCCAAGGCCAATGGTCACAGCAGCCCCGTGCAGCGCTCCAGACTTGGGGTGAAGTGGCTGGAAATCTGGGAAAAGACCTGGGGGTGCTGGACAACAGCGGCAGAACATGAGCTGGCGTGTGCTCAGGTGGGCAAGAAGGGCTATGGCACCAGGGCAGTGACCCTGCCCCTGTGCTTTTCCTAAATCCAGAGGCAGTTGGGCTGGAAATGAAGCAGTGGCAGAGTGCAGTGCATCCCAACATTCGAATGGCCTGAGGCAGGTTATCCCAAGGAAGAGCCTTCACATCCAGAAAACTAAACCAAAAGAAGGGGAAAAAAGGATAAAAACATGATGTTCTTTGTGCATCAGAGAAGTGGTTCTGAACCAGGGCTGCTGTGACCATCCTGACACTGCTCTAAAACACCATTGCCCCATGGATTGCAGAGTGGCACCATGAGACTTAAGGCTTTCCATTAATTCGTCACACAACTGGGGAGCAATTTGCTCAAATCCTGCCAGTGTGCACCAGACTGGAGAGCTGCAAGGTCAACCTACGGTCAGATCCAGCTCCAGCCCTAAAAATAACCAGCCTCCCTCTCTGCCTCTGCACGAGGCTGAGCCCAGCCCATTGCTACAGCCCCAGGATGGCTGATTTTCCCCCACTGCCCCCTCACTGTTGCCAGGAGAGATGTGGGGGTGCCAGCAGCTCTCAAAGATGCTGCTGCGGGAGATGTAGCTACAGGCTATGATTTAAAAGCTCAGCCCTTCTTGACATTTATTTGACACTTCTGCCATAATCTCCCAACCTGGCAAAACCCAGGACAAGCTGCCAAATCCCCACCCAGCCGCCTGACTGAAGGTAGCACAGCCCATTTTCTTCTCTTTTCCCAGAAGGGACTCAGGTGACATGGCCCAGGCAGGTGGACAGAGCTGACTCCCACCCCCTTGTTGTTTCTGTTCATGCTTTAACCCAACATTGGCTTCAACTTCCCCCTTGTTCAAAGAAATTCTAAACCTTTCCCCATGAAAGGGCAGTCTGAGCACAAAGGCATCCACTATCTCCAGAGTATTTTCCCTGAAAACTGGTCAAAAATAGTTTCCTCTCAAAAACAACCCCTGTGTTTGCTGTGCTTATGTTCCCACCAGGTTAAGTGACACCTCCACACCCTGGTATGTCAGCACTGCTCTGGGGCTGGTGGGGGCCCTTCCTCCCACCAGTGCAGTCCAGAAGGAAAGCACAGATCTGCCTTGCCCTGATCTGTCAGGACCTGCCCTGGAAAAAGCTCTGGTGAGGTGGCAGGGCTGGGGCTGCAGCACGGGCTGCAGCAAGACCCCCTCCCCGTGCCTGCCAGCTGGGAGAGGGAGAGCATCAAGATACAAACCAGGCCTTTGGGACAGGGAACAGGAAACAACAGGAAGCAATGGTTTTCCCCCACATCCTGACAGTGCAGCAAATCCATGTCCTGCCCCATGAACTCACTCTCTCCAGCCCGGGTTTGTTCCCGGCTGCCGCGCTCTGCCTGACGTGGGTTAAAAACACAAACACTCGTGAAACTGGAGACAGGTCAGACAGGGTAGGACAATGGGGAATGGCTTCAAACTGCATCCATCCCTCACTGCTCCCAGCTACAGCTCTCCAGGTGCTGCTCCAGCTCCCTTCCCAGAGAGGCTGGGACTCCCCAGCTGGCCGTGCCCCATCCCTTGCAGCACAGGATGGTGTGTGAGACAGCCAGCCCCAGGCACCGTGGTCCTTACAGCCTGGAAGGAGCTGTCCCTGAACAGGTGCCACAGGAATTTCAGGGAGGTGGGGCTGGGCTACACCATCCCATAGCAGAGCACCCTGGACAGCACAGGGCTGGGAGCAGCCGTGGGAAGGAAGTAGAGCTGGGAGATAAGGTGAGCCTCAGATAAGGTGGTCACACTGCTCCTTGCACAAGCTGAGCTACACAGCACAGCCTCTTCACAGCCAAACCACAGCCCAGCTACTGCAAGGTCAAGATCTGTGAGATGTGAGAGGAAACACAAACTTTTGAGACAAATGTCTGAGTTTTCAGCATCTCTCATTCTCTTGCTTAACTGCTTCAAGTCCTTGCCCTGGGGCAGCAGGGACTGTGTGAGAGATCTGCCCGTGGTTAGAGCCTGGAGAAGAGCTGCTGGCATGGCTGATTACCAGACTCTGTATGTGCCACCACACTCTCAGAGCATTGAATTCCTCACAATACTCACCTCCCAGTGGAGTGTTCCAGCTGCCTCCTTGTGCTACCAGTCAAGGAATTTAAACACAACAAAGAACCTCCTGAGGTTCTTTCTTGGACATTCACCCATGGAACCAGCTTTTTGCCATATTTTCTCCTCAGACTCTTGCTGACCAGGAAGCCAATAGCAGACTGCATCCCAGTCTCTTCCAAGGAAAATGATCAAAAAGGCATGGAATGGCTCCAACCAGGGGGGGAAAAGGAAACCACAGCTTGAAAGGGAAAGAAGTCCTGGGAAAAGGCTGTGAGCAGCAGCATGATGCAGCTCACTTCAGCCAGTGTTTCATCTGCATTCCCTGGAGACCCCTCCAAGCGTTGAAATGGCCCAGAAACATCTCCACCACCAATACTTACATCATGTGATTTCGATCCAGTTTGAATGTATTTCTGATGAGTATTCCAAGTGCTTTCAGTCACCCACCAAACTCTAGCTTTGCCCCAGACTGCTGAGCCCCTTTGCAGATAACCCCATCTCATGTGGCCACTCACCTGCACAACATCCAGCAGGAAGATCTGGAGGAAAAACTCCAGGGCTTTGCCTGCCATCTGGTAGGGAATGGCCCAGCAGCAGAGCAAGCATTGGTGCAGAGGACAGCTCTGGCTTCTGCAGCCGAGACTCCAGGGAATGATCCCACATGAGGAATGACAAACACCTCTGGCTGACAGCTAAACCACAGCTGCTGCTTATCTCTGAGGATAATTTAAACCCTGAGTGATGTCATAAGCCCCATGACAAACATACCTGTTCTTGGCTGGACATTGCTCCACCTGACACCACAAGCAAGGTGGTCATGGCCATTGGGCTGCTGTGGGTGCTTCCCCAAGTGCTGGAATCTCGGTGGTCAGGGTGCAATGCTTCCTGCACACAACCCACCTTCGGGCTCAGCCTGGATCCTGAGCTCCTGCCCAGCAGTGTTCCACGTTCATGAGCCTTCAGGGGTCTTTTGCAGAGCAGCTCTGAGGGACCAGGCACACTGGCAGCCTCTGTTGCTGCTCCAGCCCACCGTTCGAGGGTGGTGAAGCACTGGCACAGACAAGTTCCCATCCCTGGAATTGTTCAAGGCCAGGTTGGGTGGGCTTTGAAACAACCTGGTCTAGGTGAAGGTGTCCCTGCCCATGGCAGGGCTTGGAATGAGATAAGATCCCTTCCAAGCCAAACCTTTCTCTGATCACACACCCACTCCTCCACCAGTCAGAGCTCCAAGGCAAAAGCTGATCAGTGAGCATCTGTGTCACTTGCTCCTCTTAGGCTTGTCTTGTCACCAGGGTCACATCCCTGGTGTTTTCCCTGATTTTCCTCAAGGCATATTTGCAGGAGATGAGAGGCTGCTAACCAATGAGACACAGATCTAACCGAGGCACTGTGCTCAGCTGAGCTCTAACATTGTCCTTTCCTGTTCTATTGAACCACAATCAAGTGCTTCAAGTTCTGTAATGTTAAAAAGTACAAATTGCATCAGACTTGCAGTGACTGTAATGGAGGCAGTGAGGAGAGAGACTACAAAGACCAGAGCCCAGGGGATTTCTATAGATCAGCAGGGGAAGCACAAGGAGCATTTCAGCGTGCAGGAAGAGGGCTGATGGCAAAGCCTCTATTTTATTTGGATGTGGTTAACTTTAGTAAACACCACACTGAGCCTCAAGTATCTGGCAAGTTCCCAGAAGCAACCTACAGCACTGACTTCCCCCCAGCCCTGAAGTGAACTTGCTGTCTAGTGTGATACACCTCAGCATCAGGCAAGACCAGGAGTATCCTCTGGGATAGAGGGTGAGGCCACATTGAGAGCAGACAGCCTGTCTGGGCTTGGCTGGAGCAGCCTGTGGCCTTGGCAATGCTCACTCTCCTATGTTCTGTCAGGACAGGGAGAGCAGTGGTGGGGTCACAGTGCAGACCAGGGCTGGCCTCCCCTCTCTGCACGAGCCCCCTTGGATGATGCTTAGGCCTCGTCAGCACCTTGGGTTCCTGGCCACACCACATTTAGGCATTTCAGCTTTCCCAAATGCCTGAGCAGCTCCAGCACAGCAGGTGGGCTCTGTCCTGCACCTAAAAATTCCACAGCACCTTCTGGAAAGACACGTAAGACTCCTTTGCCCATGGGGGCACACGGCCATCCCAGGCCTGGTCCAGAGAGGGCTGTAAAAGGCTGTGAGCTCCTCCAGAAGAGCCCTGTGGAGAGTGGGGAGGGATGAGCACTTGGCAAGGAGGGAGTTGTGCAAGAAGCTGGGCTGAGGGACAGGCTGCAGCATCACATGGACAGCTGGGGAACCAGGAAACTGAGTCAAGGAATGCCTCAAATTCCCATTTCCCACATCTCTTTTAGGGTGAGGGGGCAACCTGCCAGTTCTATGGCCTGTTTGGGCTGGGGACAGCGCACTGTGCCACTAATACCAGTCAAGATGACACCCTCGAGGAATGACAGACCATCATTGTAATAGTACTAGGGAGCAGTGTACAAAATCAAGGGCACAATCCCAAAAAAGCAGCATTCCAGAAGGCACTGAATGAGTTTCCCTCACACAGCAAGCAGCAATAACTCCTCCACAGCCCATGCCACAGAAAAAGCACTGACGCTGCTTTGCCCACCGGGCTGGAGGGCCCAGCTTCTCCCTGCACTCCCGGGGAGCAGAGTATCTGCCTTCCCTGTGCCAGCCCGTTCCTGCCTCTCAGCTTCTGCTCCCAGTTTACTTTCTGCCTTTTACAACCCACAGCAAGTCAGGTCCCTCATATTCCAAATTGCAGGCACGCAATCTAAAAAGCCTTGTCCCGCGGGGATGGCGGAGGCATTAGGCTCGCCCCACCGAGGAGTTACTCATACAACATCTTATTTCCACAGCAGTTCTGTTTCTAAAATTACAAAGGCATTTCTCAGGGCTGCACAGTTTGGTGGTAGCTTTTATTCCCTTGATGCTCTCAGCAGGTAGGACAGTGCTGTGCACGGCTCTGCCCGTTTCTCCTGAAAGTCAGCAACAGCACCACAAGGCAGAGCTTTGCTTTAACAATGTGTTCTCGAGCCTGAGTCATAAACACTTCAAACCACCCCCACAGCCTGCGGCTCGAGCCGGGCAGGCTCCGCGTGGGCGAGCGCACTCGCGAGGGTGAGCTGCACGTGTGAGCTGCGCCTCTGCATGTGAGAAAGCAGCACCCTGGCACCCTGATCTTCCCTCTCTGCAGACCACTCTCCTCTCTGGGAGAGCTCCTTGGCTCGACCTGTGCAGCTCAGCGTGTTTGTGACTCCCGGAGCGTGACGGCCGACACGGCCGCGTCCTGCACGTGGCAGGGAAGCGCGGCCTTCCTCGCCCAGGGTGAGGAAGATGCTGCCTTGCACGTCAAGGAGCGAGCTGCAAGTGCAGATCAGAGCTGGCTGGAGATTTGACAAGTGAAAGTGCAACATCTGTGGGGCCCCGGGGATGCTGATGGAGGGGACATGACCTGCCCTGTGAGAGGAGTGTGGCCAGAGCCTGCCCACAGAGGCAGGAACCCTATCAGAGCTCACAGTGCAGCACATACTCGGGGCAGTAGTTCCCAAGCTTTCTGCAGTCAGGTGGAGAAATCCACTGCTCTTCAAAGGTCAAACTGTGTCCAGCATTTCTTCCCCATCCGATACTGCTCCCACAGTGGGATCTCAGGAATTCAGGCAAGAAGTCCTTTGCTTGAGCTCCAGAGCACTACAGGACACACTGAAGCCACCCCAGCATTCCTGCCTCAGCACCAGCAACCACCAGCTGCAAAGAACCAGCACGTGAAACCCAGAGCAGGCAGGCAGAGTGGCAGGAGCAGGCAGGGAGAGGGCAGCAGGAAGAGGCAAGTCCTGGCTGCAGGTCACTCCCCAACACTGCCCCTCTCTCCCAAGGAAGACCTGGAACCCAGCTTGGACTCCTTATTCCCAGAATCACAGAATGGTTTGGGTTGGAAGGGACCTTGAAGCTCATCTTGATCCAACTCCCTGCAATGGGCAGGGACACCTTCCACTATCCCAGGTTGCTCCAAGTCCTGTCCAACTTGGCCTTGGAGACTTCCAGGCATGAGGCAGCCACAGCTTCTCTGGGCAACCTGTGCTGGGGCCTGGCCACCTTCACAGGGAAGAGTTTCTTCCCAGCATCCCACCTAACCCTGCCCTCTGTCAGTGTGAAGCCATTCCCCCTTGTCCTGTCACTCCAGGCCCTTGTCCCAAGTCCCTCTCCAGCTCTTTTGGAGCCCCTTCAGGCACTGGAAGGGGCTCTAAGGTCTCCCTGGAGCCTTCTCTTCTCCAGGCTGAACAACCCCAGCTCTCTCAGCCTGTCTGTATATTCGGGGCTGTGGAAATCTCCTGCCCTTTGCTTTGCCCTGTCCTTAGCAGGTGTGAGGTATTGGCACTGCCCTTGCCCAGGACAACCTCAGTGGGCATAGGAAGTGGATACAGGGATACATTTTTCATTTGTATGGCAAGATCTGTGATTTCCAGCCTCCTTCAGCCTGTCAGCTCCTGAGAGATCTCCCATGGCAGCGCAGACCCCACACGGTATTTTAACCTGGTGACAAGAAACGTGCTTTTCAATCCCCTTTCACAGTCCCTTTGAAGCCCAGAGCACTCACCAGTCTCAGCATCACAAACCAAAAATGACTCCTGCATGAAGAGCAGCGGGAGCCCATTTCCTTGGTGCTGGCTGTGTGGGAGCAGCGGCGTTCCCAAGGCAGCCGTGCTCAGAGCTCACAGCCAGCACTGCTTGAGCGCTGGGCACAGCAAAGTGGAGGGACAAATTGGCTTCAGAGGACAGAAGGCACTGGAAAAGGCTGGCAGGGAGGGATGGCACTGCCACTCTGCCAGCTAATCATCTGTTTGGCACATCTAGTCCCACTGGGCAGCTCTAAAAGCAGATCCTGCCTCAGTCTCTGAGACTGGACTTATCTGCAGCAGCCAGGGCAGAAGAACAGAGGCAAAACCCTCTCCCTGCTCCCAGTGGGAGAGGTAAATCTGTGTTAGAGTCTTTGTACACATCCCATGCCCAAGGGGAACTGAGCACCCTTTCTGCAAGATTTTTCACAATGTGTCATCCTCAGCTCAGCCTTGTCCAGCGGGGGTTAATCTAAACCACTCGAATTTCACAGGCTGAGTCAGAACTTGGTTAATAAGGCACAGTACAAGTGAGTCAGTGGCATCTCTCCTCACTGCTGTTTTACTGACATCCCAGATAACAAATGTCACTCATGCTGGACCACGGCCAGTGTGGTGGGATCCAAATCCCTATTTCCCACCAGCATATCTTGGCATACATCTGTGCAAGAAAGCAAAATACATCTCTCTCCATTCAAAAGAAAAGGGGAAAAGGAAATATCAAATCCTGATTTTTATTTTTTTTCCCCAAGGCCATTTTGTACCCACTCACCACACAATTACATTTGGACAGACACAAGGTACTTTGAAAATTGTACTCAGCACTTAATCCTCCAGTTCTTTGGCACTCATTTACTCCCCAGGTGCACAGAGCTGCATTTTCTGCTCACAGAAAGCCAAGAGCTGACCAGCAGTTACCTCCCAGAGCAGCTGAGCGGCTCTCTCTCACTAAGTCAGTGCACAATTATCTCAGACACAGGGAAGCTTTATTTGCCCTGCTCAGCTCCTCCCAAAGCCTCTGTCGTGCCCTGGGTGCCTCACAGGAGGCAGCGTCGCCTGCTGGGGCTCACAGGATGTCACGATTGCTCGAGCAGCATGGGGAGCTCTCAGCCTGCCTCTGCCTGGCAGCAGGGCTCAGCTTGGGGCTGCAAAGGCAGATTTTGGTGAAAAGCTCCAGTCCCACTGTTAATCACTGACTTGCTGCAAGCAGTGAGCTCTCCAGTACCACCGTGTGCCAAGGCCTGAAACCTCTCCCAGGGGCTGGAGCGAAAGGATGGTGCCTCTTCCATCACTGATCTTTTGCTATCAGTTGCTTGAACATAGGTTTTTGAAAGAAAAGGGAAAGGACCCAGCAACATAGCAGCTACACCCTGTGTTCTGTTGCAGATACTCAGCAAAAGGCTAACAACCACCAAAGCTCTGCAGCTTAAGAAACAAGGTCATTTTGGTCATTTTGGAATTACTCACTGCGAAGGAACTTCCCCAGAACCCTCCTCTCCACTACAGAGCTGTGAGATCTGACCTGTCCAGTCAGCCCAGGGCCCAGGAATGTGTGATACCAACAGCTCTGACCCAAGCCATGCTGGCTGAACAGCTTTCTCAGGGCACTGTGATGTAGAGATGGGCTTCTCAGGCAAGGAAGCCCATTTGGAAAAATAATTAAGTAAAAAGAAGTCTAAAGCCAGCAAATGGAGATTTTTTTGGCACAGAAGCAAGTGGCAGCATTTGGATGTGTTCCACCAACAAGTCCTCTAAGGGTTTACTTCTCCTTGACTGCTCTAGGAATGGCCAGAGGCTCTTGGGTTCCCCTTAGCACAGCTGCCTTCTCTTGGTGGAACAGGAGCCAGGACTTAACAGCCACCAAGATGGATGAGACAGGAGAGGAGCTGTTGCCACCACAGGCCCCAAAAGCCATTAAAGAGTTAATTTAAGGAGGAGTCATGAAACGTACCTGAGTAAATAAGAACATCTGGAATCTATTCAGGAACTCCCAGTGCTGGGACTGACAGGCTCAGTGCAGACAAGACAGAACAGCAAATAAGATAAGCATTTAGGAATGTAGTAAATAAGTCACAAAATGATAAATTAGTAAATCGAGAGGTGCTTGACACCAGAGCTGTTCAACTGCCAAAGATGTGGGCCTGTGGCATCATCAGTATTGAACTACTCTCTGTAGAGCTGGGTAATTGGGAAACATGGGACTTGTTTGGAAAAACTGCTCACAGGTAACTAGAAGCAATTTCACCTCCCATTTCTGTGGAATCCTGTAGGATTCTGGCAGGCCCATCACCTGGGCTGCACCTGCAGTGAGCTGCTCCTTTGGTTTGATGCTGTGTGTTTGCTTTGCTGTCCATCAGTGCTGCTGCAGGAGCTCACTCAGCATTGTGGAACCCATGGAAGTGCCCAGGTGATCCACAGTGACACATTCCCCCAGCTCCCAGGGCCATTGTGCCAGCCATGTGTGTCCATGCCACGTGGCACAGCCCGTGCACCACTTCCCTTGCAGCTGAATTTTCAAATAACTTAAGGCTTTTTTCCTTCCTGAGGTAAAATGAAACTGCCCCAAACACCCCATAAAGCTGGCAGGGCAATGGCACCTTGTTCAATTCAAGGTCCTTCTTCTTGGTAACAAAGGATGTGAAAAGCAGTGCTGCTTTCAAGAGAAAACCCTCCTGACTGAACTTGCAGGGGACGTGCCAGGAGCAGACTGACATCCTTTTAGTCACTCCTCTAGAGAAAGACACAGGCAGCTGAAGACCCACCCAAGAAGCAGCCATGGCATGAAGGTCACTTTCTCCTTCTGGAAGGATGTAGGGTGGTCCAGCAGTGAGGAGCAAAGCCAAAATTAAATATAACTGATTATAACCAAAAGCAACAACAAAAGAAAAAAAAATCCTGAATTTCCAGTCATCCTCTTGTAGTGCTGCTGTACCCACTGGGATTTCTTGCTCCCTCTCTCTTATGTTGATTGCATTTCTCTGCCAGCAGAACTACTCAAGTTTGAGGCCAAAACAAACCAATCAAAACTTGCTGCTTTGTGCTGTTAATGTTGTTGTACCTGAACAGGCAGCTGAAGGTACAGCTACACCTAGAAATGTGTGTTCCTACACCAGAATCACTGAAAAAACACGTGGCTCTGGGATAGCAGAACCTCCTGAGGTAAGCAGAGCACTGAGCACATAAGAAACACAAACCAGGAAACATCCCACAGCAAAAGCAGCATTACAGAGGGGAAGGCAGAGTTCCCAGGAAATGGTGTGAAATGCTATCAGAAAACACAGGAACTGAACCTTAGCAATGAGGACATGTGAAAGCAAAGAAGAGGAAACAAAAACTGCACACAAAGGAAAAAAATCCCAGGATGTCCTACAATTACCCAACTGAGGAAAACTGTTAAAATGCAGCATTTGGAGAAGACAGTTGGATGCAGTGAAAGACAGAAGCTCCAGATAGGACAGTGCAGTCCTGAAACTGGGTTGTATCTTATCACCCAGAAATTGAAAAGAAGTTCAGTTTTCACATGAGATGTGGAGCACTGTCTTAACACTGGGGTGTGAAAGGCCAGGAAGACAGGCACGACCTCCTTGTGGGAGAATAAAAGGAAAATTTCTTCTCCAGGCAAAGAAGGGGAAAAAAGACTTTTTTATTACCATAATTGTCAGCTTTAGAAAAGCCCAGTCTTGGCCTAGGACTATGATAGAACACAGAAATGGAAGGACAAAGGAAGGAGATTTGACTAGAAAGGAAGTCCAATAAGCCCACTAACAACCATTGAAAACTACAGGGATGTCAGAAATAAGGACTTCTCTACAGCAGGGGCACAATACCAAATAGAATCATGGAATCAAGGAGTGGTTTGGGTTGGAAAGGATGTTAAAGCTCCTCTCATTCCAACCCCCTGAGGCAGACGGAGCCGGCAGCAGTGTCCCAGGGATGCTTACAGACACACTGGGGCACAAGGTGCAGCTCCCACAGACAGCAGGAGTTGCCAGAGCTCCTCCGAGGAGCCTTCGAGGCAGAGCGGCTTCTCTGCAGCACTGCCACCCTCCGGCTCCAGGGAAAATTCCTTCTTCCTGGCAGAGAAACATCCCTGAACCCCTGGGTTTATCCCCTTTCCCTTCTAGAGAGGCAGGCAGCAGATCTGGATGTGAAAGTTCCCATCGGTGAGCAGAACCTGCACAGCAAACCCTCGGGCTCAGCAGCTGGAGGAGTTGCTGTCTGGTGCCAACACTCACTGAATTTGGGGCACCAACGTGGCCAGTCCATCCAAAGAGACACCAGCTTGCCACCACCTGTGCTCTGGTGCCACTGGCTAATGAAGCAGGAGACAAACAACTTGTAGCCCGTGTCTCAGGGTGCATCCTGTCCAGCACTCTGGAAGATGCTGTCCCAGGTCCCCAGAATGACACGTGTGAAGATCAGGGTCCAAAAACTCCACAAGGCAGTTGTGACTCTGTTTAGCTCTGAGGGAAATTCCCTTTCTCAAGTCTCTCTGTACTGGTTCACACGGGTTACTCACTGGTCATAACATACACCAGCAAGTGATGCACAGGCAGGTGAACCCCAAGCTCTCCTGTCAGCAAAAATAATCCTTAAAAATGCTGCTGAGGCTGAACCTCATTCAGCTGAAGACAGCTCAGCACAGGGAGCCAGCTCACAGAGCAACCCAAAGAGGAGACACCCTCATGAACATGATCCAAAATCCAAGAGCAGATGGCAGCTGTTATTAGAAAGGGTCAAACACTGTTTTCCTATTTGCGGGCTTTTAATGGCAATTTTCACAATAATTTACAAATTGGTTGTTATGCACGCTCTATGTCCATTTAGTAATGAAAAATGGGAGTTAATTCAGCTCTCAGTTGAGAAACTGCTGTAAAAATGCCCTTACTGAGGGCTGTTCTCTGCTCCCGCTGGTTGTGTTCTGCAGGCAGCCAGGCGAGTTCCTCACGCTGAACCTGCCCAACCTGCCGGCCCTCCCCGGCTCCTGCGCTCCCTCTGCTCGCACCAAGCGAGGACCTGGAAGCTTCCGAGCGCTCAGGGGGCGGGACTGACTAAGGCAGGATGGGGAGGGAGTGGCCTTTCCCAAGGAACCGGTGGCTGGAGCCCACGGCTCAGCACAGCTCCGGGCTGTGCTCGGAAGCCCGGAGCAAGGGCAGAAGCAGCTGGGGGGCAGTGCAAAGTGGCACAATATTCCAAGGCAGCTACGCCAGTGCTACCAGTGTCTCGTGGCAACCAGAAGGAATTCACCCGCAGGATTCTGCTCAAAGGAGACAAAGATACAGAGACTTGAGCCCAAAACACAAATAGAACAGACAAACGCTGGAGAATTCCAGGAGTTCAGCTTTGTTAGTCCTCAGCAGAGGAGAAGAAATACATCAAAGGGTACTACAGCCTTGAGTTTTTCCACCCAAGCTGCTGCGATCATCTCAATAATTCACCTCTCAGGACACAACTTGCTTTCCAGTAAGACAGACTCTGTTTCCCTTTTACTTCCAGTCACTTCAAGCTGATTCAGCTTTGTGCCTTCTTGGAAAGAAGTCAGCAGCAGCGTTTCTCAGAGAAATGCAATACAGCAAATTAAACCTGCAGCCAGTCTGGCCTGCCGGGGAAAGCACAGGCAGAGCAGGTGGGGACTGCAATGAATGGCCCAAGAGTTCTGCTGAGGGAAGGAAAAGTCAGGGATTTCTCTCCAGAAAAGCATGGGAAGTGTTAAACCTTGCACCTCACACATTTGGAGTTTTCCCCACACTGAGCTCTTTCACAAAGACTTCCCCCACAATGCTTTTACAGGAGTGTAACCATTATCCTGACAACCAGATCACCCATTCTCAGATAGTTTATATTTAATGTGTGAAAAAAAAAAAAGGGAATACTTTGCAGCAGTCCCTGGAGGGAAGAGAAAAAGGACTGTGATGAGCAGTCAATGGACAGAAACTGCTCCCTGGAGCTCCCTTCCCCCTTGCCTTCCTCCCCTCTCTGTCTGCAGTAACTCAATCCACAAAGGTAACTGAGCTCTCCTGGGAGAATCTGGGGCACAATAGGCTGCAGCTCCTTTCCAAACGAATTCGTTTCGTTTATTTATTTTAAAGTCCACTGATCATCATCATCATCATCACAAAAAAACCCCATGGGAAACGCAACTAAAGAGAAAAAAAGTCCAACCAAGACCTAAGAACCCAGAGCTACGAGCAGGTGTGGGCCTGTGTGGCACGGCACGGGAGGAGACGCCCCCGTGCACCACGGCTGTGGGCCAGAGCTGGGGTCCTTTATGTCAACCTCTGAACGATGACAGCGTTGAGCAGGTTGGCTTCCTTCAGGGTCTGGTTCTCATCAGTCAGCTCTTTATTGGGGAAGGTGGTCATGAGGACAAAACTGGTGGCAGCCATCGCTGGCCGAGCATCCACTATGAAGAGCCGGATGTCGCGGATCCTGCGCAAAGGGATCAAACACACAGGGTGACCCTGTTACTGCACTGCCTGCATTCCCCCTCCCCACACACTGCAGCCCTGCAGGGCTGCACTTGTACTCCAGCTCTCCTCACAGGCCACACCAGACTATTCTGATTCAACCTGCTCCTCCGTGGGCTCCTGGTCAGTGAAACAGCAGCAGCTGCTTTCCGGGCTACAGACTCAGCTCAGCGCTCTCTGTCCGTGTTGCCAGGGGTTATTTGAAACTGAAGGCCTCTGAGCCCTTTGCAATGAACAGATTCATAAACTGACACTTGCTGAGCTCTCCACACACAGCAGAACCCAGAGGATCTCAGCTCCTGTGAGCAGCCACACAGTCACACAGGATCCTTTTCCTGAACTCAGTCATAGGCAGAGGTTTTTGTAACTTTTTGCCCTGGGCTTGACTCTTAGAGAAACTGGAGGAATGAGTATAAACAACCTGAGATCAGGAAGGTGAGAAGGACTTCAGGAGAGCAGCTGAATGAAGCAGTGGGGTATTTTAACCAGCTTTGCTCATCCAAAGGAACGGAATTGTGGTTGGAGCATCCCTTGGTGTTCCATTCAGCACAGGGAACAGCCTCATAGAAAAGTCTAAACTGAATCAGAATAACCGAACCAGGTGCCTAATTACTTGCCAAAGACTTTAGAAGAGATTTTTTTATAGGTGACATCAAGGAAAGTTCTGCTGATAACACTCATGCTCCCAGGTATCACAACACTGGCTATAGCTATCCCAATTTGGAAAGCAAATCCTACCCAACCTTAAAACACCACAACAATTTTATTCCCCTGCACCTGTACGGAAGGATCCCCAGAGCTGCCTTGGGCAGGCTAGCCAGGATTTTAGCCCCTGCTCCACCTGTGCCCAGTCTTGCAGTGCCATTTAGGCCTTGCCTGTGTTCCCTGCTGTGCTGTACCTGTGACTGTGGTTGAACTTCTGGACCAGGCGGCCGCCGTCAGCGAGCCGGATCTGGATGTTGGTGACGGGCTCCGACTCGTCGATCACGATGGCAGAACTGGCTTTGGCTTCGTTCTCTGCCTGCTGGGCTGGAGAGCTGGTGCCCATCACCTGGGGCACGGTGCTGCCAACACAAGGTGAGCAGTTAGAAACCAAAATCACCTGGCTGCAGGCTGCCAGGATCAGGCAGAGAGCTCACTGCCTGCCAGGCCCAACTACCAGGGCTCCTTGACAGGAGACACCAAGCAAGCTGGAAGTGAGAATTTTGGAATCAGCCAGTCAGCAGGAGCTTGTATAAAAGTTCACCTCTACCATTCCTATTGGTACCATGGGAACAGGGGAAAGTGTGACTTGGAAACACTGCTCCTACTCAACATACCATGCAGTAGATACCAGGGATCTGCCTCTTGCCAAGGAGAGGCTGAGCCACCTCACAGCAGCCTCATTTTGTCAGAGGAACACCTCCCATCCCACAGGCACCCAGTGCCTTTCTTTCAGAAGGATGAATCAGAAGGCTCCACCTAGCAAGGCCCTCGAGTGACTCTCACATCACTCACATAGTAAACCAGTGCCACCATCTTCTCACCTGCCCAGCTTCTGTCCTTCTCCAGTAAAAGCTTTGAAGACACTTTTAGGTTTCACATACTCCTCGTCACGGTGATCTTCCATATCCAGGTTCACCTGCCCGCCCCGGGCTAACCTGCGCAGCTCGGCCGGGACTTCCCTGCAACGAGAGTGTCCTCAGGCAGCTGCCTGAAGCAGCAAGGCAGGAAAGTGTGGAGAAAAAGCCCCAGACCTCTGGAATTTCAGGAATCACAGTGAGCCCTTATTAACTGACAGGGCAGATGCACACCTCCCCACTGACAGACACAAATTAAAGGTTCTTTTCCCCAAGCCCTCACCTGGAGTGACACAATGCATCAGAAATTCTGAACCCAAATATGAACATGTTTGTTTACTTCAAACTCTCGAGGCCCCACATAAATCAAAGCCACTCCCTGTTTATCTGAACCACATGTTCCATATTAAGAATAACTAATTTCTTACAAGAAAGCTCAGGTGAAATGTGCCATGGATTCAGAAGGCTGGATTCCACAAACGCTTGTGTTTCAGAAAACAGCTGTTCCTTTTCTCCCCTCTCACTACATACCCTCTGCGGATATCATCGAGGAACTGGGCATTGGACGGATCCTGGTAGCTCCTCAGCTCTCCACTATCCAGGCTAAATCCACTCTTCCAGAGCTTCAGTACAACGTGCACCTGCAGCAGCCCCAAAGGAACAATCAGCCTCACTGAGCACCTTGGTGACAACAAAAACCGACGCAAAGTGCAAAGTCCCTGACAGCCAGAGGAGCTTCGAGGTACAGAAAACATTTGGGCAAGGTTCCTCTGGGCTAAGGGAAAAACCCAAAGCACTGGCTTTGTATGTAATGGTCAGGTGTCAATTTGTAGAAGGTGGCACCACAGTCCCCTTTTGGATAAATATGACTGAAGATCCAGGAATGTGCTGGGTGAGGAGCCTAAACCAGGCTCCCACCATGGCCACAACCTTGCTTGGTCACAACCAAGCACGAGGGAATCTTACACTGATGCTGCCAGCTCCAATCTATAGATATATATTGGATATATATAACAATGCCTAAAGAAGAGTTAATTTCACAATGCTCTTTGCATACTATTTTTCCCAATCTGCACTTCTAAGAAACACTCAGATTCTTAATTAAAAGATCACCGGAAAACTGTCTACCCAAGATCAAATCATCTATTATTTTCTACTCAGAAATCCCACAGGAAGCAGGATTTACCATATTCCTGTCCTTGTGAATTTCTATCAAGCTTTGTAACTCTCCAGGCTGGCAAACTCAGTAGCTGGAGCAGAGAAATCCCTGGGGTGACAGCTACAAACCTGAGCAGAGATACTCACATCCTGAGAAGAGTTCTGTCTCCTCTCTCCTGCCACATAAGCCGACTCCTCCTCTGGAGTAGCCCCGAGGCGATACCCTCCCCCTGCAAAAGGCTGTGAGAGAGAGGCAGGCACAGAGTTAGAGAACCACACAGACCCAACAGAGCTGCTTCCCTGTCCCCACCAGCCCTGTGGCTGAACAGGGGCTTCATGGCATCAGGAACATCTACTGCCCTGCAGGCACGGTGACAGCTTCAGCAAGTTAACAAATGTGGCACAAGAGAGAGGCTTTTCTTGCCACTGTGACACACAAAATGGAGCTGCACTAAGAGAGGAGTCCAGACTTAGGTGCTGAGATAATTCCAGGGCTCCTCAGGACCAAACAGCTGGCACAGTGGAGCCTTAACTGAAACGGGGAACAGAAGGAAGAACTCATCCCTCCTCACCTTTGGCTTGCTCGTCTCACCACCGCTCTTGGCCGTCCGATCGACGGCCACCGCGCCGTGTTCCTTGGCTCCCTTGAACAGATCCTCCACCAGCTCGTTGGGACTCTTCTTCCTCGGAGGGCCCACGATCTGCTGGCCACTTCTCTCTGAACCACCAGCATAAAACCTAAAGGAAAGCACCCAGCTGCTGGTCAGCTCTGACTGCTGCCTCTGCAGGACCCAGCAGGTTGGGTCAGGGTTCACTTGCTCACACTTGTGCAGCTCAGTGAAACCCGTGGGATCTACAAACACTGGCTACCACCAGTGTGTCTCCCACTGCAAGCTCCTGTACTGCAGAGACTTTCCTTTTATGTCTACTCTAAATGACCTGTGGATCAATAGCAATAAAGTGGTAACAACTCTGAGACCTGGGAAGAGGAAGAGCCCAGAGGGACAAGCCCGGTTTTAAACACCGGTACCAGCTCAATTACCCAGCTGAGCAAGGCTTCCAGCAAATCTCTGACCTGACACAGCAACATCCAGCTGGAATTCTGAGGGAAGGCACACGGTCATGCCACACAAAGGATGGATCTCAACTGGAAGCAATGGATGCACAGTCAGTGAAGTGCAATTAAGCACTTCTGGAAGATTGGGTTTATTAGCTTCCAGATGGCTTGGAACAAGCACAGACTGAGCTCCCAGCTGCCTGCAGACCGTGGCCCATCCAGGCTGAGCCACCCCTTCAGATACATCAGTTCCATTCCATTTACCTTGCCTGTCAACCTTAAGGGTGTTTAACTACTTACAGCTGACACTGTAGAAGACTGTCCTACTAATGCTCCCCTGGAAAGGGGCCCTACATTTTTCTTTCCAGCTCCATACTCCACTACATTACCCTTAAACAGCACTTACAAAAAACACCAACCAAAACCAAACCCCAGACCAAAATAAACCCCAAAACCACAAGCAGAAAGAAAACCAATCCTTGCATTATTCCCACACTTCCATTCTCTGTGGACACAAATGAGGATCTGGGCTGTTTTCTATTCTTAACCCACGGCTTCCACATCCCACTTCAGGCTGTCTCTCAGTGCTGAGAGCTGCTGCTTACACAGCTGAGCACGTGCTGGTGCACAGGCTTTGCACTGACAAACCTGCCCTGTCAAACCTCAAATGTTTCATTACAGGAACTTCACATCCACGTAAACCTGGTTTTTCCAAAAAACTGCACACAAGCAGCAAGTCCTCCCAAAAGGTAAGAGATAAACACCCAGGGTTTGAGCCTTCAGCTGGAACTTACCGCTGTCCTTCCTCCTCTTCATCATCCTCCTCCTGTGCATGCACCAGGTCTCTGAACGAGGTTACTCGATGGTCACTGCAAAAACCCAGCAAAAAGGATGTCAGCCTGGAGACACATTCCCAGCTGGAACATTCCACACTGAAACAGGCTCCTTCTGCAAAGTGGGCGCTGTTCACCAAACCAAGACCACTTTTAATTCAAGACACAGCCAGCAACTCCTCTTTAAAACTGGACAGCACTCCCCAACTTCAAAGGGATTTGGTAAGGTAAAATTCCCTTCTTTTTTTTTTTTTTTTTTTGTAAAATGCTTGGCTTGATCAGCTCAGGTATCACACAAAATGAGAAAACATTCTCCCTGCAGAGATACAATCTGCTCAAATGAAAGGTCACCAACAGACAAATCAAGCGACAAATCAAGCTTTTCCTGAGCAATCTGGTAAGTTTTCCTAACTGATCTCTGGCTTAGTTGTGCAATAACACCCGTGCTTGTGATGTACAAATGCTCAAGTTTCCACAGTTTTTAGAGAGCCACACGAAGTGAAGCAAATCTAAACACAAAGCTGCTTCTCCTGAAAATTAACAAACATCAGTGCTTTAAAGAATTTGTGTTTTGTCATGTTTCCAGCGTGGAGCTGAAGCTCCCTCCTCACCTGGCTCCAGTGCCTCTGGATATGGAGCTGGGTGTGGGCTGGGGAAGGGTCAGGATGTCCTCATCACCCCCGTCCTCGTAGAAACTGGCGAGTGCAATCTGGAAAGGAAAACCACCAAAGCTCCTCAGGAAAAACACACACAAACAGCCCAGCTGAAGCATCTGTCCCGCTGGACCTCTTAAGGCACCTCACACTAAGGACACTTCATGTCATTTCCCCTGGTGCAGGTCCTGGCAAAGACGAGGCCTCAGCAGGTTCTGCTGTTTGGCTGTGTCATGGCAGGACACTCACTGCCGCAGGGATGTCACCCTCCCTGTCAGGGAATGCCAGAGCCCTTCTTCTGCAGCATTTATACGCAGGTTATGCCAAAATTACTGCTTTGAAACAGCAGCTTTTGTGCCATCCATGCGCAGACGCGGAGTTTAACACAGATCGTTTGAGGAGGATCAGGAACAGGAGCAGGTCACAATGGTGGTTGACTCCCCCTCAGTTTGTTTGCTGACAGCGCCAACAGCACAGCACTGACAAGCTCCCCAGCATTCCAGGAAAACCCACACAACCCCGGCAAACCGCAGACCCACCATCCTCACCCCACGCTAGAAGATGAACGAGAGAACCAGGACGGGACTCGGTCCCAACCAGCCTACGGCCCCGCCACAAGGGCTGAGCTCGGCGACGGACGGGGGCGAGGCCTGAGCCTGCGGGACACCGACCTCC
This sequence comes from Climacteris rufus, assembly GCA_013398175.1. NCBI lineage: Eukaryota > Metazoa > Chordata > Aves > Passeriformes > Climacteridae > Climacteris > Climacteris rufus. The sequence continues at coordinate 28,058 of VZRZ01000251.1, read as the reverse complement.
GGCCCAGCGCTGCCCCCCTCCAGCGCCACGGCCTCCAGGGCGGCAGCCCCGTCGAGCCCCGCGCCGGGCCGGGGAGGGCGGAGGGCAGCGGAGGAGGTACCTGGAGGTCCCAGCCGGCGGACTCGAGGAAGAACCGCGCTCGCTCCTCCTCGGCGCCGGTCACGGCCACGAACTCCCTCAGCGCCTCCTCCCTGTCCGCCATCTTGCCGCGGTGCAGCGCCCAAACCCCGCCGGGCCGCCCCGCACCGCCCCCGCGTGCGCCGCCAAACCCGCCCGGCCGGAAACACCCGGGGCGGCGCGCGGCGCCCGGCCCGCCCAGAGCGGCCCCTGGCGGGCAGGAGGTGGCACTGCGCCGCGCCCGGCCCTGAGTGAGCGCCGGGCACCGGGAACCGGGAACCAGGTACTGGGCATCGGGCACCGGGAACCGGGAACCGGGCACCAGGCACCGGGCACCGGGC
>VZRZ01000251.1:7516-27503 GCA_013398175.1 Climacteris rufus | reverse complement strand
CCAGGTACTGGGCATCGGGCACCGGGCACCGAGCACCAGGTACTGGGCATCGGGCACCAGGAACCGAGCACCAGGTACTGGGCACCGGGCACCGGGAACCGAGCACCAGGTACTGGGCACCAGGCACCAAGAACCGAGCACCAGGTACTGGGCACTGGGCACCGGGAACCGAGCACCGGGCACCAAGAACCGAGCACCAGGCACTGGCCACTGGGCACCGGGTACCAGGCACCGGGCACCGGGAACTGAGCACCAGGTACTGGGCACCGGGTACCGGGCACCGAGCACCAGGTACCAGGATGGGCAGCACCAGGCACCAAGCATTGAGCGCCGGGTATAGGGAACCAGGATGGGAAGCACTGAGCACTAGGGTGGGCAGCACCAGGCACCGAGTTGCGGGCACCGGGCACCAGGTGCCGGGATGGGCAGCCCTGGGCACTGGGTACCAGGCACTGAGCACCGAGCACTACGGTGGGCAGCACTGGGCACTGAGCACTGGGATGGGCAGCACTGAGCCCCAGTGTGCAGCACTGAGTCCTGGGGATGGGCAGCACCAAGCCCAGGAGCAGAGTGGGTGTACAGGCCGTGGGCAGGGCCAGGTTCCTGGGACACAGCGGCGCGGAACAGCCCAGGGCAGCCTCTGCATCCTGGTTCATTTATTTTCAGGTTCATACAACATTGCTGGCGGTGGCCAAGCTGTGGGACCTGACTTGAGGAGCTGGGGACTGAGATGAAGCAGGATAGGGCAACATCACCGACACTTTTGTCTTCATGCGCTTGAAGAGGAAGAAGAGGAGCCCACCGAGGAGCCCCTTCTCCAGCAGGACACCAAGCCACAGGAGGAGGAGGCTGGACGGAAGGTTTGCACCTGCAGTGGGGACACAGAACATGACCAGGGCTCAGGGACAGGCATTCCAGCTCCCCGCAGGGAGCCTTGCCTGGGGCTTTGAGCTTCCTCAGGGGGTGACACCATAAAGCTGCCCTGGCAGGCACCCCAACCCAGCAGCTCTGACGCACCCTTATCCATCTGGGACCACTCGTCCAGTGACCCCTGGGCCGGGTTGGAGATCCGCAGGATGGCTGAGTCATTGACAGGGGCCTGGGCATCGTGCACCACCACACAGGTGATCATGGACCCGTTTTTCTCTTCCGTCGCTTGCATCTCCACCTGGCTTCTCAGCTCGAACAAGCCCCGGGGCAGCTTCCATAGTCTGGACACCGCCTGCACCTTTATCTCAATCCCATTCTCCAGCCAGAAAACAGACACACTTGCTGGGTAAAATTCCTTCACGTGGCAGGTGAAGTTCACAGTCTTGTTCACCTCAACGGGGCTCGGCTCAGCGCGCACTTCCACACTGGGGGGAACTGGGAAGAGAGGCAGCGCTTGGTGTTTGGTGTCCCTGGCTCTGCTGCCCACAGGACACCCTGTCCCTGCCCCAGGATCCCCTGTCCTCACCCCAGGCTCCCCAGCCCCACAGGAACGGGACACCCCAGCGTGAGTCCCCCAGCCCTCACCTCGCAGGGCTCTGCTGAGCTGGTACGTCCCACGCAGCGGGGCTGGCAGCGTGGAGTGCTGCACCTCACAGAGCAGCACCGAGCTGACATCCTCCTTCTGCAGGGTCACCATCCCCGTGCTGGACATGTTGTAGGAGTTCACCCGCCATTCGGTGAGCTGGGGCAGCTGAGCCAACATGGGGTCCTTGTTCTTGAACCATTTCACCCCAATGTTTCTGGGAAAAAACCCTCCAGTTGTGCAGGTGAAAGGCACCGACTGCTCCGGCCTTGCTCTCTGCTCAGGCCCAGACATGAGCGGGGGGGTGGGTTTGGCTGTGGGGAGAAGCACCCGGACATCAGAGCAGGCTCTGTGCCCCTGCCCCTCCCCAGGCCTGCCAGGAGCATGGGGAGGGCCCATGGGATCCTCTCCTGGACCAGCCCCCAAACCATCCCTGCTCACCCTGAGCAGAGCCCACTGGGCTGTGCTGGGCTGGTTCCCCTCAGGAGCTGCTCTGGATCCCCACTCACCGTGCACAGACACCTCTGTGCCATTTCCACGCTGAAACACCTCATCCTCACCAGTCAGCGTCTTGACGAACTTTACGCAGTAATAGGTGCCGGCATCGTCGGGCTGAACGTTCCTGATGTGGATGGTGAAGTCTGTGTCGGACACCACTGCTCTTGTCACTCGGGGAGAGTACTCTCTCTGGTCATAGATGGTCTTGTTCCCAGTGCCCCAGCCCTTCAGCCACCTCACAGGACCAGGGGCAACATTTCCGGACAGGGTGCAGATCAGGGTGAGCGTCTGCCCCGCTTCCACCGACACCTTGTCCTGGGGCTGCTGCAGCTTGAAGCCCTGACCTGCCTGGGCACCCACACCTGTGCACAGCAACAGGAAGGTTTGGGGTTGACTAGAGGCCACAGGACTGGGGCACAGCACAAGGCATCATCAGACCCCAGCCTTGAGGTCAGAGCAGGGGACAGAGTGATTTTCCTGTCCCTTGTTCCCTGGGGCTGCTGGGGACTACGGGATGGGGAGGGTCCAGGGCTCCCAGGCCGTTGCTGGAGTAAACCAAACTCTTCATCTGGGGATAAAAGCAAGCTGGAAGGGAGGCAGTGAGAGGAGATCCCTGGATACCCGCGGGGACAGGGAAGACCCGCCCCACCAGCAGCTTGGGAACGGTGCTGGGGCCGTGCAGGCCCCACTTACCCGGGGCTCTGCAGGGCAGGAGCAGCATCAGGCACACGAGAGGCAGTGCCTGTGTCACCGGAGCCATGGGTGTTCCCACACCTTGCCTCTCTCACGACTGGGCTTTGCTCCGTTTCGCTTGATTCGGCTCGCTTGGACTCTGCTGGGCTGGGCTCGGCTTAGCAGGGTGCTGGGCTTTCACCCAGCAAAGGGGAAGGAAAGGGGCCACGACAGCCCAGTTCCTCTATGCAGTCGTGTCCCAATTGCTTCCCCATGTTCACACCATCGCCCGTTACAAGGCTGGTCCATAACGGCCATGTCCAGCCCACTTTCCCCTCAGATGTGTGCCACGGCCACGGGCACAGGCACCAAGAGCCAGGAGAGGGGCCCCGATCCGGCACGCTCCCCCAGCCTGTGGCTCAGCACGCCGGGGTGCCAGGGAGACGCCCAGCACTTCCCAGCAGGGTCGGGGTTCGGGCTGGTGCCTCCCATGGGTGGGTGGTGCAGAGCTGAGGGAGGGCGCAGAGCCGCTCCCCCTCCCGAGCCCCGAGCCCCGAGCCTCGGCACCGGGCAGCCCGGGAGTGATGCCCACCGGGGGTGATGCCCGCCGGGAGTGATGCCCACCGGGAGTGNGCTGGTGCCTCCCATGGGTGGGTGGTGCAGAGCTGAGGGAGGGCGCAGAGCCGCTCCCCCTCCGGAGCCCCGAGCCTCGGCACAGGGCAGCCCGGAGGTGATGCCCGCCGGGGGTGATGCCCGCGGGGGGTGATGCCCGCCGGGGGTGATGCCCGCCGGGGGTGATGCCCGCGGGGGGTGATGCCCGCGGGAGTGATGCCCGCCGGGGTGATGCCCGCCGGGGGTGATGCCCGGCGGCTCTGCAGCCCCTCGTCCTCCCCGGGCAGACACCAAAGCGTTAACCACAGGCTCGCCTCCATTTCCTGTCCCGCTTCCCTTTGTCGTTCCAAAAGTTGCGACGGAATCGATGGCCGCGGCGGCAGCTCCGCTCCTGTCCGGGCAGTGAAGACCCGTCCAGCGGCAGCCCTTGGGTGAGTCGGCAGCGGGGCCCCCCGGAGCCTCTCGGAGCTCCCCTGCCCCGTCTGCCACCGGTCATTAACGCGAGTGGACAGCAAAGATAAACACCCGGCGGGCCGAAGGGTGGTCCTTCCCCGACCACCTTTGGGTGGCAAAGCGTGCTCAGGGGTGCAGAGCATCCCCAGCCCCAGGGATGGGCAGAGCCGTGTCGAACCTCGCTGAGGGGGGCTTTGGGCAGGAGAGGTTTGGGGACTGGAGGGGTTTTGGGGAGCAGGAGGGGTTTTGGGACAGGGAGGGGTTGGGGGGCTGTGCTGGGCTACAGGGCTGTGCATCCCTGCCCAGAACACTGGCTCCTGGCTGGCTCCTGCCTGTGAACCCCAATTCCTCGCAGAGCCCCAGTGATCCTGGCTGGTGTGGAGCAGAGCCAGGGCATTAATGTTTAACAGCACTCAGGAGTTTTTCCTGCCAGGAATTCCCCTTGGCTCCCTCTGTACCTCTCTGGCCTCCAGGCAGCTGCAGCACCTCCTGCAAAAGACAGAACAGGGTGCAGATTTATCAAATTATAGAATCACGGAACTGTTTGGGTTGCAAAAGCCCTCCAAGATCCTCAAGTCCAACCACTAACCCAGCATTGCCAAAGCCACCACTAAACCATATCCCCAACTGCCACATCTACGTGTCATTTAAATCCCTCCGGTGGTGGTGACTCCATCACTGCCCCGGGCAGCCTGCTCATTTTTCATATTTGCCTCTTGTTCATTTTGAACCTGGCTTCCTCCCTCCTGGTGCATGCCTGTTGTCTCTGCCATATCCCAGGATATCTGTCAGCTGCAAATTGGGAGAAACTGGGGCTGCTGTGCCCATGAGCCAGCCTTGGCTCATCCCATCGCTCATCCCTGAACCCTCCTGTCTCTGCTCAGATATGAGTGCCCAGGCAGGTCAGGGCTTCAAGCTGCAGCAGCCCCAGGGCAAGGTGTCTGTGGCAGTGGGGCAGACGCTCACCCTGAGGTGCACCACGTCTGAACTCGCTGACCCTGGTCCTGTGAGGTGGCTGAAGGGCTGGGGCACTGGGAACAAGACCATCTATGACCAGAGAGAGAAGGACTCCTTCCCTCGTGTGACAAGAGTAGTGAATGGATCCGACACAGACTTCACCATCCACATCAGGAACGTTCAGCCCGACGATGCCGGCACCTATTACTGCGTGAAGTTCGTCAAGACGCTGACTGGTGGGGATGAGGTGTTTCGGCGTGGACGTGGCACAGAGGTGTCTGTGCATGGTGAGTGCAGCCCTGTGGGATGCTGTTCCCACAGACCCCATCCCACAGCCCCCACCCTGCCCACAGCAAGGTCGTCCTGCATTGCCCCGCACCCACCACCCTCTGCTCTGCCTGTTCTCCACAGAGACAGCCCTGGTTCCTGGCATGGTGGCTGCGGCTGTGGTGCTCTGCTTCCTCCTCCTCCTCGGCCTCTTCATCGCCCTTTGCATGTACAGGAGGAAGTGCCAGGGCAGGGCAGGCGGCCCAGTGGCCATGGGCAGCCTCTCGTCCGTCCCTCTGCAGTGCTGCACAGGGACCCCCAGCACCCCCAGGTTTGCACCCACCACCTCTTCCTTCTGCACCCTGAGATGGGTGAACTGTCTTACCCACCTGCTTTATCCTGGTTTCCTTTCCTCTCTGGAGTAGCAATTTGCCCCAGAAAAGGTCCTTTACTCACAGGCTCACTGCTGTGTTCTATTGTTTCACATGGTAGGGAACACCCAGTGGCAGGGAGCTCCCTGCAGCCCCTCACCGTGTGTCTGAGCCCGGCCCAGGCACACAGACAGCGCTTTGTCCCTTTTCTCTGCCTTCAGTAGGGACATTCTGCTGAAACTCGGCAGGGGAACTGAGGGGAGCTGTGCTGAGTCAGGAGGGGACCCAGCTTCCTTTAGTTCTAATGACCATCCTTTCCCCCCACAGGGAAGTCCTGGATGCAGAGAGCTCCCATCCGCCCAGCCAGGTAAGAGTGAGCAGTGGATATGGGGCAGCACATCCCATGCCAAAGCCCCGGCTTGCAGGAGCTCTGCAAGACTCTGGGGCCAGGGGGGACATGGGGTGGGCAGCAGCTGCCTGCACAAGGTCCTCTGCAGCTGTGGCATCACCAGCCTGGCTTGAACCTGGTTCTTGGGGTTGTCCTATGCAGGGCCAGAAGTTGGTCTCAATGATCCTTGTGGGTCACTTCCAACTCCGGACACTCTGATTTAGGGTTAGGGTTATTTTTGTGGGATTTTCCTTGTGGCAGCATCCTCCCTTTGTGTGCACTTTTGCAGCAGAGCAGCAAGGAGGAGAATGACATCCACTACGCCGACCTGCAGCCCCTGCCCACGGCCCCGTGGCGCGGGCACAGCCCGGGCACAGCCCCCAGCGAGTACGCCAGCCTGAGGGCAGCTGCCCCGTGACGCGCGGCACCGCCGCCTGCGCCGCCAGGCCAGGCCAGGGAGGAAGCAGGGACGTTTCTGCAGGGCACAATAAAGAAGAAATGGAGCTGTTTGCACAGCACAGCCCGGTCTCAGCTCGGCACGCTGTGCTCCCATCTCAGGGGAGCTCTCCCAGAAGCCGTCTCGACCACAGGATCAGACCACGAGGCTGAGCACCTCTGCCTTGTGCAAGCTGTTGGGTGCTGATGACACCAGGAGGGCCTCACACACGCCTGTGCCCACCAGCACATGCCTCCACTGGCCCTTTCCTGGCTCACAGGAATTTGTGTTAATTTGTGTTATCTTGTCATAATTTGTGTTACCTTGTCACTGCCCTCATTAAAGCTGGCAAACATCTGTGCTGTCCAGTCCTGCTGTGCTCAGAGCAAGAGCAATAGTGCCACTCCTGCAGGGTTCTGGGGGGATGCGTGCTCCCCACAGCCTCCCGTGCTGCTGCTGGGCTGGTGCTGAGCCCCCTGAGCATCTCCCACCTGCCCCAGCCAGGGCACCTGCCCAGTCCCATGAAACCTGCATCTCCTGGCCAGGCAGGGCGAAGCTCTCAGGAACAGCCCCTGGTGCCGCTTTGCTGCTGCTCCAGGCTGAGGCCCAGCCCTCGCCCACCTTTCCCTGTGCTCCTGAAGGGGCTCATGATGCTGTTAATGCCAGGGCAGCTGGTACCAGCCAGCCCTTCTGCCCCTTGCCCTGGTCCATGCACATCTCCAGCTCCAGTCCCAGCCAGTCCATGCACATCTGCCTTGTGCACATCTTCTGCTCATGCACATCTGCCGCATGCACGCTCCCTGCTCCATGCCCTCGTGCTCGGTGCCCACCTCCAAGGGAAGCAGGCCAGTGGCAGGAAGCCACAGGGCAGAGGTGGTGATGGCAGGAAGCTGCAGATCACACACTGGGCACTGCTGCAGCCTCCAGCAGCACCCAGCCAGCACATACACCCACCCCCAGCCACCCCCCAGCCCTGGCAGCTGAGCTCCCACCACAGGTGGCCCCAGCAGCCCTCTTGAGAGGACCTGAGGCCAGAACAGCTTTCCAGGCAGAGGAACCTGCTGCCGTAACCACTACATGTGACCTTGAAAGCTGATACAGTCACCAGTTTCAGCTTTATCTACTTTTTTCTGTGAAATGAGAAGAGAGAAGTGAAACAAGACGGTGTGACCCAGGGGAGTGGGGCTGGCAAGGAGATCCTCGCAGGGACAGAATTGTCACAGAGGGGAAAAAGAGCCACTACGTCATTTCATTTGCACGGCTGAATAGGAGTCCCCTGCTCTGGGGATGTGAAGTGGGGACAGTTTGGGGTCAGTTCTTTCTCAGGGACAGCTTGGGGACACTCAGCACCCTGTGGGTACAGTGATGGGGGGTCAGGGCAGGGGTCCAGTGCCTGGTCTCAGCCTGGCTCCCTCAATGGGGGGCTGTGGGCTGGGGGTGCTGGCATGAAGCCTCCCCCAGCATTGCTTCCCAAATGGAGCCATGACCATGCCATGGATCATTTCCCAGCTGAGGCAGTGGCTGCTCTGCGCAGGACATGAGTTGCCTGGGCTCTACACAGGGACAAAACCAAAACTGGCGGAAATCTCATACCAAGGCTGTGAACAGGAATATGTAAAATATGTGGGTGGGACTGAAACTGGGGATAGACCTCGAGGACCAGGGGAAATGAAATTCAAGGGGATTTAGGGCTTTTTAAGCACTGGCCTGAAGCAGGTGGGGGAAAATCCAGTTTGATAGGAGCATATGCAAATCAGGGAGTGAGCAGAGCACGGGCAGAGCGCTCTGCACCTAGGAAAGGACCCAGGTCTGCGGCTTACTGCCCAGGGGAGGGATTTGGTGGTTATTAAAGGAAAATCCTTTAAGCCAGCAGCCCGGGGTGTGCCGGCAGTGAAAGCACAAACAAGCGCCCGGGCACGGACACAAGGTAGGAGTGTGCTGGGGAGAGCCTCGCTCGGGGGGCAGAGCCTGGCTTGGGGCAGCGTCAGGCAGTGCTGGGGTCACGGATTCACTGCTCATCCGGGGTGTTTTCCTGCTGCTGCTGGTTGTCACATCCCACTAAATGAGCCGCGGGGTGCTCGGGCAGGACAGGCAGGAGGGAGTGTGGGAGGTCGGGAGCTGCCATGGCTGGGGGGGCACAGGGCAGTGCTGGGCTTGGGGCTGGCACCCACCAGGCTCCTCCTGCCACAGCTGGGGACCTCAGTGTGCAACAGAGGTGGGGCTGGGAGGGGCTCAGTGTCCTGGTGAGGAGAGGACACGCTGGCTCCAAACAGGTTTTGGGCTGTGTCCCACTGCTGGATCCCAAGCATGGACACCCCAGGGCAGTGCCATGCCAGATTTAGCTGGGCTGTTCCTCTGCATGGTGTGTGAGCCCGGTGCCATGACCTCATGGAATGGCAAAGCCAAGGAAGAGGGCTGAGGAGGCTGATCTGGGCTGTGCTGTGGTGGGTTTCTGGGCAGCCAAGGGATACTCAGGGTCTGCTCCGGCATCTGAATCACTTCTAATGCTGGAAGGTGGGAAATGTCTCCTGCAGGGGCCAAGGCAAGAGGGCTGGCAGGGCCCGTGGGGCAGCGCTCTGTGCTGTTGTGTGTGCCATGCTGTGTGCCATGGTGTGTACCATGCTGTGTGCCATGGTGTGTACCATGCTGTGTGCCATGGTGTGTACCATGCTGTGTGCCATGGTGTGTACCATGCTGTGTGCCATGGTGTGTACCATGCTGTGTGCCATGGTGTGTACCATGCTGTGTGCCATGGTGTGTACCATGCTGTGTGCCATGGTGTGTACCATGCTGTGTGCCATGGTGTGTACCATGCTGTGTGCCATGCTGTGTGCCACGGTGTGTGCCATGGTGTGTACCATGCTGTGTGCCATGGTGTGTGCCACGGTGTGTGCCATGCCATGCCAAGCTGTGCCGTGCCAGGGAGCCAGCGTGGGAGGCGTGGGCTGTGCCAGGAGCCAAGGTGGAGCATGAGGCTCCGACAGAAAACATGGAGTAACAGAGAGCAATTAGTCTGGAGAGTGTGGCTGAGGGAGGGGGCTGGCCCCAGCAGTGAGGAGAGGGGAGCAACGATTTAATTAACACCGGGGGAAAGCGTGGTCTCAGCTACTGCATGGGCTGGCTGACACAGGGGATGCAGGAGTCTCCCTCGTGTCCTGGGGGACAGGAGAGGGCTGGCTGCACTCACAAGGAGTGGGACAATGCTGAGCTGTGCTGGAGCCAGGGCTGGGTAAGGAGAAAAGGGGAGAGACAGGGATAAACCCCTTGTGCCCTGCCCCGGGGGGTGCTCTGGCTCGGTGATGGGAAGGAGAGACACTCCACAGCAGCAGTGTCTGTCACAGGGAGGGGTGCCCAGGGGATGTTGTGTCTCCTGAAGCCAGTGTCTCTTCAGCAGCTCCAGCCAAGGGCCTGGCTTGTGGTGTCTCTGTCCAAGTCGTCCTTGTGCCTCTGTTCTGTCCCCATCCCTGCCCCTACCCCTGTCCCCATCCCTGTCCTAGCTACAGTGAGACCATGGTGGCCACAAGTCCATCCCCAGGGAGAGACAGGCCAGTCCCTTTACACATCAGCATCACCCAAATAGCCACAGGTGTAGGAGCACCCGATGCCACAGGGACCCCAGAGGACCCCCACGATGCCACAGGCACCCAGTGATGGCATGGGGACCCCATGACACCAAGGGGACCGGCAATGCCATGGGGACATCATGCCAGGACACCAGCAGGAAGCAGCAGGAGAAGCTGGAGGAGCAGCTGGGTGCTTTGAGAGGGTTGGAGGGAGTGAGAGGGTCTTGGAGACACTTTGATTATCCCCCAAAAATGCCCCATGGGTCTTGCTTGTACCTGCTGGCTGCCCTGGCTGGGCTCCTGCCAGAAGAGAGAACAGGAGGGAGAAGCCCTGGGATGCTGCACAGTTGGAACCTGCTCTCTCCAATTCCAAACCTGTTAGCTCACCCCTTCACAGCTCCCTGTTTCTCAGGCTTTTCCTTCGAAAGGAACAAAGCCAAAGTAAAATAGTGACATGCTTTACACTGGTCCTGATTTATTTCACGTCTTACTATTGAATCTTATTCCCTGCTTTCATGGTTGTTGGGGATTTTCACCAAAGGGGATAAACAGGTCTGGGATTTGGGGTTGTCATAGGAACTGTTTCTGTGCCACAGCCTCACTGCCAGCCTCGTCCCCTCCCAGGTTCCCGATGGAGTGAGGTCCCTGGCCAGCACAGCAGGGGTTTCTCCCTGTCCTGTACCCCAGGGACAGCCAGGGAAGGGGACAACCCCTGGCACTGGGACACCCGGGATGTTCAGGGAGGGGAGGGACTCCCAGGCACCACCCGGCCACACCCATGGAGGGAATTGGGACCCCCAGGCTACAGACCAGGGCTTTAAGTTGAGAAGAGCTGGAGGTGTTTGGAGGATGCTGCTTGTCCCCGTGGATTCTCTGCTGTCTAGTAGGAGGTTGTGCTATTGCAGTTATTGCTCCTGGGAACCTCTCTGCCTGACCTGGAATAATATTCATGAAATCCCTGGAGCTGAAGGGGTGTGGGATGGATGGGGGGCTGCCCTCTGACCATTCCTCATCTTTTCTATCGCAGGCAGAGGGGGCAGGCAGTGAAAATGAAAAGTGTCACACACATCCTTTGTGCCCAACACTCCTTTGGCCCGTGCTGTCCTTCACTGCGGGACACCGTGAGGCCAAGACTCTGGCAGTGATTAAAGAGGGGTTTCCAGGGCCGTGGGACAAACGGGAACATCCAGTGCTTAAGAAAGGCTCACTGTGTGCTTTCGGTGTTGGACGGGACACTGCTCAGGGACAATCACCCTCTGGAGCCGGCACGGGGAGGGCGGGTCAAGCTGCAGTGCTGGGTGCTGCCAGTGCCCGAGGGAGGGTCCCAGGAGGGGCAGGAGGGAGGTTCCTGCCTGCGCTGGGGTGTCCAGGGCTCTTCGTGCTGGATCAGCTGTTGGTGTCCCACTACAGTGGTCCTGGTCCTCCCAACACCTTCATTTACATTGTACCCGGAGTGAGCCATGCACGCTCCCGGGGATGCTCCAGATGGTTTTGTCCAGGGAGAAGAGCTCAGGGCAGGAAGAGCCTTTGGGGAGCTCCCTGTCCCCAGGGCAGGACGTTGTGGGGTCCCTGGCACTCCCTGCTCCTCCCTGCCCCGAGCGACCTTAAAGTGCGGCTGTGCTTGGCCGGGCCCCGAGCCCAGCACTAGTGCCCCTCTGCGGGGAAGTGCAGGGAAAGGGAAAAATATTGAGAGAGGCAGGAGAAGGGGGAAAGCAGGCGCTGCGGGAGGGAGCACAGCACGGGCTGAAAGCTCCCTCTCAGCGGGCTTTTGTTCGCCCTGGACGTGCCCAGCGATGCTGCCAGCCCGGAGGGGCTGTGCTGGCGCCGGTGGCTCCAGGCGATGCCGGAGCTCCTCAGCCTGCCCGGCGCCGCGTTCCAGGGCCGTGCCCGGGGCCACGATGGAGCTGCCTCCAGCGGGGACCCCCCTCGCCCCGCTGGGCTCGGCCCCTCGGCCCTGGGGTGGGCAGCGCCCGGACCCACAACGCGCTCCCGAAAATAATTCCTTCTGACAGATCCATTTCTTCCACATGGTTCAGGCTTAATTTTATAATGGTATCGGTAGCTATGGCAACGTGTAAAAATAACGGATCCCCGAGCCCGGCACATTCTCCGTAAACAGCTCCCGTCTCCCGGAGCCCGGCTGGGTGGGCATCACCCCTTGCCCACGGCTACCGCGGCCGCTGCGGTTTGTGGTTGGGCTGGGATTCACGCGCTGACTAATTAGCAGCGTTAACTGCTTATGCTTTGGGATGATGATTCCATCCGCTAATCCTTGGGGCTAGGCTGGGCTAATTGGGTGGATATCATTAACGCTGGCGGTCAGGAGCTGCTGTTACAGGGCTGCAGCACAGCGAAGGCTGGAGCATCCCTCCGAGGGTTCCCTGCTGGCACCCCAGACCCAGCACGGGGCTGGCTGCCGCGGGGGGCCGGGCACGGCTCAGACCCATTCACACGCACAGCCCGTCCCAGAGCTGTCGCGGCTGCACTGCCACGCGTGTGCACACGTGGGAACGTGCACACGACTGCGAACAGGCACAGGCAGGTCAGGTTTCCCGCATGCAGGACCCTCCCTCAGCAGACATCAGCCGGTGCCGGGCGTCTGCCGCGGCTCAGAGGTCTCCGATCAGCACCGCGAGGGGATAATCCCAGGCAATATTTTCTAAACCTGTTAGACATCACACAGACCCTCTAAATCCCTGATCCCCCTCCAAGGCTCCAGCGGGATGGCAGCACTTGGCAGCTCGGATTTGCAGCTCCTTATCAGGGCCAGCCCCTTGGAGCGATGCGGTCACCGGGAGCGTTGTGGATCCTGCCGAGCCGGAATTAATCCTCCAGCTTTTTGTTGCCTTTCAACTTCAAAAAAAAAAAAAAAAAAACAAAAAGGACAATCCAACACAAACCCCTTGGAGAAGCGTTTTTCTCCATCCAGCTGCCAGGAGCAGGACCAGACTAGCCCCAGCCCCACGGAGCTGGGAGTGCTGGGTCAGGCAGTGTGGATGTGCCTGGTCTCAATGGGGCCAAAATAAAGAGCCAACAGGTCCAGAATGTGGCTCCTGAGCCTTGGGGCTGCTGTGAGGACAGCATAGGAATGGCCACCACAGGGACAGCCTGGCAGCAGGGCTGGGGATGGCACTGGGGGCTGGTCAGCACCCTCTTCCAACAGCTGGGTCTGACTGTTTCAGGAGGCACATGCCCCTGCATCCCAGCAGCCGTGCCATTCCCACTGTGAGCCATCACTTCTGGCACTTGCACAAACGACCCCATGAAGCCCCTGCTGCCAGACACACCATTTCCTTTGGTAGAAACACTCAGTAAAGGGTGACATGGGGTAGCACCGGGTCTCCTGCCCCTCATGCACCCTCCACGGGGCATCTCCCCAGCTCCGGTGGCGCAAGTGCCCACGTGCCAGGATCCCATGGCACAAACCCCACCTCAGAGCCTGGACTTTAGCACTTCGCAGCGAGGGCTCTGCCAAGCAGGAAGCAACGGGCTGAGCTGGCTGAACATGATCAATCCCCCACGTTAGCAGTTTTATTTCCATCTGCAGCTGCCGCAGGACTCGGAGGCAGTGCAGCCTCGATGAGCTCCAGCCGCCGGCCCGGCAGCGTTATCTGCTGCTGCAGCCTCGGATGCGCTTTCATGATAACGATTTGCAATCAACAAAGAACTTGGAGAGGATGCAGAGAGAAAAAAAAACAACAACTGGCATTAGAAAACCGAGATGATATCGCTCTTCTCTCAGCTGGGCTCCTCGCCCCACCACAGTCCCGGTGGTACCGCCAAGGGGAGACCAAGGTCTTCTCCAGCACTGCTCCATGGGGCTGGCTGTGTCCTGGGGGATCTGGGTGCTGGCACTGCCACCACATCCCCATGAGCCAGTGCAGTGCAGAACTTCCCCCTCCCCAGGCTTTGGCTCAAACAGGAGCCCATCAATGATTAACACCCAGCTCTGAAATGTCCCTGCGTGCCTGGAGCTCTCTGCCTGCCCCTGCCTGCCCTCCCCCTTCTCTCTGCCGCTTCCTCTTCCACAGCACCACTGCTCCTGGGGCTGGGGAAGGGTCCCAGGTTGGACACCAGGGCTCCCAATGGCTCTGGAGCCCACCAGAGCTGGGGTGAGCCCAGCTGTGCCCCAGACAGCCAGCACAGATGTCTCACACAGTCCCTGAGTTTTGCAACCACTGGCACAAAATGTGCAGGACTGGAGCCACTCTGTGCCTCCGATGAGCTGCCCTGAGTGGGGCCTCTCTTGTGCCCTGGTCCCCACCATCAGTTAAGCTTGAAAAAGCCCTCTGAGATCACCGAGTCCAACCATTCCTCCAGCACTGCCAAGCCCACCACTAACCCACGTCCCCAAGTGTCACATCCACAGGTTTTTTTGAACACTTCCAGGGATGGTCACTCCAACACTTCCTGTACAGCTCAGTCCCGGGGCTGTGCACATGTTGCAGCCCCACAGCAGCGAGCAAACCCTCCTCTGGGGCAAGGGGCAGGATCCTGTCTGCAAGCAAAGGTCAGCACAGCCCTGCCAGCGCTCGCGGCACCTCACCGGGCACAGGCGCCGGCACTGCCAGCCCTGTCCTTCCCAGCCGACCCTGCAGCTGGGTTTTCCCAGCCTGTCAGCAGTTTTACCCTAAAACCCCTCACCTCAGGTCAGCAGGGCCGTTTCCAGGCCAAGCACAGGATATAAACCACCTTTCCTGCTCTGACACAGCCGTGAGGAATTCCCCCCGAGCGCGAGCGTGCTGGGCTGCATTAAGGAAGCCCAGCTAAGTCATCCAGTTCGCAGCATCCTGCAGGGCACCCCTGCCGGGTGGGAGCAGCCTGGGAGCAGGGCATGGCCCTGGCATGGCTGAGCTGCACTGTGGATACCATCCCTCCTGTAGCCTGTGGGCTTCTCTTTGTGTTTGGCAGTGGTGGACAGTCTGACAGTGGTGGGTGGTCTGATGGTGGTGGGTGGTCTGACACTGTCTGGGCTCTGCTGCCCCTTCCACAGCTCAGGGTGACAGTGTGTGAATGCCCTGAGGGCACTCACAGCATTGCTCTAACCCAGCAAAACCCAGTGTGGGCAGGCAGTGCTGCCTCCCTCCCTCGTCCTCCCTGAAAGTCATTTCAGGGGCTTGGAGAGAACCAGCTGATCCTGGCAGTGCTGGGGATTAATTCAGTGGCAGAGGGACACTAAAATTAGGTGGGCTGTGATTCGAAGCCCTGCTCCCTAAGGAGGGGCAGAAACAGGCAGTGGGTCTGGCCAGGGTGCACAGAGAGGCCTCCTCAGAAAATCCCCCATGCCAGGGACCACCTCACATCCACCCCACTCATCCCCCCACACCCTCTGCACCCACCGGGCCTGAGTGCTCTGACAAAGACCTGAGAGAGATGAAATAACTCAGCTGTAACTCCTAAATCACACAATAAAAGCTTGGCCAAAGCAACTACAGGTAGTTCCCACGAGCCCCCTCAAAAAGTGAGGGGCAAAGCCCAGGCACAGGCTGCCCACACAGCATCATCCACAGCTCATCCCCACCTTTCTCTGGCAATCACAACCTTAACAAAGCCCCTGCAGCTCATCACCCTCTCCAGGGCCTCTCCCATATAAGTGGGTGATTGGGTGCACCCCTTCCCCAGCTGCAGGGTGGTCATGGTGGTGGATGCTATTGCAGGAATATGAGGAGACAGGTAGGATGCATTCCCCTGCTTCTTAAATCCACGTTTGGAGGGCTGTGGGTGCCCCTTCCCTGGGTCACAGTCCGTGAAAGCCATTTCCACATTAACATATTGCTTGTTATAAGTTAACATGAGATAAACTAATTTAAGCTCCCCCTGTACTGGATGTCTTGGATTCAATTGGCATGGTACCTAATGAAGCTGAAGCTCCATTTGTTGTGCTGGAAGCCCTAAATATCAGCAGTGTAATTGGTGCTCCCCGCTTCAGGAGACATTTGTGTTTTTCTCCCAGCTAAAAACCCTCTTTGAGGCTGACTGAAGCCTGAGGAGGGGTGGAGAGAGGCATGGAGGGCTGTAGGATGTGTCCACTTTGATCTTAAGCTGGAAGGGTGTTGAAATCTAGTTTTGGAGGTGGAGGATGGGTGCAGTGAGTGTGCTCAGCCCTGTGAACATGATACTCTCCAGATACATGGAAGCTGTGCTGGCTTGTGGGCTCCAGAACAGACCCTGTGTGGGCCTGGTGCTCTGATGTGGTCCCACAGCAGGTTTTGTTGTGGTGAGCTGTGAAAGCAGCACCTCTTGGGATGCTGGGGCTGGGCAGGGAGGTGTGTGGGGCTGGGCCAGGGCTGGGATACAACAGGATGGCTCTGAGCTTCCCTGGGGCAGTGAGATCCTGCAGCTCCACATGCTGTGTGCTGCGTTATTTGGGTTTATCAGGGGATCTTTGGGGTTGGAAAAGACCTCTAAGATCATTGAGTCATTACTGGGGAAGCCTTCCACGGGAGCTGGCTGCTTGCTGGTGCTTGAGCATGGCTCTGTGCCCACAGCCCCAGAGCAGCACTGCTGGATGCTGAGTTTGGGGTGCTTTTCAGGCTGAATTATCAGTGTTTTTCCTGTTTATGTCTAAGCTTTGGGTTTTGAGGATGGACGAAGCCCTCTGGGACAACTGCTGTGTCCTGGTGTGATGTGGCCAGTCAGTCAGGTTATTGGTACTTTTCCCACTGCGCCATCCCATGCTGGAGGGGGGATCCTGAGGGAGAAAGTCCCAGGCAGGGAATGACTGCAGTCACCTCCATCCTTAGTGAAATGTGGCTCACCTACAGGCCCAGGTTTGGCTCTGCAGGGCAGGGACTGGAACCTCTCCCATCTCCCTGCCCTGTGAATCCCCTGCAGCCAAGTGAGCCACCGCTGTCCCTGGGGGCCATCAGGGCTGGGAGAGGATCAGACACGCAGCTGATTAAGGGATGAAAGAACAGTCTGGGCAAAACCAGTGCTGCAGGACTTTCCACTGGGATCACCCTGGCAAGGCTGTAATTGCTCCCGTTGGATGCTGCCAGGCTCTGACAAGAGGTGGGGTGCTGTTGCCCTGGCTGGGGGTCCCTGTGTGTGGAAGGACCCCCAACCTCCTCCTGGGGGGGGAGCAGATCCTGCTGCCCACACAGATCTGCCCAGCTGGAAATGGGGTGACGTAAAACTACATCAAGCCCTTGGTCCTGGCTGGGAATAGGGAAGGGAAGCAGACCCCTGCCTGCCCAGCACCCAAACCTGCGGGGGTGGCTGAGCTTCCCCAGCCCCACCAAACGGAGCACGTGCCTTCCTCAGACAGGCGCTGGCAGCGTGATGCGAGTTCCTCACTGTGCCTCAAAGCTGTGAAATCAACTTGTTCTTGA
Organism: Climacteris rufus; assembly: GCA_013398175.1. Classification (NCBI taxonomy): domain Eukaryota; kingdom Metazoa; phylum Chordata; class Aves; order Passeriformes; family Climacteridae; genus Climacteris; species Climacteris rufus. The sequence goes on along the minus strand of VZRZ01000251.1, from coordinate 10,442 downwards.
AAAGCTCTCCTGAAAGGCTGCCCCATCCCCATGCTGGCTGCTGCCCAGCTCCTGGGGCCAGGGAGAGCCGAGCTCCGGAATCCTCCGTGGTCTCCGGAATCCTCCCTGCAGGAGCAGTGGGTTTGAGCTGCAGCGCAGAGATGCCGCAGAGCGAGCGCCGCCCGGGTGCCCGCTGGCAGCACGGAGAGCCTGGCAGTGCTGCCCGCCCTGCCAAGCCTCCTGCTCGCTGGGAGTGTTCTCTGCAGAAGGATGAGGATGATGAAGGTGGAGCTGCGCTCCCAAAATTTTGCGTTGTCCCTCCGTCTCTGGCACGCAAGAAGCTCCTCTCGCTTCCCTGCCCAATGGAGAGCAAGGGCTGCCCTCCCCGGGGTGTATCCTCCAAACCCCCCCCCAGTGTTGGAGCAGGGCCCCTGTGCTGCTGAGTGGAAGGGCCATGGGTAGGAGGGGAGGCAGCTGAGGCTGCCCATATGCTTCCTAATGGAGAGCAATAGCAGCTCTTCCCGGGAAGCTCGCGCCGTGCCATCTGCTCTGCGCGGTACCTTCTCTTGCAGAGCTTTTTTAAGCCCTAACTTCCCTTCCCAAGCATTCTGCGGTGGCTGCTGCTTGTGTGCAGGCTGGCTCTGCTCTGTAATCGCCTCAGAACAGGTTGTCTGAACCTTCAACACCGAGCAGGAGAACAGCCCAGACAGGCTGAAGCCAACCAGGCCTCCAGGAACTGTGCTCCGTGTAAAAATAACCAGCAAAGGTGGCTGTGAACTCGTACAGTGTGTCCCTGGCATTTTCCCTTCTGCTGGGCACCCATTTGCCCTGAGGGTCCCTGCTTCTAGATTTGGGTTGGGTGGAATGCTTATGGTGGGGTAGCTGCAGGGTTTCCACAAACTATTGCTAATCCCATGGAATATCCTGAGTTGAAAGGGACCCACATGGATCACTGAGTCCAACTCCTGTCCCTGGTCAGGATGCCCCAAGAATCCCACCATGCACCTGAGAGCATTGTCCAAATGCTCTTTGAGCTCTTGGGGCTGCAACCAGTTCCCTGGGGAGTCTGTCCCAGTGCCCAAACACCCTCTGCATGAAGAACTTTTTCCTAATATCCAACCTAAAACTTCCCCGACACAGCTTCATACAGTTCCCTCAGGCCTTGTTGCTGAGAGAGCACCAGAGAGCAGAGCTCAGCACTTGTGCCTCTGCTTCCTCCCATGAGGAATCTCTGGGTTGTGGTGATGTGTCCCTGTGTCCCATCCCTGAGCAAAGCAGTTATTGCCATGTGCAAAGGGCCAAAGCCAAGGTCTCCTCTGGATCCCTGCTCCTTGCTGGCCACTCTGGCCAGCTGTGTGAAGGGAAATGATGGCTGTGCTGGGCTTCCCTGGAGCAGCGCTGGCCACAAATGTTTTTCAGTGGCAGCAGCACTGGCCACAGCCCTTGAGTGCAGCCTCCAGCTGCAGGGGGATCCCACAGGGAGGTGAGTGCAGATGCCTGGGGAGCTGGTCCCGGCTCCCAGCAGCGCTAAATTAAGGCTGGATGTGCCCCAGGGGTGTAGCTGGGGCTGAGGGGGAGGCTGGCGGGGCCGGGATGTGCGGGCGGATGCCGTGCACAGATTGACGGTGCCAAGTCACTTCAGATATCTCGGCTGTGTGTTTGTGCGAGGCTCTAAATAAAACCGACAGCCCCGGCGGCTGCCTGGGGAGGAGGGGGGAGCCGGCAGCCAGTCCCCCGGCACCGCACCCGGTGCTGTCCTCGGGGGCCCCGCCCGGTGTGGGAGGGGGGTCGGTGTGACCTGAGCTGCTGGGGGTGATGCTGGGTGGGCTGGGAGCTCCCTCTCTGCAGCATCTACCCCATCCCTGGGTGGGCAGAGGGGACTGGGGTGTGCGGGGAGCAGCCAGCATCGCACCCTGGCCGAAGTGCCCACGGGCTGTGGGAGAAGCTGTGTCAGGTGCAGGCAGTGGAGAATGTGTCCTTGCAACTCCCCTGGGAAGGGCTTTGTGTCAGGGAGAAGCAGGACGGTGCAGGGCCACGCATCCCATGGATGCTCACACCCCGACACCCTCCTCCTCCTCTTCCCCAGCCCTGACTACCATTTCAGCCGCCTTGTCCTCAGCCTCTCGCCTCTCCCTGCTGCGGGTTCCCGCTGAGGGGACATCACGGGGATGTCCCCATTCTCCCAGCGTGCTGTGCAGGAATTTCCTCTCCCTCCCCATCCACCCTCTGCGTATCTGTGCTGCACCAATGTCCCCTCCTGGCCCTGACCCTCACCCTCGTGGGCAAAGCTGTCCTGTCCCTGTGGCACCCGCAAAACACCCCCCGTGCCTCTGCCACGGGCTGCCACAGCTCAGTCCTGCGTGGTCCCTGGGGTGGTCCCTGGGCATTTGGGACCCCCGAGGCTCCGTGCTGCTCCTGCCTCTGCCGCGCCGTCCCGGCTCAGCCCCAGGTGGTGCCTTGGGTGGTCCCTGGGTGCTCAGGACTCCCAGGGCCGTGTGTCCCTCCCTGCACCGCAATCCCAGCGCGGGGATGCTGGGCTGTGTACTGTGGCCGTGCCGAAGCGGTGGCTGCACTGGCAGCCTGTGGCGAGTGAGGGGACCACCAAAGCCCCCCCCCCGGCAGCCCTGGGGCCTCCCTCTGCCCCGGCCGAGAGGGACCGGACACCGCGGGGCTCCTGGCGGCCGCTCCCGGGGCCCCCCCCAGCCCACCTTAAGGCGGCCGCACACCGGGGTGACCCGAGGACTCTGCCCCGGGGCGGGCGGGGCTGGCTTCGCCCCCGCCACCGGGGGAAGCGGCGCTGAACCGGGGCTGCTGGGAGCCGGGAGAGGAGGGGGTCTCCCAGCCGGGGCCAGCTCCGTCCCTCCCCGGTACCACGGCAACGGAGGCGGCGCGGCGGCGGGGGGGAGGCGGCTCCGCGCGGCACCGGGGCACGCGCCCGCCCGGGGCC
>VZRZ01000248.1:74343-131469 GCA_013398175.1 Climacteris rufus | reverse complement strand
AGTTAGCTGGGAAAAAAGGAAGAAGAGGACTGGTTCCTGCCCTGCCGCCCTGTTGTTGCCGCTCTGAGGTGCCTGGCTGCTCTTTCACTTCTCAGCCATTGCCAGCTGCCTGAGGCTGACCTGACCCTGCGCCACAGCGCCACCTGCGGCCGTTCGGGAGTCACCGCAACCGCCCTGCCCAGCCGGGAGTTCAGCAGCGCCTCCTGCTGTTTGTTTTTGTTTCTACCGTGATTACACCACTTAACGGGAAAGTTATATATTATTAGTTCCTAGTTCTATTTATGGTTGTTGTTATTGTTATTACTTGTTCATAAATACTAGTAAAGAACTGTAATTCCTTTCTTCCCGTATCTTTGCCTGAGAGCCCTTGATTTCAAAAATTAAATAATTCGGGGGAAGGGGAAAATCACGTTCTCTGTCCTAAGGGAGGGTTCAACCTCTCTTAGCAGACACCTGTCTTTCAAAACCAAGACAAGGACCCACAGGGATCATTGAGTCCAACTCCTGGTCCTGCACAGCACCATTAAGAGCCACACCATGTGCCTGAGAGCATTGTCCAAACACTTCTTGAACTCTGTCAGGCTTGATTCTGTGATCACTTCCCTGAGGAGCCTGTTCAGTGCTCAACCACCCTCCGGATGAAGAATCTTTTTCTAATATCTAAGCCTAAACCTCCCCTGATACAACTTCAAGCCATTCCCTCTGGTCCTGTCACTGGGCACCACAGAGTGCCTGCCCCTCCTCTCCCCCTCAAGAGGAACTTGTAACTGCAATGAGGTCTCCCCTCAGACTCCTCTGTTTATGCATATATATACAGCAGAGTTTGATTTAGTACTTGACATGGTACTCATATGCAGGCTTGTGAAGATGTCAACATTTTTATTCCTCCTTAATAGTTATATGTAAATTTAGTGTTAATACTCCCATGTATTCCAAATTAATCAAAAAGAGAACCACTTATGACAAGATCAAACTTTAGGAATAGAGCCAGAGAAAAGAGGAAAGGAAAAACTTTGACCAGCCCTCATTCTACAACTGAAAATATTGGAAAGGCAAGGAAAGGCAAACTTCCTTTAATTTTGAAGTTTCCATGTATATCCTTCAGTGCCATTAGTTCCTTTTCTCACTTATACTGATAGCAGAAAACACACACTTTATGTGTAGACAAGCATTAACATATACTCTGTGTACTATATTCTCTGCTTGGAGGGAAAGCTCATGAAAGAGAAATATTTTAAACTTCAGAAACATTTGACTTAAGTTCTGAGTTTAAACACAAATTCATATCTTAAATGTTTGTTCTATATTTCTGTTAATTTAATCGTGGGGAGGGAGGTTTGTTCAAATGTTGTTGTTTATTTATTGCTCATAACATAAACAAATAGTCCATAAATTTTGCCTAAAATTTGCTCCATGTAGATCTTGATTAGCACAACATTATAAAGTGTGAAAACACATGAACTTTCACGTTGGAAACCTAAAATGTTATGCTACTCATAATTCTTTTTTGTAATAGCTTATTTTCAGTCATCAACATTAGACATATTCATTCCAGTAACAGATACAGCTGTTATGTACCTCCAAGTATGCTTCAGCCATACTCTTTGGGTCATTGTCAGCATCTTTGTCTCTCTCACTGTCTCACATTCTCATGAGCACATTAACTCTCTCCTCTTCAGTTTCCCTAATGCTTGCCCAGAGTTCTGTACTCAAACATAAGAAACTTACAATAGCAATTTTGTTTTTACTGACAATTTCTACAAACATTCATTCAAAGTGAGTGGAGATTTTATGTTTATTTCTCTTTCTGCTTTAGCCTAAGCAGTCATAGAAAACTACTAAGGGAAATGAAAAATATTTCTTTCTGTGTGTGTCTTCTTTTCTTAATTTAAATTAAACATAAACAAGCATAGCAGATTCTTCCCTTACACAGTTCTCTGCCATAGCTTGGTGCCATCTTCTTTGTTATTGACATCTCTGTCTTCTTGGCTTTTAGAACATGAGGATTTCATATGCAGTTATAGCTTTGAATACATTCCCAAATTCCTAGTGAATTTCAACTTAGGAAAAATGTGAATCCTCACATTTTCTAACATTAAAAAAAAAAAAAATTGATCGTTCTACATCATCATCATCATAAACCCAGTAATACTGTCTGGTATTTGCTTGCAGTATTTTATAAAATCTGTTTTGCTTGGCTGTCAAAAAATAATCAGTACTTTGGAGAAAGAAAAGAAAAAATCCTTGGCTGAACAGTTTCCTTTAAGAGTTTTGTTTGGTTGGGTTTATTTAGACTTTGTTGATTATTAATTTTTTTAAGTTATTTATTTCTTTCTTGTCAGGACTTCAAAGAATTAAATATCTGTTCTTATCAGAAAACTTTTGAAAAATAGCCTTGTTTGCTTTTAGCAAGATTTAAAATATGTCACGGTGGCAGATTCTGTCATCCTAAATGTAAGTGCTTGACTTACTCATTTATTTAATTTAATAATTAATTATTTAATTTTTAAAGAACACACTATGGATTCGGTTTTTTGGATGGAGCATAATTCTTTGGTGTGCAAAATAGCGTAGCACTTCTAATCATGTATCTTACTGTTCATTGTACTGGGTCTGGCTAGGCTGAAGTTATAAAGTCTTCACGGCAGCCCCTGTGATGTTGTGCTTTGCATTTGTGGCTAATAGAGCATTGATAACACAATGGTGTTTTGGCTACTGAGGAATGGTGCTTTTACAGTGTCAAGGCTTTCTTTATTTTGCCCTTCCAAAATGAGTAGGCTAGGGATGGTTTAGAATGTGGAATGGGACCCACATTGAACAACGGGATTTAAGATGATGCCATACTCATCAAAAAAAGCTGATAAGGGAAGAGGAAGTAGGGATATTCATAGTTACTGAATGTGTTTCCTCAATCACTGCTACACATGCTGAGACTCTGTAGTCCAAAAAAGGGGTTTTGCTTTTCTTGTGAGACAGTCATTATCCTGATCCACAAAAATTTTTGCCTTCCTTCAACTTTTTCTCCTCATCATCTGGGAAAGAGCAGTGATTGAAAGTAAGAGTAGGTGTTTAGTTGTGTTTTTGGGTTAGGTGGGGAAAGATTTTGGTAGCAAGCAGTGTGCTGCAGGGATGGCATGTGAGAACATGCCAGAAACATCCGCCATGTCAGAGTCCGTTCCAGCTGACTCCAAGAGAGACCCATCACTAGACAAAGCTGAGTCAATCAGCAATGTTGGTAGCACCTCAGTGAAAACATATTTAAGGAAGGAGGGAAAGTACTGTACAACAGTAACTGGGAGAGAAGAGTGAGAATATGAGGGAGAGCTCTGCAGACACCAAGGTCAGTGAATAAAGAAAGGGACAATGTGGTCCCAGCACCAGAGCAGAGATTCCCCTGCAGCTTGTGGTAAAGACGATGGTGACACAGGTTGTTCCACTGCAGCCCGTGGAGATTCAGAGTGGAGCACATCACCACACTGGAGTCTGTAGGGGATCCTGCATTGGAGCAGGTGCATGTGCCCCAAAAGGAAGCTGTGACCCAAGAACAGCCCTTTCTGAAGCAGATTCCTGGCAGGATTTGTGACGACCTGACCACAAGTCCCATTCCCAGTCCCTCTGCACCACTGGGGAGGAGAAGGTAAATAAGCTCAGTGTGAAGCTGAACCTGGGAGGGATAGGGGGAAAGTGTTTTTAGATTTATTCTTACTTCTCATTATCATACTCTTTTATTAACTGGTGACAAAATAAACTTACTTCACGCAAATACAGTTTAACTTCCCCATGACAGTAATTGCTGTAATCTCCTTGTCATTATCTCAAACCATAAGCTTTTTGTTATATTTTCTCTCCCCTGTCTTGTTTGGGGAGAAGATTGCTAGAGCATCTCTGTGAATACCTGGCAGTCTACTGATACAGGGAAGAAAAGGGTTAAAAGGATGCTTAGTGGGAATTAGTTATTAAAACAATGCATATGGCTTGCTCAATACTTACCTTGCTTGTCAAGCAGAAAAGAAGAATGAAAGACCATTGATAAAGGGAAGTAACCATGACCAAAGGTCCTGCTTTTGGACCCTGAAACCAGCCCAAACCAGCCTTGATACTTGGACTCAAGTCAGAGACTCAGGGAGCTTGCGCAAAGAGGCAAGGTAAAAAGTTCAGCCTAGAGGAAGACTTCTTCCTTCATCTGAAGACCCTTGCCCACGACCACCAGGAGGCAGTGGGCATGCGCAGATTAATGCAAATGACTTTTGAACTCATTCTAATATGAAGCGGAGGTAGGTTATGAATATGTATAGGCATATTGTGTAACCTGTTGAATATGTAACCTGTAACCTGATATATAGCTAGCCGAGTGCGGCGAACGGCGCTCGTGCTTTGGAGGGTTACCCCCACATGTCCCAGCGCTTGGAATAAAACATACCTACTTTACAACTTGCAGAGTTGTGGAGTTCTATCCACGTATCAGTAGCAAGGTCAACCCACCTCAGGTTACTGGCCAAGATCAATTCACCACATTTTCAAAAGAAAGGATGCAAGTATCGCAGGATTTGTTCTCTGGAATTGTATCAGAGTGCAACAGAGAAAAAATTCAGGTAAAATGAGACTTCAGTTTACAGGCCATTATGACTAAGTACCAAAGGTTTTACTTCAAGTTAGAATGTTACACAGAGAGTGTAGTAAGTATATAGCAACTGACCAATCAACAGAAAGATCCAGTTGTTAAAATCACATGAAAGATAAAGATCTGTCGCAGCATCAAGACCAGTCAAGTCATCTAAAATGGAAAGTTTGCAATTTGTAACTGTGATACCTTTTTCTGGCTGAATAATTAATCCCACCTAAAAAAGGTCTTCTTGAATAAGACACAATAAACAAAACAAAGGGGTAGAGCCAATGATTTCTGCAACTGACAGTTTGGAGAATAAATACAGACACAGGAATGAGACTGTCATGAAGACTAATTCTCACTGTGACTGAGTTTGCAAAAGTTTTGCAACTGCAGTGTTTCACTTCACAAGGAGGATAGGGTAAAAATTCATATAATAAAATGCTAAAGGAGAATCTCATGAATAAAATAATAATTTCATATTTGGGTAAACCTTTGGCACTGAAGAGAAATACATATAAGAATTATGCATTGAATGGTGGAGATAATGAGAAATACTACACAGCTGTCCCACTTTCTTAATATTCACTACATTCTATATTACTTTTACACAGAAACTATGTTTTCCAAACTTTACAGGTATCTATAAACAGAGGCAAATAACAGTATACCTATATATGTGTCTACAAATTTTACATATATACATAAGTACATATGTATATATAAAAATACATATATAAACATCCACAGGTGCTTCTTTTTTCTTTAGTATACACAGCACAGATGTGCATTTAATATATCTTCCAGAGATGAAGGTCAATTAGCTTTTCACCTCAAATCCAAAATAAAAAAACCAAAATTTCTAATGAGGTCTCCTATCAAACACACAAACAAACAAACATGAACCTGCCTTATCAGGATGGTTGGACTAGATGACCTCCAGAGGCCCTTTTCTAACCTGATCTGATTTTGTGATGAAACTGTTGAAAAGCTTATGTAAAACTTAAGAAGCAGAGATTTCTGAACAGACTTTCTTATTTTGACTTGGTGCTTGAACTTGCCAGATCATTCTGGTTCAAATTTTATTATCACACATCTGCTTCCATCCTGCAAACCTTGCAGAGAGAGGCAAGCATGACTGTAAACAACAATCCGGGTAAAGAGGGCTTTTCATCTTTCTACCTGAATGGTTGAAAATTAAACTCTATGAGTTAAATCCGAACATCTGGGTTATCTGCCTACAATTATATGGTGGAAGTACTCTCTGAGTAGGGAGTCTTCTTGCCATCAGTATATTATCTTGTGAGGCAAGACTGCTTTCAGTGTCCTGGCTTATTTCGGCTTATTACTTCTCATAACCCTACAGTCATCATGCAGAAAAAAAAAAAGAAAATGCATATGAGGAAATCAATATTTGTAGAATCAGAGAATGGCCTCGGTTGGAAGGGACCTTAAAGATCATCTAGTTCCAACCTCCCTGCCATGGACAGGGATGCCTTTTACTAGACTAGGTTGCTCAGAGCTCCATCCAGCTTGGCCTTAAATATCTCCAGTGATGGGGCACGCACAGCTTCTCTGGGCAACCTATGCAGGTGCATCACCACCCTCACAGTAAAGAATTTTTTCATAATATTAAACCTGTTTTTTTCAGTTTGTAATCATTCTCCCTTGGCTTTGAAAGAATGCTGTTTGACTTCTGTAAATGGAGCCTAGTCTTGTTTATAGAACTAAAATATCTGTAGACAAGAGTGAAAATGTAAACTATATGTTATATTTTCTCTTATTATGTATGGCAGGTTGATAATTTTTTTCTTCTAAATGGGCATAAACTATAGCTAATTACAAGTTTGAATCTCATTCAGAAATAAGATGCTATTTCTATCACCTTTCTGTGAGACTTCTGTGAATCACTATTCTCTTTAGCCTCACAAGTAAAAATGATTTTTCTTTGGTTCTTTTTCTTTCCCATATGGATTGCATATGACTTGTTAAAACAAAAACTATACCTTAATGTTTGTTTGGAGTTTATGTAGAATAGTAGGGTTGTGATCTGGATCAGAATTTTTAGAAAACAGTAATACGAAGTGTATTTGCCTTTTGACCCATTTTAACAAGATAACCAGGTACATATGTATTTTCATTCGCAGAAAGTGGAACAACTTTTTGAATCTGAAAACTGTTTTGCATTGGTACATTTCTAAGTGGATTAAGGATCTACTTTTCAAATAAAGATCTAAATTAACAGACATTAACACAGACTGGTTCTGATTTGCTTCAATCCTATTCTTAACCTAGTATGTCAAAATTATTACTATGGGAAGATGTTTTATTATGACCTTTTTTAGTTTGTTTTTGTTTCTATTGCAAATAATAGGAAAGAAAAAACACCTCTAAAGTGCAACCTGCAATAACAGATATAAAATGTCTATATTAGTTTATTATTTTGCGTTTCATCAAGTTTTTTACATATTTATATATGATTGCTTGTCTGTATTTTCTTCTCTGGGAAAAATAGGTTATGTAAGCAGACAAATATTCCAGATACGTCCTTATGTCTTGTACATACATAATGAGCATTATTGCACAATTATTTTGCTCATAAAATATTCTGCCAAATTACATTCTGGAAACAGTTTCTGTTATTGTTTTTATGAGCAACCCAATAAGCTGGAACAATTGGCATTGTCAGGGAAGATTACCAGACCTCGGGTGTACTGCAAGAGAGAAGAATGTGGCTGAGAGAAGCAAAACCTGAGAGAAACAAAACTTCTTACATTTCTGTAAAAATTAGGAAGCTTTTCTATTTCATTCAATTGGCTTTGTTAGGCAGTAGGAAAATTTTCAACTATCGTCAAAGAAAGGCTGTGATATAGAATTCTTTGTATCTACAAAACTAATCAGTAGTCTTCATGGTATTGTATACCACCCATAGCCGACATCAAGCCTCTACATAGCGTAGACTCAGATTTGACCCACATTTGACCTTTATCTCTGATGCTTGTACTATATTCTAGAATAAGTAAAAACCAGTAAGTATGGATATGTAAAAAGCGGTAAGTAAGTATGTATACATAAAAACCAGATAAGTCTTTTAAGAGGGACAGACCCTTAAGAGAAACAAAGAAAAATATTGGGATGCTAAAGTGATACAAATTTTTGGATGATAAAGTGGCACAAAAAGGCATTTCCTAAGAAAATAGTTCTTGGAAAACCTGTCAAATATCTAGGAAGAAAACCAGATAGAACACATATTTCTAAAAAATTGTGAAAGATTTACAAAATAAATGAAGGATCAGGATGGAAAATCAGAGTAATGTGTCACTAAAAGTGCTAAGGCCCGGAATGCTCTCGAGGTAACGACAGTGCCTTTATGTGTGTGTGATCCCTGCCGGGATGAGTTGTATAACTCTTCCAAAGGACAGAGTTCTAGCTACCGCAGATAACCTGTTTCTGCTGGCTCCTCTAGGACGAGAATTTCCCCAGGCATGTTGTGGTAGTGTAGACGAGAATAAAAGGCTAGACAGAGGGCCTTTCTCTGGGATAACACCTGTTTATTGTGAATCCAGTGTTGCTTCGTGAGGTCCAGAGTTATCCAGATGGCTGAGTAACCCAGAGAAAACAGCCCAGAAGAAGCCTTGCAGGGATCTTTTAAAGGCAGACAAGATCAGGAAACACCCAATAGGGAACGGCATAGTTCAAAGTGACCAGTGGAGAAGAGCTTTCCAGGACATAACCATATACGGCATCTGAGATATGAGTACAGGTAACACAAAGGCAATATAGGATTTTACCACAGCTCAGGCAGAGAGTTCAGGTATTGGAAGAAGAAGGCTGAGGGCTTTGCCTGAGGGCTTTGCCTGAGGGCTTTCTTCCCACCAAAACCCGAAACTGAAAAGCAGCAGCTTTTGCCAAGCGCGCTGCTACATGTCACTGAGGAAGAGAATTCACTAAAAAATTATCCCAATTGTGAAGATACACACTTGGGATCTGTCTTAGGATGTGCACCATGATGCTCATTTGTAACTTGTGAATAAGCTGGAAGGAAGTCTTCAAGCAGGTGAGGTAAGTTTCGAGTGCCAATAACTGTGTTGCTAAATAGTTGTATAAATGGATTCCAGAACTCAAAAATGAGAGTCAAGAAATGTGACAACAATAAATGCTGAAGCCAGAATATTAAGAGAAAAACAATAACACCATTGATTTGTACTAACATGCTAAAGCTTTCTGTATAAATAACAGTGATAATTTGTCCTTTCAGGCTTTTCTGTCAAAAATTTCCAGTTTTGGACAAGACTGCAAACAAATTCTTGGTAATAATATCAAGATATTTTAAACAAACATTGGAAATATTGCAATACACTGTGCTCTTTTGTAGGAAAAGCAAAGCAACACTGAACCAGAAAAAAGATTGTGGGAGGAATTTCTGGGGAAGTAAATACACATTTCCTTATTTTATGGATATGAGGTTTGGATCCAGTGGGATATGTTTGCAAACAAAGGTGAAATATGTGGATACGTATGAGCAGATGGGAGTGCTGCAGGAGGAACTAGATACAGACTCATAAATTCATAATAACATTATTACCAAAGGTTCCAGTTCCAGGCCTTGGACTTCAATTTATTTTTCCTACTGATGAGGATGTAAATGCCTCTGTATGTATTTGTCCACTTCCTTTCTCTCCCAAATTTCTGTTGTCACCTTCCTAATTCTGCAAAGATCTTTTTCTTGTACCTTCCTCCACAAAAAGCAGGTACCTATTTCCTACAGTGTTCCACTAGCCTAAATATTATTTTCTTCTTCAAACTTATCCTCACATTGTCCTTCAGAGGCTTTCTCTGTTTTGTTGTTTGTCTTGAGCTCCTTTTCATTTCTTGCAGACAAAATATAGGTGCTGGCTGGGTGAAATGATAACAGAACAGAATAGAATAGAATAGAATAGATTAGAATATTTCAGTTGGAAGCACATGCAGTGATTATCTAGTCCAAATGCATGATCATTTTAGGGCTGACCAAAAGTTAAAGTTAAGATCCAAATGCCTCTTAAACACTGGCAAGTTTGGGGCAATCAGCCACCTTTCTAGTAAGGCTGTCCTGTTTGAACATCCTCTCAAAGAAATGCTTCCTAATATTCAGTCTGAACCTCCCCTGGTACAACTTTGAGCCATTCACATACATCCTCTCTACAGGTCCCAGGGAGAAGAGCTCAACACCTCCCTCTCCCCTCTTCAGGAAGCTGCAGAGAGCAACAAGATCACCCGTCATTCTCCTTTTCTTCAAACCACACAAGACCAAAGTCCTCAACCAGTCCTTAGGACATATCTTCCAGCCCCTTACCAGCTATGATGCCCTTCTCTGGTCACATTTAAAAACCTGAATATCTTGCTTAACTTGTGAGGCCCAGAACAGCACACAGTGCTAATGGTGGGGCTGCACTAATGCTGAATGTAGTGGGATAATCACAGGTTTTAGCTGACTTGTTCTTCTATGTTTGATGCACTCCAGGATGGGTTTGCCCTTTGGGCTTCCAGGCCACACTGCTGGCTCACACTGAGCTGCTGCTGACCAGCATCCCAGATCTCTTTCTGCAGGGCTGCTCTCCAACCACTCTTCTCCCAGTTGTGCCTACTGTTACTCCATCCCAGATGCAGAATACAGTATTTGTTCATGTTGATTTCAATACCATTGATTATTTTCCAAAGCTCTAATCTATTTAGATCCCTTGAGAGAACCAAAAGCATCTCCCAGGTTAGTATCATCGGCATATTTATTTCAAAGCTTTGTACTTCAAGGTGCATTCAACTCCTGTATTAGGATTGAACACACCTACCCCTAGAATTGAGCTCTGCAGAACACCACTAATGACCAGTCACCAGCCAGCTGTAGCACCACTCATTACATCCCTTCGAGCCTTGTTTTTCAGTGCTGGCCGGCAAACCATGAACATGTTCATCCCACAACTGGACAACTTGTCCAGAAGGACATTTTGAGGGTCAGTATCAAAAGCCTTACTAAAATACACAAAAATTCTTTTGGAAGTAAATCTTTCTGCCATTTGGTAATTTTGAAGCAGTTCTTTGAGCAATCCTCACTCTTCTGTAACATGGGCAGATAGATGCTGTTAATCCCTTCCACAAAAAGGCTGGCGATTCTGTCTAGCTGAGAAGCAGAAAAAAACGCATTTGTGGCTCTATCTGTAGCTACTTCTTCCCTTAAGCAAGGAATATTCTAAATAAACTTTTATAGAGCTATACATTTATCCTGATGTAACATGCCCACACAGCATCTGATCTGACTTGGTTATTCCAGCTCTGTACTACATTATAAACTGTGGGTATTTAATAAGAAGCCCCAGGGCTCAGACAAATTATCAAGTCATCCAAGGTATCTGAGCTAATTAATTAGCTATGTTCATAGCTGGCCTCTGACAAACATGAAATAAAATGACATCTTACTGAAAGAAGGTGTTGTGGGTTAAGCTGTGGCTAAGTCATGCTCTCTCTGTTTGGTACAGCCAGATGCCAGAGATTTTAATTCAGGCTATCTCATCAGCCAAGATAAACCAGATATTAGCCTGAGTCTTCTGGCTTGCCTCCATGTTAGTAGATCTACCACTCAGATGTAGTGGCAGTGGTACAAATGTCACTATTCTTCAGCATGGGCTTCAGTTGTCTTGTAAAATATCTGTGGTTTTGGACTAGAAGCCCAAGTAACTTTCCCAAATTCAGTTTCTAAAGTAAACCTACAACTTCAAACACAGTTCCACAATTCTAATGACACTGATGGGATTTTGTGACTTGTGGAAGTCTTTAGCACCAAACTTTTGCTGTCATTGCCTATATATCTTACTTAGTCAAAAAAAAAAAAAAAAAAGAAAGAAAAAGAAAGCTCATTTGGGTAGAGCCAATGCTTCCCTAGTATGAGAGAAATTAATTGAAGAACAGAACCATTCAGGGTAGGCAGATCTTTTGCTGGTGGAAAAAGTCAATATCTATCATATCTACGTTTGTAATATTAAGATACCACAAGAGAACTCTTGTAGATATTCTTATCCATGTGGAAAAGTGTTGCTTGGACAAAATTTCACTGTAACTTCCAGAAAAAAAAAAAAAAAAAGAGAACATCAGTAAGAGCTTCAGCTTTTACAGGTAAATATTTTTGAAAATCAAAAGAACTATGTTGAAACAGGTGATGAGAAGATCTAAGTGAAACATCTCATCAACTACAAAAAATCCTTCTCAAGTAGAAGGTGTCAATAGATCTGCATATGTGAGGAAAACTCCATTTTCACGAGGCATTCTGTATCTCAAGACAATAACTAAAAAATGAAGACACTGCATATAAGAATAATATAAAATTTCTCAATATTTTGTGTAAGACAGGAAATGGAACTTGAATGCATTTTTTTTTTCATTTTGCAGCATTTCCATAATAGTTTAACTGAATGACTGCACTATTTGAATATTTCAGTCTTTCAGGTAAAAAACAATCATGTTGAATCTGAGATCATAAGTCCCATTCTTTTTTCATTAACAAAAAGGTAGACTGAGATGCTGACTCTTAAAAAATGAAAAGTTCTTTATCAAACAGCAGGGGGCAATGAAACATAAATCAAAATAGAAAAAACTCCTTTCCAAAGTAGAGGAAAAATAAAATAAAATATTACTACCTGAACATTCTGTTTGCTTTAGTGAATGTTTTATGAGCAGATAAAAATACAATGGGGATTTTTTTGAGAGGAAAAGTAAGGAGAATTTTTCATGTAACCTACAAAAGTATATGAGCAGAAGTATATGTAGATTGTGATAAGCCAAAGCCTCAATAATTTTTTTTCTGTAGAAATTGTTAAACATTTTTAAGTGGCTACCAGTTTCATGTCCATAAACACCTTTATGTATCTGTAAGTTGAAGGATATAAAAACTAGACACTCAAAAGAGAGGCTTGATTTCCTCTAAAAAAGACTATTGTACTATCTTATCACACTTTGCAGCATATGTTTAGTGTATGCAATTAGTTTTGTCATTTTTATTATTTGTACAAAGCAGTGTAATACTTAAACATTTGTAAGCCTTATTTATTATAAAAAATGCTAACTAGTTTCAAATTTAAATCCAGTAATCAGTATATGCTGCAACTCCTTTTCTTAGCACATACTTCAGAGTTAAATGTGTAACTATATATTTGGCCATTCAAATGAAAGAATACTTAACTTCTTAGTTTACAGATAAGTGAAGTATATAGCATAGATTTTTGTGTCATACAGTATTTTATGCGAATAATGGGTTCCAGAACTTCTTAGGTTTGCAACATGTGGCATTTAAGAGACATAGTTTTACTGATGCTATACACATATCGTCTGTCAAAATCGTGAAAGATTTATGCTTGGAGGAAGGGAGGCATTTGCATATAAGTGTTTAAGACCCCTACAAACAACAAAGTGTATAACATGTCTGTCATAGGGCCCATTTTAGAAGATGCATTCCAAGGGACTGAAATTCATTAAAACACCTGAGAGCCAAAGCTGACATGCCAATTACCAAAGCAGTGTTAGTAGATGATCAATATGAGAGTCTCTTCAAAAATAAACACTTTCAGAGGTTGTAAAACTTTCCATTGGACCTAGCACTTAGTTTGTACCAGCCTTTTCTACCTGTACATACCAGAAAGGAGAATGCTTACCTCAGCCCCTGTGTAGGATAATGAAAGTATCAAGTTCCCTGGACAAATCCACAAGTAAATTGTCTTATACCTCTTCCTAACCAAACCCATGCATACCTGGGAACTGGGTGTTTATATCTGATATTAGAAAAAAAAGTCTTTCAAAATAATCTTGGATCTTCTGAACTTGTCATGTGATCATACTCTTTTCTAAGGTAGTCTTTTTAACCTACTTGTTAAAATACTGGCTCTGTGGATTTCTATTGCCTATACCTATTAGCTTTAGCAAATAGTACTAATTGTCACTCCGTACACTTTTAATGGGCTTCTCTATATTACTACAGACCACTTCATACCATTTCTAGGACTCTCTGCCCTATCCCCCGGTTTTCCTCTTTCATCTTCTCTGGTAAATCGTTTAGGTTTCCCTGGGAGCTTCAACAAGACCAGTGCCAGCAACACCAGTCAGACACATCAGTGACTCTTGGCAGCTCTGGCACATGCAGGATTGTTTTGCTGCCACTCCTGGAGCAAGAGACATGGCAAATTGCAGTAGCTTCTTTTATGTAACACACATAATCTTCCTTCAGCAATGGGGAGGCTATTAGATACATATGTGTCTGCCATCATCTTTTCAAAAAAATTGAACACTGAACATTAAAAGAAAACATAAAGCAAAACTAGGAGATGTTTTATTGTTATGTATCACTGCATAAATAAACTCTAAGGCCATAAAATGTACAGTTTATACTAAAAAGTAATTCTCATATAGATAACTATACTGTATTCTGACAACTTTTCTGTTTGTTTTTGTTCTTTAATTACATGACCATGTATGACATTCTTTGTACACTTTTTCTCTTAAAGACATAACTATCTCTGACATTGTCAGATGGAAAACACCAAGAGGTTGAAGTAATATTGCATGAAGAAGTACAAATCTGTCTTCTCCCAAGAGCTTAATTTTCGCAAATTTAATGTAAATTTAAAGTATTTTTTAAAATTTCAATTATAAACTTTCTTACAATGTTACTTCATATACATACTTAATGCAGTTATCCTATGTTTTAATATTTATGTTACTTTATTGCTCTAGATTTATGTAAATATTATTTTTTGTCTGAAGGAAAATGATCTAACTTTTTAACCTGTGAGGCAACAAATAATAATTTAAAATCCCTTGAAGACTAAGCCACCACTGCTATAACAAGAAGAAATTTATTAATTTCTAATTAATTTGGATTATTTCCTGTGAATTTAAGGTTCTTATAAACTGCTAGTCTCTATGATGTCTAAGTTGCATATGTATATTTATGTTAGTAATGTGTAGGAACACACTTTGCAAAGCATAATGTCATAAGTAATGGAAGGAGAGGAAGTGAACACAAGTGTTATACAAAACTGAGGTTTGAGAAGGAATTAGAACAATGTGTAATTACATGTTTATGAAGATATATTTGTTATAACCAATAGTAGACTATCACTTTTATGATGTTCTAGATGTAGCAGATATGTTCCTAAGTAGTGTCTGTGAAATGTCACAAACATTTTATGTTACATTTTGTATTCCACTGCAAAGCTCTAGTGTTGTCATATTACATATTTAGCTTCTAAAATTGATTGATTGCTTCAGAGAAAAGTGTATATGGTATTCCACTTCTTATCTGAGTCAATGTTTTTCTCAATACTGTGAAGTAAATTAAAATAAAGTGTTTAAATCTACTGCTTATGATAAAGAAGACCAAATCTTATTCTAATAAATGTGAAATACGTCTTGTCATGTTCCTTTCACTTTGTAGAAATGCTACCACCAGGCTTAGCCAGTTAAGTCTAATATGTTGACATTTATTTTAGCTGCAATAAATGTTAGGATTATATTTTTGCATTAAATTCTGGCATTTTTAAAGATCACAATGACAAGTGATTTATTCTTCAAATCACTCTGGTTTGTTTTTACTTTTTGAATATGGATTTGGCCATGTGTCTCCAAGGCACAGTACAAAGCATATTTCATATGTTTTGCAACCTATTAGTTTGATTTAAATCCACTTTTTCTGTCAGGATTTATGCAAGGCTTTCTTGATGTTATTTGCTCTGAATTATTGCCCAGAAATAATCACATGGAATCCAATTTCACACAGGCTGTGTGGCCTATGAGGTCTGTCACTGCAAAGCTCTAAAGCTTTTAAAACTTTTTTCAATTGAGGTGATTCTTCAAATTTTTTCAATATAGCCCTGTCTTGTTTTATTTTCATATTTATCCCTTTCCCTCAAAGCATGAAGAATTTTATTGGGTTCAGTAAGTTCTGTGTGGTGGTTGACCCTGGCTGGACATAAGGGTATACATAAGGACAGGGAGAGATCGCTCACCAATTACCATCACAGGCAAAACAGGCTTGGCTTGGGAAAAGTAGTTTAATTTATTATCAGTCAAATCAGAGTAATTTAAGGAGACCAAATCTTAAAACGCTTTCCCCCTGTCCGTCTTCTTCACTCTTGATTTTCTCTGCCTCCTCCCTCCCTTTGATGCAGGGACATGGGAATGGGGGTTGTGGTCAGTTCATCACATGTTACCTCTGCCACTCTTTTCCCTTCAGGGAGAGGTCTCTTCACACTTCCCTTGCTCCAGTCAGTCCTCCACAAACTTCTGCAGTGTAAGTCCTTCCCACAGCCTGCAGTTCTTCACAAGCTCCTCCAGTGTGGGTCCCTTCCACAGGATGCAGTCCTTCAAGACCACACTGACCACGGGTTTTGCATGAGGTCACTAGTTCTGACAGCAAACCTGCTTCAGCATGGGCTCCTCTCTTCCAAGGTCCACAGGTCTTTCCAGGAACCTGCTCCAGTTCAGGCTTCCCATGGGGTCACAGTTTCCTTGGAGCATCCCCCTGCTCTGAGGTAGAGATCTCCAGGATCTGCAGGTGGATCTCTGCTCCACCATGGACCTCCCTGGACTGCAGAGGTACAGCTGCTTCACCATGGTTTTTCACCAATCTGCTCTGGTGCCTGAAGAATTTCCTCCTCCTCATTTGTCACTGGTCTTGGTGTCTGCAGAGCTGTTTCTCTCACATATTCTCACACCTCTCTTCTCTGACTGCAGTTGGACAGCAATGCTTTTCGTCCCTTCTTAAATATGGTATCAAAGAACTATATTATTTAAGAATACAAAAGAAATGAAGGACCATTATACTGTTAAAACTGCACCCATTCAAACCACACAACTGTAGAATACCAGGTTTGAAGGGACCTCAAGGATCTGTGGTCCAAACTTTCTTGGCAAAAGTACAGTCTAGAGAAGATCATCCAGCACCCTGCCCAGATGAATCCTAGGTTGTGTTTGCTCTTTCAATACATGTGCAGTATTTCCACTCATTTTTATATATTTGCATGTCATATTTCAATGGTTTAAAATTGATATACATTCTTTGGAAGGAAATAGGAAAAAAAAAATGGTTCTTGAGTTTTGGAAATGTACTAAACTTATGTGCTCAAATGCCTCATTCAGAACTGACCCGTACAAAATAGTCCACAAGTTTTTGTTTTCCAAAATACTTAACAAAAGCCCTTGCAATATTCTATTGCTTAATTTGCACATATAAACATGCTTAGAGGCAGACTTAATATTCATTCTGCTTATTTCTGATTACTCCTTTTCACCTCACTTTCATTTAGTACAGGTACATATGCTGGCAGAACTGCATTGCAGGAGAAGCTTATTTACCCTCAACATTAAAACAAACAAAATAACAATCCCCTGAAGCAGCTCAAGCTAGCAAAGCTGTTTCTTTAAGGGGTTTTCTTTTTTTTATCTGTGTTTTTTTTTTAATATTGTTTCTCTGTTTTCAGAAACCATTTTAATTTTTAACCAAATGACAACAGGTTGCTTAATTATATTTGCCATAAATCAATAAAGGAATCAACCAGCAGAACACTAGAAGTATGAGGCAGTTTAAATGATATGAACTACCAAGAGAACTACAGTACTTATGTATTTTCTACAAAAGTGGCCTGATATAATGGTTTTTATACATTTCCCAAAGCTCTGATATTAGAATCTGACTGCATGAAGTCTAACCACCTTCACAATAAACAAGCAATCAACCAAAACCACACACAAAAAAAAAAAAAAGGCAGTCTACAGACATTGGAAGTAGAAGACAAGTATTAAGTGTTCCAGAATCAAATTAGTTGTCTAAGGCTATGTCTGCATTTGAAGTCTGGATGGGAGCAGTAATGAGTTTTTTAAGAAAATCCCTTCACTTACTATGTGCTGACTTAGTTCACAAAGCAACTTCAGGCCATGTACTCACACACACACACACCCCACACCCACACACAACCCCCGGTCCAGGGGAGATTAAACCAATAAATGCCTCCACTCAGTGAATATCAAAGTACTTCACACCAATCATTCAAGTGTACCTGAGTCTTCGAAAACTTTGTAAAGCGCTAAAGCCCGGAATGCTCTCGAGGTCGTGACAGTGCTTTTATGCGTGCGGGATACCTGACGGGGTGAGTTGTATAACTCTCCCAAAGGACAGAGTCCTAGCTACCACAGATAATCTGTTTCTGCTGGCTCCTCTGGGACGAGAGATCCCCAGGCATGATGTGATAGTGCAGACGAAAATAAAAGGCTACACAGAGGACTCTTTCCCGGGGTATCAGCTGTTTATTGTAAGTCCAGTGTTGCATTTCTGAGGGTCCAAAGATCTCCAGGCGGCTGAGTAACCCACAAGAAACAGTCCAGAAGAAGCCCTGCAGGGCTCTTTTGAAGGGAGATGGGACCAGGAAACACCCAAAGGGGAATGGCATAGTTCAAAGTGACCAGTGGGGAAGATCTTTCCAGGGCATAGCCATATATGGGATCTGGGATATCGGCACAGGTAACACAAAGGCAATATGGGATTTTACCACAGCTCAGGCAGAGAGTTCAGATATTGGAAGAAGAAGGCCGAGGGCTTTGCCTGGGCTTTCTTCCCACCAAATCCTGAAGCTCAAAAGCAGCAGCTTCTGCCAAGTGCGCTGCTACAACTTTGGACTTCAAAACCTGCTTTTTTTTTTTTTATATATAGAGACCAAATGCCTTCATATGTGCTGCCAAATCTGAAGTCTTTGAGGTACCACTAATCCTTCCTTGTCACGGGGGGGGTTCCCATGCTAATTAGTGCCAGTGTGCCGCGACCTTCCTAGAGAGTGTCCTGCAAAGGAACAGCCTTTCCAGGGGCACTGGCAAACCTCCTAGAGGACTATGATTTCAGCAAGTGTAGCAATCCCTCAGCTACAAGTGATTCCAGCTCTTGTGATGCAGCTCTTTGTGAAATCACCCAAGGCAAACTCAGGGACAGAAAGAGAGGAGCCTAATATAGCAGTTCTACAGGTAGCTTTTAATATGCAGCCATCCTGCAAAGGGGAGGCTAAGGACAAGTGCTCCCTCTCAGGGGTAGAAGCAGAGGCTTTTTATGGAGAAGGTAGGGGGTGGGGTAGAAATCTATTAGCCAGTGAGGTAGAGGCTATTACCATAAAGAAACAAGGCATGTTTGGAGCTCACTCTGAACTCACCCTGACTTTGAAGAAGATTGCCCATGTCTGGGGAGATTCCTTTTGGCCCTCCAGCCTCTCTCCTCCAAGGGAGTGCAGGGACTCGTAGGGCAAGGGCTCACAGCCCCCCACACTTTCTCATCTAACTATTTTATTCAGAGCTTATTTTCTACCAACCCTCACAGGTGCTGGTCAGGTTTATGATCTGCAAAATCTGTGTTCTTCAGGAGCTGTAATCTGTGGAAGAGATGACTAGACAGAAAGCTAATATGTTGTGTCTTCAAAGATACTTAAGGACTGATGGACTTACTCTTTTGCTCTCCTCTGATGAAGAGGTTTTGCAGTACCCGTGTGCTCCCTGCTGGTTTGTCCCCATGTTACCAGAGAAGGGAGGCAGCTTGTACCAGAAAAGCCATCCTGAATCAGAGGTAGTGCCTCATTATGCAGGTGATGATTTGGACAGAGGAGAATACAGAGAGAAGGAAGACCACTGAGCCTGTCACCACAGGTGTTATCAGGATGTTCAGTAGGATTGATAGTTTTTGGTCCACCTAGAGATCAGATCAAAACTCAGGAGCAAGATGCACTGGATAGGTGACAACTGAGAGCTGCCAAATCATGTTTCCAGGCAACAATAATAGGACAAAGATAGGAAAAAGTGGAGATCAACCTGATCAGCTAATATGCACTCCCAGATTACACAGCTGCTCCACTCAAGTCCTTTAGATGTTCAGATCTCCTGAAGGACAGGGGACTGCGGGACCTGGAAAATGTGGCTGTTGTTAAGGATTCTTTCATTTTTTGCACCACTACAAGTGTAGTTTTTACCCCTTTAGTTAGACCATATAGGCAAGATTTTTCAGTTTGTTTCTAGGGGATCTTGTTGGCTAACATGCTGGTGATGATTTTGGCCATCACATTTTTCTCCCAGTTTTCTGTTTCTGTTCTTGACTTTTACTAATTTTATACCATGTTAAGTCTTTTCCTCTACCATTCATGTATTTATCCTTATCAGAAGACAGTCCCAGGAACCATTGGTACTGGGAGAAACGGCATCTACCACAATGGAAAACAGCACCAAAAAAATGTCACAGATGTTGTTATCATAGCCCAGAAAGAAAGCACCAGTTTCTCATCTGAGTTTTAGCTGCCTTATGTTATAGCACTCATCTGCTCTGTTCCAGGAAAGAGGGTGTTCCGTGACCTTGGAGTGAGTACATCTTTTGCTAGCAAGTATGCTGGCTGGGTGTTCAGATTAAATCTCCCACATCCTGTCTAGGATGCCTCATTCTGAGTACTGCCAAACTTAATGGGAAGATGGAGGAGTCAGCAGGCACAGGGCACCACTTTAAAATTGCACAGGACCCGATTTAAAGATTTGATACATTAGTATGGACAATGGTGATGGGGATAACTGACATGTCTCTTGATTCGCTGTCATCATCTTCATGAGACAGAAGAAAATAGAATGTGAGGCATACAGAGAGGTTCCCCAAAGAGCCCACACCCAAAGAACAAAAGGTTTATGACATCACAGTTCTTCAGAAAGCTTTGAATTACATGTATAGTTGGGACTTTGCACATAGGAAACCAAATTAAGACTAATGTGAAGTGAAATCTTCCAAACAGCATATAAATAAAATGGAAATAAAACGAGTCCCAGCATCAACACCAATAGATTCCTTTTGTGCCAAAGCATTTTTTAAACAAATATAGCTCATACCCCCCATGGTTTTCTTCCACCAATTCATTTTGTATAATGATTACACTAATTCTGTCAGTACTACAAGAGTTAATCTTCAGTTCTGTGCTTCTTTCTACAACTCTTTCTTAATTTTTCCACATCATTCCTGCATATTAGCTATAGATAATCCATCATATTCAATGTTAGCAAATATGCAGATAGCATAGTCACTGTACTGATATCCAGTATTGCCCTGTTCATAGCATGTATTAGCACCTTTGGTTAGTGTTGCACTGGCACCTTTGGCTAGTGTCACACTGGGAACTTTCTGTTATCTTTTTCCTGTGACTTCCAAGTTCTTTTGAGAAACAACGTGTGGAGTTCCCTGTCATGAACTATTACTCGATATATAACACAGATTACACATTACTCGATATATAACTGAGGTTTAGTTGTACTAGTAAACAATTTGCTTTCCTCATTAATTCATTGATATATGACGCTGACGGTGCAGAAAGAAGAGCCCAGAGACAGCTGTGTTCAGGTTCAAAGGAAAGGAAGGAAGGGGCACAAGACCCACCTTCTTTATATTTTATACCCTTTTGGAAATCACTATTCATTGGAGGAAATCAATTCTTCCTCCTTCAACTACAGTGGTCAAAGGAAATGTCCATCAAGGGTCTGTGTCCATGAGAAAGGAACGTATATGATAAGACAGAGTTATAATAACATGGCCATATTTACAGAACAATAACCTTGAAAACTAGCTACCATGGGATAGCAGTTTTCAGCAGCAAAGAGCAAGGCAACAATATATATCAGTGTACATGAATCATCAGCCTTCTTCACATCTTCAGAATAATTTCTATCATGCAACTAAAAGGCCAAAACTCATTCAGATAAGGAACTCAGAAGAAATGTTTCCATTAGAAGTCCTATGTTTAGTATTCTAGTTTTGAGATGGCATCTAGATGTAATTTGATCATTTTGATTTCACATCATAATTCCTCAGTAAATGTCTGAGCACATTCTTCCTTATGCATATTAATGTACATATATACACCTTCTTGCTACTGCTATGGATTAACTGACCATGTATATAAACAATGAACTGACACTAACTTGGAATATAATTCACTCCAGTTCTCTGTACACTGCTTTAGGTGGTCTTTGAATCAGGCTGCTGGCATTAGAGTTTTATTGAAGGAATTTGTAATTTAATAAGAATTCCGTGAAATTCCTCCCAAACTCAGCCTAGATCAGTGCCTCCTCTAACCAGTGATGGCAGTGGATATGAGTCATGAGTTCTGATACCATAAATATTTCCAATTCTATAGACCAAAAAAAAAAAAGAACAAAACTTCAGGATGTTGTTGACTTCTTTCGTCCAGAGCTAGCTCTGCTCTTAGAAGTCTGCTACAACTTTTTTCCAGGAGGTTTACATAAAGTTTACACCCTTGGTTGATATAATCTCTAAATTTCAAGTAACTGGAGGCAGGAACATGATAAGAGGAATCATACCTATGTGCATGGTACATTGTTATTTAACTATTTGGTATTCTATCTTGTACTGATGCAAGTCTCCTTGCTGAAATCTAATAGATTTCATTTGACTCAGCTGTCATAATTTTACAGGTCCCTCTGGACAATAGCTCTGACATCTTGTATATCAGTCACTGCCCTTATATAGTAATGTTCACACATTTTCTGAGGATGAATTCTATGTTATCAGATTATTAGGATATTGAACACTATTGGTCCCAGTGTTGACCCTCGAGATATTCCATTTGTTACAGGTCACTGCTAATGTCAAGCCAGTGATCAGTAACCTTTGATTCTGGTGGCTCAGTCAATTTTTACATGATCATTTATCTTTAGTTGTTGAAAGAATTTGTCTAATTTTATGAATATATATTGTAGTTTATGTAGATCCTAGGGTTACACCAGATCAATTCTGTGGTAATTCACACCCACTGGTTTCTTGTCCTCAGTCGCTTCTAAGCACCAATATTCTGTTGAAACACCACTGTGAGAGCCTCTGCAACTGAAAGCTCACAAGGGGTTTCATTGTTGCGAGGTCTGGTGGAGAGATTTTTCTTAAGGAGATACAAATAGGAGGACAGATATATTACTTTTAAATGGATAGTGCACTCTACATGTCAAATATGTGTGAAAAGGACAGTATAATGATATCCTGAATAAAACCTACAAATTGAACAATACAGCCTTGAGTGGAATGAAACCGCTCTCCCCTTAAACACTCTCCCGTGGCAAATTAGTGGAGAAAGTAAGTTAGATGAGGTTAAAAAAGAACATGCCCTCTTGTCAAATGATGAAAATATGCACCTTCTTTCATGTCATTACAATTCTCTAAATCTGCATTCTTTCTCATCTCTGTACTGCTTTTCTTCTCTTCTTGTATAAAGAACATTCCTGTTCTTATTAACACAACATCCAGCCTTAGGCAGTTATGATTAACATATACCAAAGAAGATGAATCTTCACTAATTACCAATACATATGACTTTCTTACTGTTCATCCAGGGTAAATTGTGATACTATCCTTGAATATTTATAAAACACATAACATGCACTTTGTGTTGAGGTGTTTATTGGAAGACTAGGTTGCCACATCAGATATGTGAACACAGGAACAAAAAAGGAAAAATACATGAACTGAATTGTATACTAAACATATAACTGTTGGGAAATATATTTTTTGATGAAACGGGAAAATGCTTGTTTCTTTGAAAATTATTAATAAATTTTCATTTTAAAATGACAGAATATGAGAATTAGGCCCCTATTTCTTTCCTTTTTCCTCTGCTGCTACTTCCTTCTGCATTTTGACCCTAAGAACTAGGCCTGTCCAGCAATCCTCAATCCTCAAAATGAATAACATGATATAAAAGCCAAATCTCTGTATGACACCAGCTGTGCAACCAGTTTTTGACCTGCAGTACTCATCTGCTCCTAATCAAGACTTCCTCTTTAACCATCGGGATTGAGGAGAAACAATGTGGGTTATTATGACCTTCACCGTCACACCCAGAGCTGTGAAACTGCTCTTGTGTGTCACAGTACCACTGGTGTCCATGTATATGAACAGCAACAAAAATAATCCAAGGGCTGGACAAACATAGGAAGTCTCTATATCATCTGGTATCTGACCCTCAGGCAAGCGCCAATTCTCCTTGTCAGCAAACAGGGCTTATAGATGGGGGACTCCGTTCCCCACTGGAAAGACACTCCAACTATTACTACCTGCTGCTTGGCCTTGATGTTGACTTACATTTCAGCTCTGGCTCTGGCACTGCTCTAGAGTCTTCTTCCGTCACATTCTACCAGGGCCATGAAGCTGTTCTGAAGCTGCAGATCTGTGCATTTGCCCTCCCAATCTTTTGCTAGAGAAAAATCAGTCAACTCACAAGACTGGGTGTGGTTCTTCATCCAGTTTATGTCTCTGCTTACCTGTGCATGTTCAACCTTTACATCCTTACATCTAGATAAGGCTAAACAAATAATGGTTTGGTGTAAAGATTGGTTTTGTAGACCATGCAGGCATGACCAAGCTAAAATATGGAATCATTCTGAAGGACTGCTGATTTTACAGCGTTATCAAGTGATAACTTTGTTTTTCCTCCTTAGAATGAAATAAACCATTGATACAAAATGGGTGAGCACTCAACATTTAGCTGAAAAAAACCCAAAGGTTAAAGCTTCCCAACAGAAATTTTCATGAGAGGAAATGACATTATGTTACCAATCAGAGAAAATCCCCCAAAAAAGACTTTTAAGAACTATAGATGTTTATGAAAACTACAGATAATTTTGAAATATAAAATAAGGATTTATTAATTGTTCAACTCATCATGTTAAGGCTAACTGCTGTCTCACAAGGCCACCATTTCCTCTCTTTTTTGAAATTTAGGATAGGGTAAAACAAGGTTGTTGACCACTCCAGTAACACACACAAATGAGAGGACGTCGTTTTAGTTTCCACATGCTTAAGAATGTGACAGTTATTGTTTGGATTTCATAGAGATTCTTATTTTTTCCTTCCTGAATGTGCATGCATTTATACATGAGGAAGATCAGGGAATTTCAAAGGTGATTTACATCCAAGCTTTCTAACACACTTTTCCTCTAGCTCTTTGTTAAATCCATATTAAATGCAAAGAAAACTACTAGAACAAATAAACCTATCAGTAAAATATTGTTTGATCATAGCTTCCAAACAAGAGACAACAAAAAGCCCTCAGGTATATGATTTGTATATGTTGTACCTCAATTTACACAAAAAGGTAAGCTCTAGGAAGTTTGCACTGTAATAAACGAAACTAGTCATAGAGTGCACTGTTACAGTAACCTGCATACAGGAGAGACCAGATAGATTAACAAAATACAAGAAAAGAAAAAAAAAAACCAAAAAAAAGAGAGATAAAGAATGTATCGAAATGAAACTGTGAACACAAAAAGAATGAAAAAAACAACTAAGGAAATAGCTGAAACAAAATGAATATATTCTTTTAAGATTAATTCTTAATAAAAGATATGGGAGCGGATATAATACAAATCTAGACTCAGGATAAGACAAAAATCTATGTGTATTCTATAACAAAAATTCAAAGGATTCAGAAATTTTCTGTAAATACTCTAATATGATAAAAGCAACCCCATTTCAGAATCACTGGGATTTTTTACTGTTGTATTTTCCAAGTTTGTTGTTTTCCAGGCGCATTTTTTTTAATATTAAGTATTTGTTGAGTATGTTTAAATGTTTATTTTCCTGTTACTTCAAAGATTATACTTGAGATTTTTTATGTACCTGTTGGCAGAAAAAACAGAGAACAGCTTTTGGAGGAAACATATTAAGGTTGGTGCAGTTGTGTAGAGTTTCAGGGAAAAAATAGCACACCTGGATCTTTTTTTCCTGGATGATTCTTTTTTTTTCTTATTTCTTGCCTCTCCAATATGGAAGGTTTTGGACTCCTTCATAGTCAGAAAATCAAGCAGTGGGGTTCTTTGCAGATAAGCTAGGTAAATTAGAGTGATCAAGAGTAAAAACTATCTTTTTTCTTTGGAATTAATCTCATTCTTGCAATATCAGTACTGGAAAGAATTTTTTTTTCCCCTCTAGCTTTCCTTTATCACTATAGCTCTTAGATATTATTTTGCAGGAAGGGGTAGACTACAACATATTATATTCCATACTGAGGTATGTGACAAAAGCATTGGGGTAAAAAAAGGAGATTGACAATTTAACTTTTATTTGGCCTTTTCCAATATCTGGAGAACTCTATAGACTTCTCAAAAAGTACTGAAGCATTTTATCTTTAACACCTAATTCTACCAATATAAAAGTCATTTTATTATTTATTTTTGCTTCCAGATGCTAAGTCTGGTGTTTTGGGTTAGAGATTAACAAAAGTGCAGTTCTTCTACAATTTGACCTTTATTCTAAAAAAAAAAAGTTAATTCCTGCATGTTAAACCTAGCAGTTCCATTTTCATTTGAACTCACTGTAATTCATTAACACTTACAACTAGTTCTGAAGTTTGTATACTAGAATCCCAGAATTAACTTTTCTTAGTTTTTCATCCATATTTTAACCCCTCTGACATCAGGAAAAATATGGTATATGGAAGGATATATTCAAGCTACTCTTCCTGTTCCTGACCTGAGCAAACTTAATGTTCCTGGTACTGGAATTTTTATCATGTCTTTAATTTCTTAGGAAATCATACATGATACAGAGAGACTGTCTCTACAATAGCTTGATAATGAGCTACTAGTGAAAGAAATTTTATTCAAGATAAAATCAATACAACTTTGAAGCTTCCACAGTAAATATTACTAGTGCTAAACTAAAGCCAAAGAAATCAACAGTTAATTGCCATCAAGGATAAAAATATTATTTATGTTTTTAAGTACTGTATGTAATTTAAAATGGTAGAGAAAAGTTTAACATTAAAAGTGTCCTACATTCCCTCTCATTAATGTATGTTGGTATTTGCTGTTCAAGCTGCCAAACTATTTTTCAGACCATGCAAACACCAAATGCATCATAAACATGCAATTTTTCACAAAAACAGGGCTCAGGGAAAGGCTGTGGGGAAGAAGGATGCATCTTTTTCTCAGTCACAAAACACCATTCTAATACCCAACTGAAAAGGCACCTCATAGCACTGAAAATTATAATGACTGGCTTGTGAAACTAATGTCAGACTTTAAAATAGATTTCTCCAAAGTTAATGAATTTAAATTCTCATGTCCAAAACCTCCCAGGCAGTAAAATTCTCCCACTTTGAACTGTTATTGGTGTGATATTGCTAAAGGTTCACCTCAGCACAAAATGCTGCATTATACATTTCCAAAAAAATACATACTTTTTTGTGGTATGTAATATACAAAGTTCAGTCTCTGTAGCAGCCTGCAGGCAAAAACTCAAGGTTTAAAAAGCAGTCTCTAGAGAAGCTTAAAGAGATGACAAAGTCAATTAAGTTATAAGAAATCTTTTATTTTTATGAAGAGGGAACATATTAGGAATTTTATTATCAGTCAGTGCTGTAATGCACGTTTCTCCTTTGCAATTTAGATATTCTGACTTCTCTTGCAAATTAAACACTACAGTTCAAACAACTGAGATGCTCCTTAGAGGAACACTACACAGGGCTTTCAGTTGCTGTTGAAAAAAGAAATGTATCTTAATTTAGAGGCTGAAGCCTACTCCAAACTATTTTATTACCTGGACCTTGATAAATATCTCACAGAAAGATTTTATTATTAACATGAAGCAAGACATTTCAGACAATGCATAAAATTGCCAACTAAACTCAAAGTAGGCTGCATCTTTGAAACAATCAATTCCAAATGAAGAACAGAATGTACAGTGATAAATGAAGCAGTCAGAGACTGTCGCTAGAGCCTCTAACTGCATGACAAAGTACAAGAAACCTTCAACAGATGTTGAAATTATGAGAGAGCAAAGCAGGTGCATAAATCCTATTTACTAAAAATAGAAATAATCATCAGGTTACAAAGGGAGCCTACATTTCATATGTCAAGCTGAACTTGTGCTGTGCTTTGCAGTACTCCACTGTTTCATGATAAGCCTAGTACTTCACGTTTTGGTCCGTAATGATACATGTGTTCTAGATTTTACAAGTAAGATAAAGATATGCACTACATTACACAAGTCTTGCTAAAGACTTTTTGAAAAAAAATAAGCATTATATTAAAATATATTTAATATGCTGACAAATATTAGGTTTTCTACCCTATTAACATTCCCACATATTTTTCTTTGCTAAACATTAGTAATACCTGTGAATAAAACATTTTGTTAATTCTGATGTTTTAAAACAAGTGTTTTAATAAAACAGTGTTTTATTAAACACAGATAAAACACTGATAAAATCAGTGTTTTAATGTCAGGGAGACATTATAGTAACATTAATAATTACTGTACTGATCTATTAGTGGTATACCAAACCTACTTTCATTGTGTTATTAGGTCCCTCAGGGATACTCTGCATCTTTTATGAAAAAACGTTTTTGTCTCTCTTCAAATCACATTTTCAACAATTCAAGACCTTATCTTGTAACTTTCATCCATCTAAACAAAAGATCACCGTGAGCCCTGTGACATCTCTGGAAGATAAAAATCAGGGCTATAATTTTGTGAGATCTTTGGATTGCTAATATGTCATCCTTTATCACTTATCCCATCTAGCCTACTCACACTGCAAATACATGTATTATTAGAAGCTGCTGTCACACTTTCATCTTGTTTTAATTATATAAGAATATAGCAAATTTCATGTATGTACATATATGTGTATATATGAAAAATCCCTTAATATGGACAGTCTTTGTCAATCTTAGCCTTAGTATCTGTCAATCTTTTTATACATTAAGCTTTTTGAGTCTGTTTGGTCTCATGATGTGTAGCAATAGTAACATCATAAAAAGGTATAAGCAAAGTAAGTCCCACTAAATGGTTACAAGCTTCCTTGTTCAACAGATAAATGATGGATACTAGCCTTGGGATTGTCTTCATTGATTTTTCACTTACGCAAGACCTTTTCTGTGGGATTCTTGCCATTTTTAGCTCTTACACACTTTTGTGAGTTTGGATTAAGGAAGGACATTTTATAATTTTACTGCCCTATCAAATGTTGTTCATAATTTTACAGCTTTGGATAAGACATTTGCTACTCCTGATAGATAACTTGGACTGGGGACAAAAACTTCAGCAGAAACTGTTATTGCATTTGGAAAGCAAAACCCCTGGAATCAAATGGTAAGGAGGAAACTGCTTTGCAGGAATTTATGTGAGCATTTAGTGCATTGGTTCATAGCATGACTCATGTTTAAATAGATGAAAAGACAAATAACATCAAGCCTAGACAGAAAAAGAGAAAACATGTTAAGATAGCAAGATTTAAATGTCGCTAATGCTCTAGATATAATTAGAAGAATTAAAGAAGGCATTATAGATGCAAAATCAGTATGCACTCTAAAATACAAAAAAATTTCTCAGACAGCACCAGTTATAAGACATACATAGAAGCGGAAAATAATAACTTTTTTTTTTTTTTTTTTTTACAGTTTAGGGCATTTTTAAAAGAATTTATATATATTCTTTTGCCAAAAAAATATTTTCTAAGAGCTACAACTGTTTTAATGATGAATGACTTTACCATATGTTGTGGTTTGAGCCGCCCCAAAGCTCCCATGAAAAGCTACTTCCCTCCCCTCCCTCTGCTCAGCTGGACAGGGGACAGGAATGTCTTCCAAGGTGAGATAAGGATACTGAGAGGGAAAAAACCCCCTTCAATTAAGCAGGCTAAAACAGGCTCAAAAACTTAAAAGTGATAAGTGACTTTATTACAGAGTTAAAGGACTATGCAAAACATTTCTTAAATACTTTCTCCCCTCCCCCCCAAAATCACTCCCTCCTTCCCTCAGAAAGTAATGAGAACCAGGGGGAGGGGGAAGACTTTATTACAGAGTTAAAGGACTATGCAAAACATTTCTTAAATACTTTCTCCCCTCCCCCCCAAAATCACTCCCTCCTTCCCTCAGAAAGTAATGAGAACCAGGGGGAGGGGGAAGTCCTAGTCAGTTCATTCCTCAGATGTTTTTTCTTCTTGGCAATTATTTGGAGAGGAGGCAGATTCCCTTCTCACAAGCACTGTTGCATTTTGCACAAGTCCTTTTTCCCTCTTGGAAAACAGGTCACCCAGTCACTGCTGCCTGTATCCTCCTCCCAAGGCCGGGCCGGTCCAAACTTAAGGTGGGGGTAAAACAAGGCCTTTTTTACCACAAATGACTCCCTCAGTCCCCCGGAGCAAAGGCCTTGTTATTTGCGTTAGTCCCCCTCCAGACCAAAGTCCCTCCTGTAGGAGTCCACCCCTTGTGCTCCAGCGTGGGGTGGATCTCGGCTCCTTCATGGACCCTCAGGGTGCAGGGAAACATTGTGTAAGTACAGTCCTTACCACAGGCTGCAAAGATGTCTCTTAGAAGCACCTCCTCCCCCTCCTTCTTCTTCTTCTGACTTTGCTGGTGTCCATATCTGTTGTTTCTTCTACATGCTGTACTCCTTCTTCCCTGTCTGTCTAGATCTGCTGGCACACCCGTGCATACTACCGTGACTCCTTCTTAAATATGTTGTCACAGAGGAGTTACCTTCTTCTCTAATTGGCCTGGTTGTGGCTTCCACAGCATGTCCATCTTCAGAGCCATCAGGGATAGACCCTGGCTGGACAGCTGTGGAAGCTTCTGGCATTTTTTTACAGGAGCCATCTTTCTGGCCTCTACCCTGCCCAGACCCTGTCAAACCACCACACCATAAAAGTGATTTAAATTAGGCTTATGAGGTGTTTGAGTATTTAGTTAACCTGTGATTGAGAAGAATATTTGTTGACTGATATTAATGTATATGATACAGTGAAGAAAGCAAAAAAATGTGGGAAGGATTGTTTCTGAATTAAGTCGGCAAGTACTGGGGTGCCTTAGGAAGATCATTGCCAGCAGGTTGAGGGAGTTGATCCTGTACCTCTATGCAGCCCTGGTGAAGTGTATCCCTAGTGCTCTGTCCAGTTCTGGGCTCCTCCATACAAAAGAGAAATGGAGCTCCTGGACTCAATCCAGCAGAGGGGAACCAAGGTGATTAAGGAACTGAAGAAACTCTGTTACCAGGAAAAGCTAAGCCTGTTCAGTCTTGAGAAGAGATGACTGAGAGGTCACCTCACGAATGTCTATCAGTATGGATATTTGGTTGGGGCCAGGCTCTGCTCAGAGGTGCCAAGCAGTAGGACAAGAGGCAATGGTCAGAAACTAATGCATCAGAAGTTCCACCTGAACACAAGGAAGAATTTCTTTACTGAGC
This sequence comes from Climacteris rufus, assembly GCA_013398175.1. Lineage (NCBI taxonomy): Eukaryota > Metazoa > Chordata > Aves > Passeriformes > Climacteridae > Climacteris > Climacteris rufus. Next base: position 100,591 of record VZRZ01000248.1, on the reverse strand, counting down.
GGGTGACTGAGCACTGGAACAGATTGCCCAGAGAGGTTGTGAAGCCTCCCTCACTGGAGATACTCAAGAACCATCTGCACACAATCCTGTGCAATGCGCTCTAGGATGATCCTGCTACAGCAGGGAGGTTGGACCAGATGACCCACTGTGGTCCTTTCCAATCTTACCCATGATTCTGAGATTCTGTACTTTTGAAGTGGTAAACATAAGAATATGAAAATGTTGCTATGCTTTAATAATTGAATAAATATATACTTACTTATAGGTTTTTTAAACTTAAAATTGTATTAATTGTTTTATAAGAAGGAAAACTATTGAGAGAGAAGTTAATTGGACTTCTCTAAGAAATAAGTTAAATGCAGTAAATAATTTCAGTTGACCTCCAAAAATTAAGGATAATATTTTGAAAATATCAAAATATTTTACTTTCTCAATAGAATGACTCCATTTGGAAACATCAGTATGATTTATTTTCACATTCTGAAAATGAATCTTTTTATGCCTTTATTTTATACCTCATAGAAACAGAACAAACAAACAGAAACCCAGGAAGAAACGAATGGGCTAAATAAGTTCTGAAATATTTGGTTCTATAGGAAATAGTTTAACCCATACACAATTCTTGTTAAAAATAAAGTCATTCATGCAGAACATGGTTTGTGTTGTACTGAAGCAACTAAGAGATTATTTAGAAATATATTGTTTGGTAATGTGTTGTTAGAATTATCCTGATTTGGACTCTGATCAATAACCTCTTATATTTCAGAAAATAGCAGATCATAGGATTGGAAAGGTTTAACATGATCTTCAAAGCCATTATCACTGGTGGAAACAGAAAAAAATGTAAACTTCTTTAAAGGTCTTTGTTTATTATTATTTTATCAATAACGGTTAAAAGAAGAAAAAGAGAGATGATATACATAAACAAGGTTTAGCACATATTCTTGATTGCTTTTAAAACTTCTTTACTATCTTCTCAACTGCAGCATGAAAATGCATACTCAAATTTTCACAGGTTACTTGCTGCTTTGACAGAACAAGAGCAATAACCATAGGCTGTAGAGGCCAAATACTAGTTTATTATCAAACTTCTTCAAGAATTCCCTCTCTATTTGTAGCCGCGCTGCTGTGGACGCGTTATGCCGAGGGCTGGGGACAGACCCGAGGGCGCACGGTGTCCTGCACTGGCTTTCCCTGGTGGTACGGGGGCTGGCTGCCAAGCTGCAGCGCCTTTCCCCCCAGCAGGGTTCCAGCCGTGCCTAGCTGGACAGTGCCGGTTCCTCTGCTGAGTAGGATTGCCTGGACCCCGGTGGTCTTCGGTGGGTCGTCGAGAACAAAGACCAAGGAGGGGCCTTTGTCCGGTGATTTCAGCTCTTTATTAGGGTAGGGCAGCAGGAGAGGGTCCAGGGAAGGGTCCGGGAGCAGGAGCAGGAATAAGAGTCCAGGTGAGCTGAAGGGTCCGGAACAAAGAACCCAGCTCAGGGCTTAAGTGGGGTTTATATAGGGAAAGGGAGAGGGAATAAAGCTAAATAGGGGAACAGAAATTACAATATGGGTAATTATTACCAATGGGTAACCGAGGATACAAGAACTTTCTGGAGCATAACCAAATACAGAACATTACATAACTCCGTAACCATAAACAGCAACCGAAAGGAATGATGGAATGGGTAACAGTGTCACCCTAACCAGAGCAGCTGCCTCAGAGGGCAGTGTGCTGAGCTCCCTTCCACCACCGTTGAGTTTTACATGCTGTGGCTTTAGCCACGCACACTGCCACATCTACTAATTAAATAATTCCTCCTTTCTTATGAATCTCTCCTCCTACTTTCCTATTAGAAATTTTCCATCATCCTTTTCCCCGTGAAGCAGACATGTCTTCTATTCCTACCCTGGAGGCAGGCTTGTTGGTCTTGCCCTTCTTTTCTGAAGATAATACCTCAACCAAAGCAACATTCAGAAGTGTACAGTTTTCATAGAAAAAAACTATTGGATATTATTCAAAAAGATCTACCAGATTATTTGCCAGAAGCAAGAAAAGTCTCTGTAAATCCCCTGAAAGTGTCTAGGTCTCTTTGTCTAGATTTACCTGTTAGGACCTTCCAGTGATTGAGAACTTGGGCTTCCTCCCCAGGATACTTAAGGAAGTGGTGATTAAACTGAAAAGATTCCTCTGTTGGAGCTAGAAGCTTTATTAAGATCATTTATTGCTGATTTAATGCATTGTTATGCATTTTTCCACCCTTTTTATGACATACATACTTGCAATTTAGCATATTTTACATTCAAATAGAGGTAAAGAAGTATGCAAGTGATGTAGTTCTCTCTTTCTAAATGGAGAACATTAGAACATTAACACTAAGGTCCCTAAGTGTTAATCTTTATTAGTTGCTTTGTGCATATGGCCAAAAGATGATGGAGCTTATGAGAGTAAGTCTTTGGCAAGGCAAGGAAGATTATATCAGGTTACCCTGTGTTATTTCTATATCAAAGTTTTGCATACCAATGTTAATTTCATTTCAACAAGGTGATAATACCCCTCTAGAATTTGCACCTAGCAACAGGAAAAAAACTTTCAGAAAACAGAAGTTTAAGGTTTTATAGTGCTGCTGAATGACAACCAAGTCTATGTTTTAGACTACAATAGCTCATAGGTCTGGTTCAGCATAAATAGGTCTATATCAAATATTTGACAGCATAAAATTGTGTTTGAGAAGCATTCGGCCTTGAAGTATTAATTACCAAAAGGAATGAACATCATTGTTTATTTTTGAAGGACCTTAAGTAGTATTTCTTAGCTAAAAATATTTTAATGTTTAATAGTTTGAAAGTCTTATACTGTTGAGGAATACATCTGGTGCTGGTAGCTTGGTTTGCAAGCTGCATATTGAGGTGCGGATTGAAATGCAGATTGAGCTCTGGGTGGGAGTTTGAGACGAGAAGCTGTGAACTGACAATCTTTGGGATAACAAAGGGCATGAAGACTAGTGGCACCAACCAGGTGGATGGACACTGGGAGACACAGGAGGAGTGCAGGACTCAGGAGGAAGGGCCAGACTTGCGAGCACTTGAACTTTTCAGGGATCCTCCTTGGAGGCACCAGCTCAAGCAGTTTCTGTGTTACTGTGTTGTGAATAAACGGCTTTATGGAACAAGACCGCTGAGACTCTGCTATGGGAAACCTGGGATCAAACTAGTAGGAAACCTGGTCTGAGTGCATGGGAGTGGGGTATGTAGGGAGACCCGCTGTGAAGGGACTTGGGTACCAGTCTCTGGCCCTGGGAGTGTGACATCCAGAGTCTTGTGAATGGTCAGACTAGAAAGTTTCCTTAACAATAGTTAATTAGAAAGTGTTGTCTTACTAGATACCTGCCGCGGGTAGAAATCCTGAGTAACTCGTAGCCTTTAGCAGCAGTCTCGTATCCTGAAGAAAGCAACTTCGGCTTCATCCAGTCTCTGAACAGAGTCGAGCCAAGCATCAGAGCTCCCGCAGAGTTTAGGCTTAGTTCACTCACAGTGGTTTAGTTTAAGCAGGGAAGTAAAGAGATGAGAAAGGGTTCTTTTCCGCTTATTGCCAGCAGGGTTTTATTACTGGAGCATGAAGTGCGGTAAAAGACACCCAAAATGGCGGTCAGGGGCATGTTATAGTACGGAGGCGAGGGAAGGGCGGTTGGGAGAGAGCCAATCACTGTGGAGGATCACAATGATTGACAGGGGTGCCAGCCAGTGAGCTGTCTATCCGCACCGACACAGGAACCAATGAGCTGTCCTTTAGGGCAGGGACAGCCCCTGCCACCGTAGCCGGGGATCCCCCCTGATGACCCAGGGCTGTGCCATCCCCAGCTGCATCGTGTGGGGGGAGGAAGGGCCCGGCCCCCACAGCTCTCGGCACGGCAGGGCTGGGCCGGGTCATCAGCCACACCAAGAGGCACCGCAACAGATACCATTATCAAAAAATGTTTTATTCAGAAAGTTTCACCAAATGCCATATTTAGAAATGTATGGCTTCAACTAAGCATGTGTATTTTCTTTAAAAATCCCCAAACATATTCTATACATTTGACTTGTAAATTCATGCCTTGTCACTCTTTTTTCTAACATCTGTTTTGCTTCTCTTTTCACTATAAGATGACTGACCTAGAACTATATTGATTCTTCACTTCTCAGCAAAGAGGAGTGTAGAACCCTTCAGCTCTGACAGTGATCTTACTGTTCTAAGTTTGTCTTGTGAGAAGTTCCACAGCTTCTATCCAAAAGAAACTGAAAGGTCTTTTTATATATGTTTGGGGGTTTTTTAACTTGTTTTAAAATATATTTTATATAATTCAAAATGCATATATTGAACTATATATATTTCCTATTTGAACTGTGTATGGGAAATATCATTCAAATCTATGGCCAGAAATATCAAACTGCCAAATAATGCAGCGTTCTTGCACTAAACCACTTCTATGTAGAGAATATCTTTTCTTATAATGAAAGGAAACTTCAGAAATCTGTGTGAGTACTACCATATGAAATAAGTAAAAAATTAGTATAACTGTGAAAAATTGTTTCAGGTTATTTTACAAAGTTCTTTTCTTGTTGAATATAACCACCTAGGTGGAGCCACATAATTTGAATATTTAGTTATTTAGTTGAGGTTACTTTGATTATTATTTTTTTTTTTTAGGGAAAATATCTCAGTCCTTTCATTTGGTAATAGTGGTGTTAATTTCAAAATATTTTGTGTCCTGACATAATTCCTTGTTTTTTTCCTATATTTTTAGTTATACTGAATCCTGAGACTTGATATGTAAGCAGCAAACAAGACTGATTGCCATTATGTAAGCTCAGCCATGATGATCAAACAAAGCTGCTTATCTTCTCTGATCATCTTCCTCTGTCCACAACTGCATCACTATGATTGTGGCAGTGTGCGAGGCTAGAGCCTCAGCAAGAAGACCTCAGCGTTGGTGGAAAAAGGCACGGCACACTGCCCTCTGAAACAGCCTTTCTGGTTAGGGTGACAAAGCAGCCCATTCCAGGATTCCGTTCGGTTATAGGTTACATACGTTATTGCAATTGGTTTATTCCCCAGTTATGTAATGCCCCTTTTATGGTTATGTTCTAGCAAGTTCTAAGTTTTTCTGTACCCCATTGGTTACTTTGAATTTTCTGTACCCCGATTGGTTGTTGCCACCGTTCCCCACCTTATAAAACACCCCGTTTCTGGGCAGTTGGGGTCCTCTGCTCCGGATCCCTTCAGCTCTCCCGGACCCTGTTCCTGTCTGCCTTTCCCTGGACCCTTGCTCCCTTGAATAAAAGAGCTGAAATCTCTGGACAGAGACCCCTCCGGAGTCTTTACTCTCGCCGCATCGCCGAAGATACCACCGGGCTGCGGGCTACCCTCTCCTCAGAGGAGCCGGCATTTGTCCAGCCAGGCACGGCTGGGACCCTGCTTTGGGGGGAAAGGGGCTGCTGCTTCACTGCCATCCCCCCGCATCACCAGGGGCAAGCCAGTGCGGGACGCCGTGCGCCCTCGGGCATATCCCCAGCCCTCGGCAGGCGCGGTCACCAGTGCGGCTACATATGATCTGTTCCTTACCTTTGTTATATTGTTTGTTTGCCTTTTCTCCCCTCAGATAACTGCTAGGACTAGAATAATGATGTTCTGTAAAAGAATATAAATCCCGTGCTTCCACAGCTCAGAAATTATTAATAAAGGTGTAAAAAATAACCTGGTCCATATATTTATCCTTATTTTCAATTAAATAGATTGGAATGGACAAGATATGACAATAAAGTTCAAATTCTTTTTCAAGACTCACGTAATCCTTCTGAGAAAATGTACAGGCTGAAAAAGGCAACTCTTGGAAACAAGAAAACAAAAGATTTCCTTCTCATTATTTGCAAAGCTGTTATTTAACCAGAAAAATGTTTTAAGTGTGTAGGTAAAGTTCCACTAAGAAATGAAGGTCAAAACTTCCACAAATATTGAAGGTATTTGACTGTATATTTAGTCTATTTGTATGGCTAGCAACAAAGATCATGTGCCCAGTCCACCTATAAAAGCTGTATGAGATACTTTACTATTTCATATAGATGTTATGCAGTATATTGAAAGCAAAACATTCAAACATCAGGGGACACCTTTAGTCCTTCACAACCCCTTTTTTTTTTTAATTAATTGCCTGGCAACAAGACACACAACCACAAAGACAGCTAAGAATTGTTTTGGACCTAATTCTCTAAAGTTATATTCTGGCACTGCCAGGCAATTTTTCTATGACATAAAGGCAGTTAAATGAAGAAAGAAATCCTTAGTTACTTTGTCAGGTTTTAGGTCAGGCCCATCAAGGTCACAGTTATAAGTGGTATTTGATCCCCTTTTTTCAATGGTTTACTGTCATCCAGGCAGAACTATAAATTTAAATATCACTCTTTTAAAACTAGGGCAGTATTTTTTTTGCTGTGGACATGCTCTAGGTTCCATTTATTTCATTAAATAATTCAATGAAGATTTTTGAAAAACATCTGTAAAACTTCTGTTTCTTTGGTTACCTACAACACAGTTCACATTTTCCTTTCCCCTCCACAGGATGAGATTGCCTTCATCAATATAAAAAAAAGTGCACTTTGCATGTCAAATAACCTTGCATCTGGATAGGGCAAACTGCACAGAGACACCACCTGCTGCTTTTTTATAGACTTGCTCAGTACAGAAGGTCACAACTACTTTTCAGGTGAATTGAACCCTAAGGACTCAATAAGAATTTGTGCCTTAACTTCTTGAAAAGAGAAGGAGATGGAGATGGTGGGGGAAGCAATTTTAATTTGTGCAGGACTATTTCAGGAAAAAAAGAGACCCTTAGAAATGATTATCTATATGGTATTAATTACTCAATTTAAAGCCTATTTTACAATTCTATCTGTTAACATTAAGGAGGGTTTTCAACTTTTGCTTCAAGAACTATTATGAATTTAGCTTTCCTTTTAGGCATTCCTTTTCTATGGTTTAACTGCCCTTCCTGAACTATAAGTATCTTGTGAACAGATATTTACATATATTTAAAGCGATCTTAATAACTTTCTACTTCATCTACCAGTTTTATGAAGTTGTAAACTGTCCATTGCTGTGAAATTCAATACTGAGAAAGCAAAAATTGGAACAAATTATCAATGAACTACAACCTGACAACATCAAAAAGAGATATTCTGTGACTTCTATAGCTAGCTAAAAAATGTCTGAACACATTGTCCTGCACGTCACTCTAACCTGTTTGTTTGTCTCACCTGCTTATGAAGTATTATGTGCTAGATAGCAATTCCTTGGGGAAGAATTACTATTTATACCAACCAGGTTTCCTAAATAGTCTGTAATCATTTCTCACTGTGTGACTTGCTCAGATTACACTGACAAGGCTCATCTGTTTGCCTGTTTTTGGCATAATGAAGACATATAAAAAAAAGGTACCAAGAAACCTGAAATCTTAAAACTTCTGGTATGCAAAAGTATATCTCCAAAATGGATCTGACATGGAAATTTAAAACTCTCATAAATGTCTGTAAAACTCAGTCGTCATACTCACTGGTATACTAGAAAGCCTTAAAAGCATTTGGTACTTCTTTTATAATCAAGTTTCTATATATGAAGAGTAATTTAACTGTCTTCACAGCAATTCTGTCTCCCAAAACCATGACAGAAAGAATACATTACATATACTTCTACAATATGATTTCTTTAGCAGAAATCACTAAGAACTGTAACTGTTTAACACTCCAAAGAACAACTTATTAAAGTATACGGTGCTACAATAAATTAAAACTAATGAGAGGATGGGAAAGTGCTCAAACGTGAAAAAATAAAGATGTTTGTTAGTTAAAACAAAAAAAAAAGAAAAAAATCACAGAAAAACAATATGACCATATGCTAAAGAATGAAAATATTTTGGTTTTTAAAATGGGAGAATAACATCTAATGCAGTAGAAAAATAAGATGCATTTTTCATATTGATTAGTTTGAAGAAGGACCTGCTATAATTTCACAAGTGAAGATCAGTGAATATTCTAAAAGAGAGTAAATTTTCCAAGAACAGAGAAAACAAGAATTTTTCAATGTTCTTTTCCTCACTACCAGGGCTTCTGCAATAAAAATTTAGACAAATGAATATTTGCATTTTTTTTGACATGGAGATATTTTATAGTTTTCTCAATTTTTCATATTTCCTTGAGATATTTCTTTAAAACATTATCGGAACAGTTGCAACTTCAGAACAGTAACCAGCATAAAAATGTGCACACTCTGTTCTGTATCTAATTGCTTCTAAATTTCTATGATTTATGAATCATCAAATGACCAGTTCTGCTTAAAGAAACATTTAGTTTGTCACCTTGTCATGCATACAGACATAGATCTACACACTCCATACACCATTTCAAAAGCACTCTCACATTATTGCTAATAATTAAGCACTATTATGATGAAGTAAAAAAGCAATAATATGCATTTCAGATGTTATTTACATTGTGATATTATTATTTAAAAAGCTAGTCTTGCTTAGATTATTAACTGCATGTAGACTTCAATTACTGTGCTGCACAAATAGGTGTAGTATAAAAGAAGCAGTTCACCTGTAACCCTTACTGGGTTTCTTTTTCTTTTTTTTTTCTTTTTTTTTTTCTTTTTTTTTTAATATTTTGACCTCCTAAATTCCTCTATTTTCAGCTTTTCGGAAGACAGATGCCCTAAAACATCTTTTGTTTTATTAACTTCTCCTTTGATTTGCAATCAATTACAGTTAAAATTTAAAAAGAAGTATTTCTGTAGGTATTTAGAAGATTTCTATTTCTTTTAGTGTTATTTATTAGGAGGAAAAATGCAGCTGAAAACCAGTTTCATAGTTTTACTAGCACATTGAAAGACCTACTGGGTTTTACATGCACAACAGTTTCATGCGATAATGACTTTCCCAATATCTACAAATCTTTTGTCATACAGGTTGAAAATCCAACAATAAACATAATGAATCAGACAGGTTTCAACTTATCCTACAATGCTTCATTGCAATGTTGGTAAGGAACAAACTGTAAAATGTACAAACTTAAACCCTGGAATTCTTCAGGAAAGGTATTCTAGAGCATTAATATTAAAGCATACTCATACCTCCTCCAAAATAAAATGTATTAAATTCATGCTTCGACTTACAAGAATGGAAAGATTGACTGGTGTGGCTTTTATAACCCAAAAAAAAAAAAAAAAAAAAAAAGAGGCTGAAAGAACAGCCTTTACAAGCAAAGAGGCATAGATAATTTTACATTTTTCAAGAGATATATAGAAATGTTACATTCAATTTTTCTGATTTTCTTTAAGAAATGATGCACTAAAAGAAACAATTTCACAGTTCAAGAGATTGCATATATACATACACACGCATATATACATATATATAAATTTTCATCAGTTCCATTGTTTTTAACAAACAACTTCATATCACATTTTCAGTCACACACATAAGTCACACAATACAACAAGTACACAATGGCAGAAACATAACGCTGCAACACAGACTTCATACAGGTAATTCTTAGTATTAACCAAGTCTGCAACAGTTTTTCAGTCAAGACTTTGTATTTGTTTCATTAGATCTTAGATCAACACCAGAATTATGCCAGTTGATGTTTCAATATCAATTAAAACCAGTCTTTTGATAAGCTAGTTAAATTTACCACCTCCAAAAATGTCCTGAAACAAATCTGGTTTGTATTTAATAATCCTATGTTAGATAACCACAGACAACTAAATGATAAGCCACTGTGTTTTTAAAGATATAAAATAAACGTTTCTAATTGTCTTACTAATAGTACATTATAAAAACAGTTACTGAAATGAATTAAGATCTTACAATGCAATAAAATGATGGCATTTGATTTTTTATTTCAAATTCAGGTGTGTAAAATGCTTACTTGTCCATGTGCTACTGCTATAATACCAAAAAGTTAGTGTTTTACTCAGTTTATTAAAATAGCATTTATTGGTCTTGTTTCTATAACCAGAACCTTATTTCTAAGCATACCAGACTACATATATGGAATAAATTCTTTTCTGTGAGGGTGGCAAGGCACTGAAACAGGTTACACTGAGAAGCTGTGAATGGCCCATCCCTGGAAGTGTTCAATGACAGACTGGATGGGATCTTAAGCAATGTGGTCTAGAAGAAGATGACAGGGGACTTGGAACTAGATGGTCTTTAATGTTCCTTCCAACCCAAAACATTCTCTGATTCTATGATTTTGTACCCAGTGCACTTGAGGGGGGAAAGATGATAAAAGTTGTAAACTCTGATGTCTGTTTCCTTCACTCTGCTTCAGTATGGGATCATTTGGATTCCAAATGTACCTCTGAATAAATTCAGAATTCAGATTTTAAAATAAGGTTCTACATCACGTAATGATAATACTTCAGACAATTATTAAATGGCAAATGTGTACAATTACAAATAGTGTACAATAAAATGTAATATAATCACAGAAATTCAGTTTCTTAGTGGTAATAGACATAAACACATTTTTTGTTTGTTTGTTTGTTTTTAACATGTAAGGATCACCTTCCAAAGCACAAACATTTAAATTAGAAGGTCCCTTTTTAAATGAAGAAGTATGCAATGTTTACCTTCACTGAAGTTTTTTACTGTATGAACACACAATTATAATTATCCTTTTTAGAAAGTTTTGTTATCATTTTATCATTATGCTCACTTTAAATGAAGATTAAATTGCACCCAAAAGAAAGGTATAGTAGCAGTGTTCAAGAAAGGGTGCCAAAGAAAGAATTTCTATACAGTTTGCTAACTCTTAGAAAGAAAAAACTAAAGTTAGAAAAGACTAGAGAAATACATTTTAAGCTAAAAATATAACTTTTAAAAAGTTTCTTAAACCTCACTAAAAACATCTAGAGTCTCTGAAGGAAGGAAAGCACTTTCAAATGACAACTTCCTCTTCTCACTTTTATAGTTTACCAGGGGGTCTGAATTTCAAGTGTTACTATTCTTTATTTTCTTTTGTTTTATTATTTGTCTTGTAAGAAATCTCCATCAGATTAAAGCTTAAGTGAACATAATCTTATACCAAAGGACTGTTGTCCATTAAATCTTTCTTTAAAAAAACCAAAGATCTAAGCCTTAGCTCATTTGCTAGCCCTGAACACCAACTTCAGATAATGAAACAACAGAAGATTAAATATTATTTTAATAGAGACCAATTTTTTGTTGTATTTTGTTTGTGTGGCTAGGTTTTGGTAGCAGAGGGGGCTGCAGTGGTGGCTTCCTTGAGAAGCTTCCAGAAGTTTCCCTTGTATCTAACAAAGCCAATGACAGCCAGCTTGTGGTGGGTGGACAGGCTAACTGCTGAGTAAGGCTGAGCCAACCAGGAATGATGGTGATGCCTCTGTGATAACATATTTAAGAAGGAAAAAATGTTATTGTGCATATGTAATTGTCACCAAAGAAGAATGAGGTGAGAACATGTAAGAGGAACCACTCTTCACACACCAAGGTCAGTGCAGAAGAAGGGGCAGGAGGTGCTTCAGGCACCAGAGCTGGGATTTCCCTGCAGTCCATGGTGCAGACCATGGTGAGGCAGCTGTGCCCCTGCATCCCATGGAGGTCCATGGGGATGCAGAGATCCACCTGCAGCCCATGAAGGAGATTCACATCAGAGCAGATGGATGCCTGAGCGGAGGCTGTGAATCCATGGGAGGCCCATGCTGGAGTAGACTCCTGGCAGGAACCTGCAGACTCATGGAGAGAGAAGTTCAACTAGAGCAGGTTTCCTGGTGGGACTTTTGTTATAGTTTCTGTCCCCTGTCCATATGAGAAGGCATGGTGGGTGACTGGCATCCAGAGAGGGTCACTAAGCTACACTAATATTTTACTAAATCATTCTTTAGTGGGAAAGTAGAAAACAAGACTTTAAAAAACAAAAAAAGAATAATAGGTCAAATTAACATTCTTATTGACAGAAGAAATATCGGAAATGTCTTTTGTAGTAGCTCAAGATGGATTTGAAAATTTGTCAAGGGAAGCTGAAGGCCAGAGTCAGGAAAACAAGCAGTAGCAATATAAGTTGTCATTGAGCATATTTTGGCAAATTATTTTGGAAACTGAATTGAATACAGTGTTCAAAGAGGAGATCATCAGAATAATTCACTCTATAACTTTATTAAAATCCCTGCTCAACAAGAGGCTAAGCAAAAATAAAATTTTAGATTAAATAAATTAGTACACTTAGAGGTCATGATAAAAACCATAGATTTTCCACACTATAGAAACACCACACTCTACTAGGTTTCCTATATCTTATATGCAGCACAAAGACTAAAGTCAAACCTTCAAACTAATTTCTTCAATATAAGGGACACATAAAACACCTAGAATCATGTTACCTTTGATGACACAGACACATTATTTTCTCTTTGAGTTAGATATGTAGTTTCTATAGGCTTTTTAGTCTTTGATTTAAAGGTTGGAGGGTTAATAAAATTATGAGGAATATATTATAGCTGATGGTCTAGGATCATTTGAAACATACCAATGCCAAAACATTTTCTTAAAATAATGTTAAATTCATCTAGCACTAGGAAAGGGATCAAGTCTTAAAGGCTCACAAAATCAGAGATGAAGAGGAAATTACCAGGATCAGCAAAGCCATTTTTTAAAAAATTATTTATAACTCTACTATAGGTTTTCTTGATTCCAGACTTCTCCAGTTCCAAAAGTTCACCCGCTTCTACCTAATGTAAATACATCCTCCGTAGAACTGGGATGCATTTTCTTTCAACATGGGGACAGATAAAATGATTAACTTCAGTTTGACTTTTATCTTGTCTGAAAAATCTAGACAGTGTTGCAGAATTATTTTGACTGTTTGCTTGAGAGAAGCATGATACCCACACAGCATTAATCAAATTTATTTTATAATTCCAGACTGACTGTGCTAGTTGTTCATGATGCCATTTATTCTGGTTCCCCAAAATGTGTTGCTCAAATTGATCCATTCAAACTGGATACATTTCTCCACCAAAAACTGGGTCATATGTTGGGAAAGCCACCAATTGTATATGGATAGACTAATGCATAAAGCACTGGGAAAATTTAATTAATTAAAAAGGCTTTTTATTATGTTGATGGCTTGATTATATACTTATAACAACTGAACATTTCCATGTAATTTTCCAAAGAAGTAATAAAAAAAAAACCAAAATCCTGAACAGTTAACCTCCCCTAAAAACTAAAAAATTTCAAGTTGCTATCACAGATTTGGTTAAATGATATTTTAATTAGTAGAGCAAGATTGAAGATAAATCTATGAAGTAAGACAACCTCATAAAAGTGAATCAATGTTAAGGATAGGGTTCATAGTGGCAGCCTTGACAGTCATATTTAGGAAGCTTTCTGAAATAACAGATCAGTGGGGTTTTTCCAGATCTCTTTTAATTTGAATACTTAGGAGTCAAATTGTTAAATTTTGCAGGAAGGTGTTGATTTTCATGAATCTTCAACAGAAACCAGGCGGATTTCCCAGGATAAGGTCTTTTGCCAGCAAGTCTATTGCTTTGGCAATCTGAAAATATCAACTATCTGCCATGAAACTGGATACCTATTCACCCAGGTCTATCTTTAGCCAGGATACTCCGTGGAGAGAGGGTTTCTTTTTAGGATATCTAGAGCATCTAAATCCTAAAGCTGAGCTGGCAGGAAGCTTTGCATTTCTGATGTTCTGGCAGCACCTACTTGAATAAGGTTTCTTTGGGCATAGACTCATTCAGCTTTTTGATGGTAGCTGGGAAGCTGAGACTTGAGGTCTGCAGTGGTCATTCTATTTCTGAGTTAAAACTCCTAAATATCAGTTGTTTAAAACTATTTTTAAAAACTGGCTATAATGTGAGAAATTAATGAAGAAATAGATTTCTGAATCCTCATTAATAAAATTTCTGGTGTTACCAAGTATTAAAAGGGGCAACACAAATAACAAAGACAAAACCAGTTTAAATCATCATAATGAAATTGTGTTTTGTCTTAGAAAATTTGAAGTTACTGTATTCCTTTTCCGTCTGCACACATAATTTTGTCTTTTCAAAATATTGTGAGCCCATTTCAAAATATTTCCTCTTTGTATTAACAGGATCAGAGAACAGATTTTAACACATCAGATGTACACTAACATGAATAGAAGAATTGAACAGTCTCATTATCTATCAGCTTGGAAAAACCTCAGGCTTTAATTTTTACTCTTTTCTGGTAATATATTAATCTATATTTATCTATTTTCATATTTTCCTGAAGAAACTGTTGTGTTTCAAGAATAAGAGTTCTTCATGACTAGTTATTTTTTTTAAAATACATAATATGAATACTTAAACATTTTAGTGGTTGAGCCAGAAAAATGTGTCTGTTTTCTAAAAAAATTTTTACAAGTCTCAGGAAGTTTTCAAGGTATTTTCTTTTCTTTTATCTGAGAAGATACTTTAAATTTTATTTAAGGGCAAATCATGGATTACATTTTATGGTTTATGAGTGTTTTTTTGTTTTATTTTGTTTGTTTTTTTTTTCTGGTTAGTAAGTTCAATATTGCTTTAAAATTGGTTAACCATCCCTATGTTTAAAATTAAAAACACTCAGCAAATTCACATTCCTATAATGTTTTACTTTAAAAAACGTGTATCTCTATAAAATTCCTGACGGACTGTGCAAGCATTGTATTGTGTTGGCTTTGGCTGGGATAGAGTTAATGTTCTTCACAGTAGCTGGTATGGGTCTGTGTTTTGACTTGTGTTGGAAACAATGCTGATAACATAGGGATGTTTTCATTCTTTCTGAACAGCACTGACACAGAGTCAAGCCATTTTCTGCTTCTCATGCCACCCCACAAGTGAGGAGGATGGGGATCATAAAGAAGCTGGGAGTGGACACAGCCAGGACAACTAATCCCAAATAACCCTAGGGATATTCCATACTGTATGTTGAGCTTCGTAAATAATGCTGGGTGAAAAAGAAGGAAGGCAGGCATGTTCAGAATGATGGAATTTGTCTTTCCAGATCATCATGATGCATGATGGAGCTCTGGTCCCCTGGGGATGGCTGAATACCTGCCTACCCACGGGAAGTGGTGAAAGAATTCCTTGTTTTGCTTCGCTTGAATGTGCAGCTTCTGCTTTACATTCTAAACTGTTTTTATCTCAAGCCATAGGTTTCCTCACTTTTACTCATCTGATTCTGTCTGTGTCCCTTTTCCCACCAGGAGGAAGTGACAGAGTGGCTGTGTGGTGCTTAGTTGCTGGCTGGGGTTAAACCACAATATGTGCTTTCATACGTCTTAGTGGAACTTAGTGGAACTATCAAATTATTGCGATGACTGTGCTACAAACAAAATATATTCTGATGTGTTTTCAGTGAAAAAGACATGCCACTGAAATAGCTGTGATAAGATACTCGGTATACTAGAAAATGGACACACGCACACTTTTTTGTCAAAAAGTGCAAATTAATTTTAAAAGGGAGAATACTAGAATGTTAGCCTTGAATGAGTTGTACTATTTTTTGGTATGGAGCCAAAGGTATTGCAAATGCATGAGAGCTCTGACTTGAAAATAAAAGAGGCCATGGATCTTATCAGAGTTTATGGGATGGATTTTATGAGTTGATATATATAGTTCTTTATTTTAAAGAAGTTGTTGTCACACTTCAAACATAATTAATCTTTGTGCGCAAGGTTTTTTTGCTCTCTATTGGACTGGGAATTTGCTATTTTGACCAATAGTATAAACTGAGTCCTGATGGGACTATAACCTTAAAATACTGTTTGTGTGTCAATTACACAATCTGTCTCTTTCCACCCTCCCCATCTTCCCTGCATACCCAAGAAAGCACAAATAGGTAAATCCAGTGAGGACAGTTTCTCTTGTCTCAATCTGTAACAGTGTTTGCAATGATTCTAATAAGGAAGGTAAACACAGCCCTTTGTAAAAGACAGAAATGTAGTTCAATATTGCATAGCCTTTAGTAATCCGTTGATGTACTAGGCTTAAAAATCATCCTTCTTCACAGTTGACTAAAGCAAGAGGGAAATGAAAAAAACTTCACTTAAAATTTGAAGGAAGAAAACACACTTTTGCTACCATTTATTTTTCTTTTTAGAGGACAGCTGCTTTGTTAGGCTTACTGTATCATCGAGAGTTTTCTGATGTTGTGCCTTTGCAGTAGGTCAGTATTTAGAGGTGATTAGTCTGTGCTGAATCATATCTACTTAATACTATGGAATCCTTTTGTCTCTTTTCTCCTCTTATATTTTAAAACACAAAATATTGCACTAAAAATCCAGAAATCAGAAGCAGAAAATCTGATTGGAAAGTTATGACTTTGCAATTAAGAAGAGAATGACAAAGTTGAAGTACAGCCTAGGATTTGTGTAGTTGAAATTTAATAAATAGAGAAAAATTTTAATTCCCATGTTCATAATAAGACTGACAAATGTCTTGACTAGTGGAGTGAAGAAGTGCTACAGATTGTATCAGTAACTGGAGTGACAACTCACTGCTTTGTATCTGTTATGTATTGAATTTTTGGGGGTTTTTTGGTCAGGTCTTAAAAGTGTGAAGTGTTTTTATATTTTTCAGAAGAGATATTTTACATTTTATTTATCAGAAATTAATTAGGCTTTATTTGCCCTGTACCAAGACACACTCAATAACCCTAGATGTTTCTTCCCTGAAGGAACAGCAGAGAGATGGAAGAAAGGACTTGCTTAGCAATAATGAGGGGAAACAAAAAAATAAAAAAGTGACCTGACCAACTAAAAATTGTTGAGCATATTCAAAGCTGTGTGTTTAAACACTATGAAAGAGTAATGTATTTCAATATATTTTATATGCACATGGAATGCACACGTATTTACATTTTCTATTAGCATAATCTTTTCAATCAAGGAAACAATTATTGCAGGCAAATAAACATGAGTATAAACAAAATAAATAATTGTTTTACAATGAAGATAGGTACAGGTCAACATTTTAGGTACAATTATGAAGTACAGATATTATTAAACAAAAAAGAATAGTAAAAATTATACTTCAAAGTAAGACTATTACACTATTCCAACTATTAATTTGTTAAACTCATATCTCTAAATAGAAATTTGCTTCTGAAATCTTCTCCTTTATTCAAGACAATAAATTGCAATCCTTTATCAAAATTACACCAACACCTGTTTTTCTGAAAGTTTATAAAATTTCTAATACCTGAAACATCATTTTGCCATAGACTTACAATCTTTTCGCTGTACTGTATGTTAACAGGCCTCTAGAGAAGTACACACTTCAGCATCAGTAACTACTCTTTTCCTTTTTTGTTGAAGTTTCCTATGATAAAAAAGTCTCTAATTAGATTAAAGAACATACATAATTTTTGATTTCAGTTGATTGAATTATTTTTGCTTATTTAAACTAAGTTTCAAAAGACAAGTATATTAACCTACTTCAAACATTCAGAAATTATCTACAGAAAGTATGCGAAAATATTAAATAACTGTTAATTTTATCTCTTTAGACCACATTCCTTATATAAAATCAGGAATACAATTCTAAACTATTTCTCTGATAAATATTTTGTAAGTTCCGAGTAACCTGTCAACTTTTTAATGCCTTATCTAATCTTTTAAGAACTTTAAGGAATGAACAAAATGTATTTTATTGGTAAACCTCAGTAACTATATTATTACTGCTATTATTATCCTGGTTAAGATGGCAACACAAACCTTGGTTGTCTTGATCATCCAAAAGTAGATGAAAAAGGGCATACCTTTGTGTTTCATTTTCCCCTAGAGCTCCTTGTTGTTGTTGTTCTTTACAAAAAGGACTTCCTTTTTGTCGCAATAAGGACATGAAAAGAAGGACATGGAAACCTGCTAAGAGAGCAAAGAAACATCTGGCCCTGAAATGAGCCGCAGTTTATTTTATATGTGTCTTAGAAACCACAGTGGATTGGAGGGACTACTTGCCGTCCCCCCAATCACACTGGTCAAAGGGAATATCCATCAAACTTCACCACTCAGGAGAAAGGAATGTAGATAATAAACTACCGTTACAAAAACATGGATATGTTTACAGGGAATGTGTGAGAAACAGTTACAGAAGAAAGAAAACATCAGAACTGCAAAACTCAGGGCAACACCTCAAAACTAAGCATTTTTTTTTTTTCATTTTAAAATATCTTTGAATAAGAGGATAATTCAAATAATATGGTCTCTTATGTTTAGGATCTTTAAACCTCCATCTTATTATTTCTTTACACTTTTTAAGCCTTTACCAACCTTACTAATTTCTACCTCTGGAAAGTGTCTTATTTATTTGTTCATTTATTTGTTTATTTATTTATTTTAGTGTCTGCAAACTTGCATGCATTCATATCAACTCTCAGCAAGGTTTTCTACACAGTTCTCTTGTCTGTCTCTTTCTTATCCAACAACAGAAGGATTTGGTATCTGATTTCTATCTTCATTATTATTAGCCAGAATAAAACCAGGTAGCGTATGTACTTATATAAACTGACATTTCATTTGAATAACTCCTAGATTGTCTGACATTCCCACTTGATCACTTTAATATTACTTTGGCTTAGATTAAGTAGGAAAAAAATCTCACAGGTGATACAGATTAGACATGATATTTATTAAAAGTACAGAACAAAATGTATTTCTCTGGAAGTTGAACAAAAATTAAGGTTCTGTTACACAGAAGGTTGCACATATATGTATATGGCAAAAGAATGTCTCTGTCACAAAAGCTTCAAGAATTATAAGCCTTTACTACCTCCCCAAAAAAATGAATGAATAAATTGATCTCTCAAAAAAAATATAAACTAAGATCTGAACTTTCCCAACTTAAAGCGGCATGAACACTTGTACTGATAGAACTATATTAAAGCCAGTAATAAGAATGTATTACACCAAATAAGAATTTTTTGAGGTCTTCTAACAGTCATAAATAGGAAAAGATTGACACGTTAAAATAGTCTGTTAAAATCTTTTAAATTACCTACGTAGTATCATATCTTCTGCCCACTGCCTTCAGTATCTGACCACTTATATAAACCAAATCACACCCAAATGAATAAAAACTGCAGTTTTTTACAGAATAACAGAAAGTGTAATAAAACTTAATATTGAAGATGCATGTAGAAAAGCAAGTGTTGAAGACAGTCCTATAAAAGATAATGTACTCTGTCACTTGCAAAATACTCCTGGGATCATTGATGTCCCATTGAAGTAATAGAAGCACCAAAAATACTTTGAAAGAAAATAATTGTAGTGATTACTTTTGTTTCTGGTGTTAATATTATTCAAATGTAACAGTATTTAGCAATTACAACCCTCTACCAAAAACAAAAACCAAAACAAAAACAGGGGTAGACTGTGAGGAGTCTTTTTCCTGGGGAGGAATGAGCAGAAGATAGTGTGATGAACTGAACCCCCATTCCCTGCCCCCATAGAGAAAGTCAGGAATCAAGTTGAACCCAGAAAGAAAGGAGGAGTAGAGAGGAAGGTATTTTTTTAAATTAGTTTTTATTTCTCATTACCATACTCTTATCTTAATCGGTAATAAATTTAATTTAGGTCAAGTCTATTTTGCCTGTCATGGTATTTGGTGAGTGATCTAACCCTGTTGTTATCTCATCCTATGAGACTGTCATTGTGTTTTTGTTCACCTTTCCACCTGAAGAGGTGGAGTGACAGAGTGGCTTTTGTGGGCCAGTATGCAGCCAGGGTCAATCCACCACAATGTTGTAAGACACATACTCATCTTATTAATTTTTTTTCCTCTTTGAAAATACATATAAAGACAGTAAATATAGTATATGTAAGATTAGAGAAGCAATTGAGCATGAAAGTCTGGTGAAAAGTTGGTGGTGGTGGGAAATTTTTAAAAAAAACCTGAAAACTGTTTAAATACACAAGAATCAGGAAAATATGTCACAACATAGACAGTCTGACACAAACAGGCACTGATCTAAATGTTCAGAAAGAGTGTTCTGGCTGACTCAAATTTTTGCATATCTTTATTGAAGGATAAGACTTCAAGGGAAATGGTCTTCAGATGGTTTGGCAAGTTTACCTTAATGTAAGAAGTCTGTTACAAAATCTCACAGTGAGATATCACAGTGACTATTCAGCTCTAAACACAGAAGACACAGGTTTTTAACTCTGTTGGATTGACACACCATGACATGACATTATGTTTTCACAGTTAAGAATTATTGAACTATACATACAGTTTTGGTGTTAAGCCATTTGTTAAAATTAAAAAGCCTCAAAAAACCTCCACAGAAACCAAATCCAAACATTTGAGGTTAACACATACAATAAAAAGAGAAACATAACATCATTAAACTATCTCTGTATGTCACTAGTTTGCAAAGGCTTTCCTTCTGGTATTATTATTCAAGTCTCTAAAATCTTATCATCTGGGAGGTTAGACAGAGAGAGCGACAGACAAGCCTGTGACTGTCAGGCTTACAGATTTGAAACACAGTGTATTCAAAGACTCAGTACTGAATAGTCCTGATTTTAGACAGCCTTTTATTGTCCAGCTCAGTGTATTGGAGCGTGTCTTTGGACTGTGTTGAACCTTAATGTGAGAAGAGTTAAAAAAAAAAAAAAAAAAACCCGATCATTTAAAATAATCAAAACATATTTTCTCAAGAATTAAATTATTCAGATTTTGAGAAAATGATTGTCAAAAAAAAAAAAAAAAAAGGCTTTGGAAGCCCAGAGATGCTGTTTAATGGAGCAATATTTTTCCCACTGACTGCTCACTGCCCCTTGGCATGGACTAATCAGATGTACAGAGAGGATGCTTGAATTTTAACATGATTCTGAGCCTTTTAAATTCACAATTAGTCATTGAACTGACACCAAGTACATCAATGCAGACAATTTATTTTGATATAAAACTGTCTGGAGAGTTTCTTTTTAAAAGAACTATGACTTGTAGCAGAGTTAAATGCTCAAATGGAGAGCGTGTATATCTAAGAAAAGGAAGGATTTGATGCTTACTTTCAGTGATCTGTAGAGAATAAGTTACAATTTTTATACTCTGTGTGTGTATGTGCACACAACATCAACATAAAGATTCCAAGGAAAGAGATTCTGAAACATCTCCATTTTTTTGTTTGTTTTGGTTTGGGGTTTGGGGTTTCTTGTTTGTTTACCATTTGGGGTTTTGGTTTTGTTTGTGTATAAAAGAAAGGCCAGAAAATGTAACCTGACAGAAGCCGTAAAGTAGGAGAAAAAATCTGTTATAGATGGTAAAATGGTAAAAAGTTCAGGAGTCTCCATTCTGTTCCTGGCTTTAGCATTCATTTTGGTGGTGTCCTGAGAGTGATTTGTTTTAATTTAGTTCATCTCTCTGCCTACATCTGTACATTCTAGAATAAACAGAGAAGATTGTATAGGGTTATGAGTCCTGGACTAAGTGCTAATGCAGTCAATTTGGTTTTAAAGTGAAGTAGGTCCAGGGAACCTTAGTTCTGCGATAGTCCTGTATTTTGATAGTGAACCCATCTGAAGTGGAAGATTGAGTTCTATAAATATTCTAAAAACTTGCATTTATTTGGTTTTCATACTGTTGGGTTTTTAAATTTTTTCAAATTTCTTTTTCTCACCATTGTATGCAAAAGAACTCTCTATAGTTTTCAAATATGAAACTTTATTCAAATTCTGATAGATATGAAAAAAATTTCCTCATGTTTCTTAGAAAAAGCATTTAATGTAAAAAGAACAGTTGCTTTTTCCAGGAAAGTTACTGTTGTTAGAATTAAAATTCTACTGTGTTAAGTAAGAAGTACACTAGCTTTTGTATTTTGATTTTATAAATTGTATAGACTTTGTTTAAATCTGTATAATTTAGATTTAAATCAATTTAAGTTCCAAATCTCTTATTAAAGATTTTTCCCTTATAGTTATTATTTACAGGATAATTTCTATACAGTAGGTTATAAATATTTGTTACTGATATGATTTTTTTTACTTGGGAAGCCTAAAATTATCATAATTTCAATCTGTTAAGGCCAAATAAATAAAATAAATAAGGTCATTGATGTTTGTTTCACTTGAATAAACAAATTCATTCAAAATTAACCCATGACTTTCTAAAATTAAAAAATAATACACACAACACTGTAAATTTGAAATTGCAGATTGCTTATCCACAGACTTAGTCTTGTCTCTGAAGCCTGTATTAATTCATTTTCAAAGATCCTTTTATTAGTCCCAATTTAAAGCACACTCAGAATAAGTCAACATGACTGACTAAAAATAGAAGTTCTCATTTTCTGAGTTATATGGAATAAGCTAGATTATTCACGCTTGTAACTTCTTTTCCTTTTCCATAAATGACCCCAGCTGACTAAACATTAAACGTAGCATGTGTTTGCATTTAAGTAAATCTATGTGTTAAAAGGAGCATCTCTAAAGGATCCCAAGCATCGAGCTTCACTGTTGCTTAACATAGTTGGTGAAATCATATTTTCTTGCCTGCGTTTGTGCAATACAACACCTATTACTATGTTCTAGCCATTTAAGTTGTTAGGAAAATATTCTCCAATGATTTTTGTGTGCACTGCTACAATTTTCAAAGGTACTGTTCATTAACCTGCCTCAGAATCTCAAGCGTTTTTCTGCCTTTCTATAGAGGAGTGACATCTACTAAGCCTCTTCTTGAAGATCTTGTTCTTTTGCTATGATTATCCAGTCAGTCACAGTGATAATCCCGACAAGTGTGAGCACCTGAATCTTGATCATAAAATCAAAAGAACAAATTCCAGTAAATTAAGTCTCTGTAAAAAAACAGAGCAACCTGGAATAAAGGTAAATATGAAAAGATGCATTTAAATTTACTAACAACAGATGTATATTTCTGTCTTATGAAATTATAATTAATTTTTCAAAATTCTAAAATCTGAAAAAGAATTGCTGAGCTTTGGGTTTTAAAGTTGGTTATTGATTCAAAAGTTTCAGTTTTCAGATGCCACCTCACTTCGTAAGCGAAAAGATGTCACTCTATAAGCCTGAAATATTTTTTCCCCACAGTTACTACCATGTTAGGTAGAATTGTTGTCTTTCTTTAATACCGTTAATCTTATTAAACTTGGAGATTTCTTATCTATGTTTTTCTTTTTAGTTGTTTCATTGGATATATCCCACAAAAGTAATCTAACATCACTATATTGAACACCATCTTCAGTTCCTGTAGGAGACTATCTTTCCATTTAACCGAGAATGCAATCCTTGGCAAGGCCATAAGGCTGCAAAAACATTTATTAAATTAATACATTGGTCTTTGAATACTGCATGATGCCTCAGCATCTGTCACAGATTCCTTCATGCACCAGTAGGTGAAGAAAGCAGGGTCTTTTGGCTGCAGTCTCTAGTATGAAATCCACCAGAGAGTAGATATAATAGAGGAAGAAGAAAGCTGGCAAATGGCTTGTGGTGATAAATTTCACACAGAGGAAATGAGGCTCTACTTGCTGACTCTGTTATACAGTTCTGAACTATTCCCTACCCCATTTGGGGCCATTTTTTGATAGGAAATGCTATATTAAATATTGATACTGTACTTCAAAATACCAAAGACTTGTTTTTAACTAGCAAGGAATTCAAAGCAGGTGTGAAATGATTTCTACCTGTTTATGGCATGAAGAAGACTGGCAATGTATAGTGTAGCCTGACTCACATCTCAGATGACATTTCAGTTTCCTGTTCCTGCATTAGTATCCCGCAAAATATTTTTAATCCTATGTCATTAATGAGTAAAAGACAAGTGTAAAGTGTTCTACTAAAATGTAATAAACCACCATCATTAATCTTTATGTGAAACACAGAAAAATTACTAAAATTATCAAAGTGTTCAACATATTCATCGGTTGTTGTATTGCTAAATGTAAAACTAAAACATCTACTTTATTCTGCTGGATGATTATGTTAGCAGAACAAAAAATACTTCTTTTTAAATTAATTTTGTTACAGAAAGTTCTCTATTTGGAGGTATATAAACTGGAAGCAAATGTGGAAAGCAAATATCTTCTAGTCTTCTAAAGAAATAATTATTAAGCCAATATTGCAAAACAAGCTACATTTCATGTGCCTTCTTCATACTAATACTCTAGATTTCCTATGCAGTCACAAAGAGAAATAGAATCCTATAAAATTAATCCTCTGACTTGTTTCAGAGATCTGTTTCAGAGTTAAATAAAACCTGATATGTATTTATTTATCACCAACAACTAAAAAGGAAGCCTAAAACACTTGTTCAGCTTTTTACTTCAAAATTTTAGCTCTATAAAAGCTTTAAATGATACATATCACTATACTTAAAGCATCTTCTGTCTTTTTAAGGAAAAAGAAACCACAGTTTATAACTACAAGAGGAACACTGAATTAGAATTACTTTTATTAGAATGTTAGAAATATTTTTATATGTACAAATATTAAGAAGTTGTGTAAAATGTGATATTACCAGAAATTATGCAGTTTCGTTTTTCTCAAGCACAGTTCTTCAAGCTTTCTCATCTTCAAAAACTGTATTTGTATGCAAACAAATCCAATAGTTTTCTTCATGTGAGGCTTTGATTTCAATTTCCACCTCACTTACTTTAATTAGCTAATCACATTCTGGAATACACATTCCTTGCAAGTATCAAAGTACAGCTTCTATATTTAGCATTCAGTCAACACTCAATCAAAAACCAATAAATATCATTGTGACAATATAATAATGTTTTAGAATAACATGCATAAGCAGAGGAGACAATACTATGAGTGGGATAATTATTTTACCTTTCACATGCAACTGGAATGAAATGACATTATATAGTAAAATCTTCTGCCCTTCCTTCCTGGCATTTTTTCAGCTACTCTTAAGACTGAGAAATTTAAACCTTTTGGGGTGATATTTCTATTTAATTTCAATGACAAAATGTTAGGAGTTTATTAAAAAAAAATGGAATAGCTAAGGTATTCAGACAGAAAGTGCTTACATGTGAACCTGTAAATGTCAAGGGGCTGAGCATTCTTCCTGCTCATCAGGAAATGCCTGCAACAGAAGGATTAAAAGACTTGATTCTAAGTCCTGATAAGAGACAAAAATACTAAGATAAGTGTGTCAGTTATGCTGGGATAGAGTTAACTTACTTCTCAGTAGCTTGTTGGGGGCTGTGCTTCACATTTGTGCTGAGAACTGTGCTGATAACACAGAGATGTTTTAACACCAAGTCAAGGTCTGCTTCTCACCTCACCTGACTGGTGATCAGGCTTGGGGTGCACAAGAAGTCTGTAGGGGACACAGTCAGGACACTGACTCCTGTTGACCCAAGAGATGTTCCATACCCTGTGACCTCATGTTCAGCATATAAATTTGGGGGAAGAAGGAAAGAGACATTCAGAAAAATGGACTTTGTCTTGCCAAGTCAACATTGTGTGTGACAGACTCTTGCTTTCTTGGGAATGGCTGAACACCTGTCTACTCATAGGAACTGATGAATGAATTCTGTGTTTTGTTTTGCCTATGCACATGGTTTTTGCTTTACCTTTTAAATTGTCTTTGTCTCAGTCCATGAGTTTTCTGACTCTTCTGCTTGTCTCTCCACTCCCACTGTGGGAGGAGTGAGTGAGTGGCTGTGTGGGGCTCAGTTGCTGGCTGGGGTTAAACCACAGCCGTAACTCCCATGCATTAGTGGGAAAGATAGGAAAGCTGTATTATGTGTACATTAGTTGTTATGTGTGTGTTAGTTTATTTGGATATTAGGTACACTGAAAATGAAAATTTACACATATGAACCTTTCATGTGCAAAGCAGCCTTGACTTGAGTAACTTCACACAGTGTAATTTACTGTAAATTAACATGTACTTTTTATTATTGATTCAGGTGTTAACAGAAGAAGTTAATTAAACCAATACTTAGAAAAACTACTTTTCTACTGACTCCCCAGGCTCAGGTTCAGTCTAACACTTCTGTTCCACTTCCTCTTTTGAACTTTCTTTCTTTTCATCACACTTGACACTCAGTCCCTTCCAGGCCCTTTGGTGACACAGTGGTCAGTATACAGTAGTTTGTCCCTGTTCCTTCCTTCTTATTATTCTCCTGCCGCAGCGTGGAGACCTTCTGTAGTGGTTTAGCCCCGGCCAAAACGGCTAAGGCCCCACTAAGACTGCTTTTTT
>VZRZ01000248.1:1280-74303 GCA_013398175.1 Climacteris rufus | reverse complement strand
ATGTATCAGTTCCGATGCTGCAGGAACCTCCTCCTCCATTGCTTCTCTTCTTTGGCAGACTGGCATCATTTGCTGGCTTTCATATCTGATGTTTCACTTATTTTCCCTAGTTATTTGCTGTACTCCTTCTCCCCTGCCTAATCTACTAACTACATGACTACAGGGTTACATGGCGCGCGCGTGCGTACTACAAAGATTGCTTCTTAAATGTACTGTCGCAGAGGCGTTTCTGTCCTTCCTAATTGGCCCAACTGTGGAAAACAGCACATCAATCTTCCAGGAGCCATCAGAGATAGGCCCTGACTGGACAGCTGTGGGAGCTTCTGGAAGCTCCTTACAGGAGCCATCTTTTGGCCCCTACCACACCCAAAAAGCTAGACCTCCCAAACTTCTCAAACCACGACACCTTCACAGGTCAAAGTCCTTTTGGGGATGTCCTTAATCTCACATGGGTCCTCCATGGGCTGCAGTTTCTCAGAGCATCCCTCTTTCATTCAGGAGTTCTTTCTTCAGGTCATTTTCTGTAATGTCCCCAACAATATCCCCTTCCACATTCTTCCAAACCTGTCTCTACTTACCTCCTCACAGGTCCTTTTTCGAGGGTCCTCCTATATCTCACTTTTCTTCTTTTTGTTGTCTCCTAACCCTAGCAGCTGCCACCCTTCCTCAAGCCCACCCAATCGGAGGCACTGTGTGCACCTCTGGCTGATTGAAGGTTTGAGGGACAATGGGCTGTTTCCATGCTTTTTAGAGTCATCTAGAACCTGCTTTGACTGTCACAGGGAGACTCATAGTCTCCTTGCACACCGGGATCCAGCAGCCCCCTCTACCAAGCCCTGCCTTTTATGGCTAATACAGAGCCACATTTTTTTTTCATGTTGCACTTGCTCTGTTTCCACAATCCCACAGAGACACAAACGAATGCATAATTTGTCTACAGTTTATTCAACAACTGAACATAAATCCATCTTGTCATTTCATTACTATGTTATTCATATCTTGTCTACTTTAATATACAGCTGTAAGTTTTTAACAACTTCTTCTCTTACGTTCATTGTCACATTTTAGGTCTATGTAGATATCATCAAATCAGTATTTGAGTGTCTTTAAGAATGTGAAATGGAAGAAAGATTCATAACTTATGAGTGACTCCAAACAGTGAATCAAATATTCCTCTTCTGAAAGATATTAGTAGTGAGCACTGAGGAAAAAGAACAAGGCTTTCAGACTGAGCCTTCTCTATTATCTCCTGGCAAATGGTAAATTTAGATCTTCTTGATCTATAAATTGCATTCAGGCTCTGAAATTTCAGTCAGGGACGTATCTATCCTTCCTGAATTTCTTGAAAAGCTTTGAAATATCTTTGTGTTTGAGTTTTCCACAATTTATTCAATACTTTGAGAAAAGCCCCATATCACTAACAATAAAAAACCTCACCTTCCTTATGTTTACTTTTAGTGTACTAAATGGGAATTTATTCAGGAACATGCTTGTCCTTGTGATTGGAAAGCACTTAATTAGACAGACATGAACAAGAGACAGTCCACTTCATTGAAGAAATCTTAGTTTCTTGAAACATCCTTCATTCTGTTGCAGGAATATAGATGTTAGTACTAATTTCTACTAAGAACAATGCTTGATACCAGTGAAGAACTAATAGGAGCGGGGAAAATGTTTCTTTAAATCTGAGTCTAACTTTAGCAGGGAGAATGTTCACAGCTGAACCTAAAACCTGATTATCTGTAGTCCTGGTGGACAAGCAATGGTACAAGGCTTGGCTTGATAAAAGGGAAAGATAAGGTAAAAATATAGCTTTTGGTAAACAGCTGAAAGTACCATGAGATAATAAAAAGTTGACATTTTATGATGCTTGCAGTGTTCTGGTCTTTGTGTGTGTGGGGGTGGGGATTTCACTGATAGACGACCATAAGAGTTTTTGGTTTTTTTCAATTTACTGCACAAAAATGGAGAATAATCTTCACAATGATTATCACAACTTAGTAGGGTTGACTCTGGTGAAAAGTTTTTATCTTACACTTGCAGTGTGTTTACAGAACATTGACCTGCACTGTCAGGTATCATTATTTAGCTGATAAAAAATCATGACAGAAAATCAAAAGCAAGCAGGTAAATTCATGTACCCTTTTCTGCCTGGGATTGTCTGAAGGACAGTGGGAAAAAAAGCTAGAAACCATTACAGAAATGGAGACATTTTAAGATAAACCCAATGCAGTTGTTCACATGCATATCCCATTGATTATTAGGGCTTGTTTAAACAGTCTTTCACATGTCTGTGTGGCCAAGAAAGAGAAAGAGGCTTACATTGAAGAGGCTTACTGTAACTTTTCAAACAGGCTACTCAAATTCTGAAGTAATACAAGATGCAACTGAAGTGAAGCTTCTCACTTCAGTGAGATTTTCTTATAAGCCACAGAACTGATGAAATGGAAATGAGAGGGTCCATTGTATTTTGTTCTTTTTCTTTAACAAGGGAACTTCTATGGCTTTAAAAGAATTCATATCCTGTCTGATTTCGTTATATAGATATGCTTTCAGTAGGGCTTTTTGAATCAGTCTCTGTACCAATTTAGCTTCATTTAATATCAACCTAATTCAGGCCTATATGGTTTTAGAAGTATTATGTATCAACATCATGTAACAACGTGTCCCAGAAAAATGATTTGTAGCAAAGAAGCGTGAAGGTGAACAGCAGACTTGTCTGTATATAATCAGGATCATGAAAGTAGCTGTTTTGAAACTGTAACTCTTGTGTCAATCTGTTTCCCATCAGCATCATTATTGTTTTTTCATGCTGGAAAAATATATTTATTGTTTAAATTTACCTGTGGTAGTCAAAAGCATAGAGAAGAGAAAATTAAATTCAATAGAACTGAAAAAAGATGACTATGTGTCTGAGAAATGCAACAGAAATAGTCCCTGCCACAGTCTTGAAACCAAGTTGTTTAGCCACAGACAGCTGTTTGAAATTCAAAAGCACAAAGCTCAGCAGTTATGTGGTTTTAGTTGCTGGTTTGCTGCAAAATTCCTATATGCTCTTGGCTAAATCACCTGTTATCTAGTGACACATGGCTTGCCATCTATCCTTTTCTTTATCTGCCATATGTTGACAATAATGCTGATTTAGTTATGAGGAATGCAGTGCTGATAAATCAGATACTTCAGAAAACAAGTACTTACGAAACATGAACTATCATCTGCATACAACATGGACCTTTTTTTCCTTTAACACAGACTGTTAATTGTCTGAAAAACTGTATTTGG
Source organism: Climacteris rufus (assembly GCA_013398175.1). Classification (NCBI taxonomy): domain Eukaryota; kingdom Metazoa; phylum Chordata; class Aves; order Passeriformes; family Climacteridae; genus Climacteris; species Climacteris rufus. The sequence goes on along the minus strand of VZRZ01000248.1, from coordinate 71,021 downwards.
CAAACATTTGACCTGAAATTTTGTAGAAAAGGAAAAGTGATTTTTTACAATTTGTTTTTCTTTTCTGTTCCCCACAAATACTGTAAAGCAAGATAATTTGTGATGCTAACCTTGCATTTTTGCATAATTTTAGATTAAGTTTTAATTCTATTAGACCTGGTGGCTATGTTGTACCTTAATAATCTTTACATGTAATTCCTTGAACATTTATGAATTTCGTGTAGGTGATTCAACAGAGATTGATTCACAGAGTTCTTTGAGTGTGGTAATAAAAGTTCAAACATTTGTAGTATGGATAATTATGAAATTATGCTGAGTGTTTGGACAAGCATTTTGCTGTATGCAAAGGAAAACTGATCTACTATGAAGTACTGTTAAGTGTCTGAAAATTTTTCTATCTGGCTGGCTTAGTATCTTGAATAATGCAGATATATCCTTATAAATTTAGGGGTTTTTTTATATAGTAGAACTGTACCTAACAAAGATAATTCAAGCAGGAGACAGCTTCTCAACAGCACAGCTAAAAGCATATAATTAAACTGGAGTACATCTGGTGCCCTGTGCAGGTAGAGAGTTCTCAAGTTCCCCAGCTTTAGTAGTAGGATGGCTAAATGATGTAACAGAATTTTTAGCAAGTGATTATTCATTTGTTGATTATCTCTAATCTGACTAGGACTTGCTTTTTTCAGAAGTTAAAACACAGTCTTTGGCAGTAATATAGTCCTTATTTAATTATAGCATTTAGTAATTTCTTCATTTTTTTCATTTTTGAGTTTCCCAGATATTACACAGTCATATCTCATGTCTCATTAAAGAGTAAGTGATTCTAAATGTTCTAAAACTTTCTGCCGATTAAGGTCCAAGGTGTTCTATTAGTAAGAAATTTCATGGAAAAACACTCTTCCTTGCCTAAACCCAAGTTTTAGAAATTTCTAATCTATTTTTAATAAGCCTATAACTCTGATAAAGCTTGGATTACACATCAGAAGAAAGTTTTTCCACGTGACCTTTGAGAGTTCTAGTTTGAATATTATACAATATAGGAAAAAAGCCAGCATATATATTTTTAAATATATTTTAGCTATTATTACATCTATAACAGATTTTTCTATCTTTTTTACAATATTTTTTTCTGTCTATTACCTTGGGCATTCTCATCCTAAAAGGCTTGATTATATTAATTAGCTGCTACCTTAAAAGAAAGGCACAGAAAATTCTATAACATTTCCTTTTTCATTATTCTTCAGTAAAATGAAAAATATAACTCCTTGTTTACTTATGAATAGTGATAAATTTAGACAACTTCAGGCTGACAGATGACATTCTCAGAAAGCTATGAGTGACTGAAGAGTTAGTCTATGTTGGCTTCAGTTGCCTAAGGTCAGCAAATAATAAGCAGTATTTATACAATATGCATCCAGTTAAAGTTTCCTCATTGTTTTCTGGCCTGACTCTGGCATAAGACGTATTGTAATAACTGGTGTACTTAGAATAAATGCACGTTTATCCATTTTGCATTTGGACAATGCCATGCTTACCTGCTTCCTATATACAGTGAACAACAATTAACTCATTCTTAAATTTCCTAAGTCACTGGCTACACTTAATTATGTTAGTGACTAGCAGGTATTCGACAAAGTTTCACCACTTACTGTGTGGTAAAAATGGAAGAGTCTGGTTCTCCTGAGCAAGTTCTTGGAATACACCTCCAGAAGTGTTATTCTTCATCTTAGTCAAATCAAATTCAACTTCTTATCTATGTTGAGAAGAGAAAAAGAGGAATTAGAATTATTATGTAATGATTATATGATGAATTATAATGATGGCAGATCTAACCAATAGCTCAAATTCCTAACACAGCACTGAGTTCAGACATAGAGCAAAAGAATGAACTTCAGATGTTAAATGCCATCATGTGTCTAAGCACTTAGTTGCACATCCCAAGACGGAAAAAATTACAATCTCTTGTAGAAAGTCCATTTAAATATGGAAGTAGTAAGTAAAATTTTATCTCTGAAACAGGGTAGTAGTTTAATGTTTTATGTGTTGAGAGTGTTTTGTACAGGTTAAAGGATGTGGTTCTGCCCCTCTGCTTTACTCTTGTAAGACCCCACATGGAGTACTGTGTTCAGATCAGGACAAGAAGGATGTGGACATGCTGGAGTGAGTCTAGGTGAGGGCCACAAAAATGATAAGAAAAATAGTGATGCCGGAACGGATTTTTGCTGTTTCATTTTGCTATTCTAATTCCCTATGTAGAATTCCCTGTAACTTTCCACTGCTAATGTTTATGGAGATAATACCTGATAAAGGACCTATACCCTAGTATTGTCCCTGCTGCCCTAGTCATAACAGGGACATGTCTTAATATATGATATCCCCACTGTCCCCGAAGAGAGAACACCAAGAAAACACCAAGAGAACATCGTGTCTCCTTTGATGGTAACAATAGGAAAGTAACATGAGGTCCAATGTCCAGTGTACATGTAATAATACCTGATTCTAATTGGGAGATTTCTGTCAACTATTGAAGACCACATAAATATTGGTTCTTGCTCAGGGTTCGGCCTTCTTCTCTTGCTCGTGGTGGCTCTTGGTGGGAGCCACTGCTACAGCCGTCGGAACAGGGGACCTGCCCTTCCCCCCTCCAGCATGAATACATGTGAATAAAAGGTGTTGCTTTCCCTACCCCATAACCTGCATTTCCAGTTTTTTCTGTCTTCTGCCAGCCTGAGAAAAAGGCATCAATAGAACATCTCTGCTATGAGGAAAGGCTGAGGCAGTCAGGGGCTGTTCAGCCTGGAGAAGAGAAGTCATTGGGCAGACATTATTGAAGCCTTTCAGCACTTATGGGGGCCTATAAGAGAGATGGGGACAGATATTTTAGCAGTACCTGTTGTGATAAGACCAAAACACAATGATTGTAAACTGTAAGAGGTTTGATTAAGATTAGGTATAAGGAAGAAGTTTTTCACAATGAGGGTGGTGAAACACTAGAACAGGTTACCTGGAGAGGCAGTAGATGCTTCATCCCTGGAAAGTTGCAAGGTCAGATTGGATGGAGCTCTAAGCAACCTGATCTAGTAGAAGATGTCTCCCTGCTCAGTTGAATAAGATGGTAGTTCTGTACCATCTCTGATAGAGGTAGAGGCCTAAGACATTATTGGGCCAAGTACTTATTTAGTTTCAATCTGTTCTCTGAAAACCCATGAAGAAACAGTGACACAGTGAGTTTGGAGCACCTATTATGTGACTGATATGTGAGTGCTTTTCCTGCTGCAGCACCCCTGACACAGCGCGGTCCCCCAGGGGGCTGCCCCTGCCTGCTTGGGCAAAGCAGCCCCGTGTTGGCTGTGCCGCCCCACACTGGGGCCACCCCTGCTGGAACAGAGCTCAGGTTGTTGCTCTCCCGTGGGGACAGCAGCACAGGGCACCAGTCTGAGCCAGGACAGCTGGTGTGGCTGCTGCCTCGGCACTGCCTGGGCTGTCCCTCTTTGGCAGACACAGCAGCAGAGAGACCCGGCGTTTCTGCACGCACCTGGGGCCAGCCAGCTCCAGAGGTCACGTGCTTGCGGATCGCAGTCTCGCTGGGCTGGCGACCTGTCAGTCAAGCCGTGTCCCACCCGTCCTCTTGGTGATTGGTTTGGGTCAGCGTTCTGCCTCTGTTCCCTAGATTTTAAAAGTGCGTTGCCTGTTCAGGTGTTTGCCTTTTTTCCTCCTGTTTGTGTTCACATTAAACCCAGACAGAGGAGGCCCCTCCAAAACATCTCTTTGTCTTTGCCGTGCTTATTCCACGAGGTTGGAGTCACTGCTCCAGCACGCCTGCTCTTAGTCTTGCCATACTCCTGTGAAGAGAGGCTGGAAGCGGCACCAGTGCGTGCAGCTTTCCAGTCTATGTGGCGGGCTCTCTGCAGCATTTGAACCCGCCTAGCCATGGCATTTCCAAGACTCATTTATCAAGAAACAAAATTAAGGAGTCTTGTGCATACCTTCCTCATGGCATGCAATGTAAGTACAAGAGAACCACTTTATTACATAAATATGACAGCCTACGTGAGCTTTCTTTGAGCTCCCCCTGTTCAAGAGCTGGCTGCATCTGAGCTGGGAGAAGTCTCGGAGCTGGCTGTTGTCTCCTGAGCTGGGACGCCTCTCAAGGTTGCTCACTGAGGCAGACGCCAGTTATAAACTGCAGATCTTTGGTCAGTGACTGATGTTACATATAAACTTATACTATAGTGTGTTAACATTCTGTATTGATAACTTTAATTTTGTCCTGGTAACTTTGATTCTCAGTTGGTAGTTTTGAATCATTGTTACATTATTTGTGATGTAAGTAATACACTGAAGATTGTAATCAAACTCTGTTAAGTCACACTTTTATAACATCATATTTCGATATAAGTACTTTTGCTCGTGCTTTTGTTGATGTTTCTTTGAGTCATCTAAACCACCCATTTGTGAAATCCTCTACATGATTGTAGTCTTTTGTCTCTTAGCCTTTTTACTAAAATATATTAACTGTCACCATTGCAAGCAAAAAGGTTACATGTTGCTTAACAACCCCTTGCTATCACAAATTAAATTCTGCACTAGGAAAACAGACAACTATTTGGCTCTGTTTTGTTTTGATTTGGTCATTATCTCAACTTACATTAATTTAAATTTTTAGAGGAGGGTGACAAATGTATAAACAGTTCAGGCATCTTTTCTCAATGCATGAGCCAAGACAATGGTCAGTGGAGAGATCCTAGGCTATTTCATTCTTTGATAGAAAATCTGGCAAAGCCCACACTTCTCTTGCAAGTTTTGTGCTAATATTGTATTTCTCTCTTACTTTTAACTCAGCCAAACCCCAGCATCTGCTCCCATATAGGGTGTTGACAGTTGAAGCATTTTTCCATTGTGTTGTAACTCTGCTGAGACCTGGCATCTGCTCACAAATAAAGGTGTTGACAGTTTGAGCTCTAGCACTTTCCCTTTGTGCATCAACTCTGTGGAAATCTGGCATCTGCTCACACACATGAGTTTTGGCAGCACAAACTACAGTCTAACACTAGGTTACTCCAATGTAGGGGAACATGTGTAGTCATAGTTTTGGAGGGAGACTACTTTTACATGACATCAAATCCAAGAGAGCAGAAGATAAAGTACATATAGGGCTTGGGGCATTTTTATCCAGCAAAAGTCTTCACGGGATCAACACACTGTCTCCATGAAATAGATGGAGAATTTTTCCTTCATAACAGTTACCAGGAGAAAGTGAACCAGCACTCCAAACCTCAGCTTTACACCTTTTCTCCACGACTTAGGCAATTCCACTCTAAGTCCTTAATACTTGAGTAAGATCGTTCCTGTTTCCTGTTAGGCTTAACAGCACAACTATTGTGAACTTGTTACTTTCTGTTGGAATTTATCTTGAATCCACAGCCATTTTTAAGATCTTAGTAACCTTTCTTGTACATGTATCTGCATGGGAAACAGACTAAATTGTAGTTCAATAACATTAACATGTATTTTTTCTGAACTATGATGTGAAAGCAGAGTCCTTATACTCTATTTTAGGAAAAACAGAGAATGACCAAGTAAATAACTTCTCCCAGTTGTGTTTTGCTCATTTTTTTTAAATTTTTATTGTTTTTAAAACTAGTTCTGCAGAAATTTATTTCTATAATATAGTTTATAATTTATTGCAGAAAACAATCCAAAATTATTCTTAGTCATCTTAGTCTTAAGATACTAAATATAAACCAAAAATACTAAGGCAAACTACATTTTCTCTTTAGATTACTTCCTGTGAAAGAAATTGGCAAAGTGAATGAGAAAATCAAATAGTTCTTAAGAAAACAAACACAATTCTATTATGTGACATCATTATTTCAACAGTACATAAGTAACATACTGGGAATATGATGGTTTTTAACTATTCTTGTCCTGATTTCATATTTAAAAAGACTTCAATTATAATGTGAACAAAAAAATTAAATTAATGCAAGTAAATACATCAAAATAGAAAGAAGGTAGCAAACAGACACTGAAAAATAAAGCTTTAACATGTACAAAATTAAACTTAATATGCTTCCATTAACAGATTTTGACTTGAACCTAGGACTACTCTATTAATATTTTTCTTCCTGAGATTCAATATTAGCCTGTACACGAAAATAGAAAACACCCAATAAATAAGTAGGGATTGGGAGTATTAAATATGGCATGTTTTGAAAGGTTTATAATAGGTAGTTTTTAAATGGTAATATGAATTAATTGTCTGCTGGACTAGCTTCACATTCGTTATGATGTAACACATGAAAAATAAAATGCCAAAGTTATACATTGGAGTCTTGCTGCTATAAGTTACATTCTACTCTTTTGATATATTTAGCTATGGAACTATATCTGCAGCTATCCATATACATATACACACACATGTATATTTATATCCTATGCAGATGATATACATATGCACGTATATACGTGTGCATGTGAGTTTCGATTTTTAGAATTTGATAAGTTTTGCATATGAATTTGTAAACACAATACTGTATAAGACTGCTTCCACCGTGTTTTTCCAGCAGTACATTGCACTGGATAGTGTTAACACAGATGAAGATTCAACCATTTAGTTTCAACCAGAAAATCTATGCCTCTTTCATTGGTGTAATTTGAATCCATGACTGATATCAGACAGTTGTTTTTCAACTGGTACACATAGAGAGATTATTCAAGTGGTGTCTAGCCAGCCACCAAAGAACTGGATGGTTGCCTGGAGACTAAATTGCAGAATCTGCCTCTTTTAACAGGAAAGAACAAAAAATTGCAGCTCACGCTAAAGAAGATACTAAGCAGCCATACAGACACTTGTCGGTTTTGAGTGCTATTTTTAAGGTTTGCTCCATCCTGAAATTGCAGACAACCGTAAGCTAGAACATAAGAATTTTTGCATGTTCACCATACCTCTCACCTAGCTAATAATGTAAGAGACTCAGAGTTCAAATGAGTTATTGTCACGACTGAGCCATATCTTGCCTTCATCTCCAATATCTCCAGCTTTCCACTGTCACCATAAATCTCTGCCCCAACTTCTTATTGCATGTTATAGGATTATAGGATAATTCAGTTTGGAAGAAACCTGAGGAGATGGTGTATTACACTTCCCTGTCCGAAGCCATGGTAGGTAGTTTTGCTTCTATTCATCATATCATATCACAGAGGCATTCACCCTTGTACACACCTGAACACTTATTTCAAACCAAAAATCACATACATTTTATAGAACTCACCAAAGGTAGTTTCTAAGGATGCCACACTGAGGCTTCATTCCGATGAGCAGCATAAATCCACAGAAGACATGTTTTCTGCAGATGTTCTCTGAAGCTACAGACAAACCAAAAGTGAGGCTTTTCTAACTACTTCACTGAATAAAGTGCCAAATTTCTATGATTTAAGTCTAGCCAAATGGCCATTTAAAGCAAAATACATTTTGTTTATTTGTGCAAATAGAACAAGTTTTTTTAAAATGTACTAACTTAATTGTTAAATAAAATCAGCCCCATATCAACTCCCAATATTGTCAGTATTGAATCATAGAACATTTTAGGAAGATTAGAGAAAAAAAACACCACAATCCTGATTTGGGCATTTCCCTGTACTCATATTCCATAAATTCTGGCGAGTTTTTTTTTGTTTTGTTTTGTTTTTTTTTTTTTATGCTTCAGATTCCGTTTGTCTGTTTTGAGATGAAGTTGCTGTCGGTTTTCAATGAGGATTCTGTTCAGGTATTTCAACAGAGTTACTTTTGTTTTGCTATAAGACAGGAAAACGCTATTGGTCACCTGTTTTAACATGAATGAAAAGACTGTCTCAAAGCAATTATGACTAAGTGTCCTTGCTCACCACTTCAAAGAAAGCTGGTCTTATGTCATACCAGGCTGCAATTACTTCCTCTCTAAGATCACAAAACTGGCTGCTTGTCACAGAAGTACCTCTGCAGCCTATGAGTGACTGAAAGAGACCTGACACTTCTATAGAGCTGCCAGACTGGGTGACAGTGTCACCTTGGTTGACCTGAATCAGATGTTTGAGGTTCCTCTGCAGGGACATTGCAAAAAGTGAGGAAAGCCATTAGTCTTCTGGTTAGGGATATGTTTGAAATTGTAGTTAAAGCTGAGAAACTTTGCTTTTTTCCCAGGAAATAGGAGATCCTGTCACAAAGCATTTCAAAATCAGTGTATATCATTAGAGTTATAATCAAAAAGCACAGTTTATATTGCTAAAGATGCAATATTTTAACAGAAGAAAGACTCTAGAACTCACATGACTACCTGTTCCATGTCACATTTTTCAGTTTCATTAATATACTTCTTCTCAATGTCCTGTCTACTGACATTCTACTTACTGATTTAAGGGAATTCCTGTGATAGTAGAAAAAATAATGTTTCACCATACATTCACTCTACTTAGAACATTCACACTATGTTCTAAGAGCTACATAACAGGTGGATGTTAGATTAGAAAACAAAAATCAAGCAACCAGTAGTACAAAACAATTTAACATGAAAATGACTTTAAAAAAACCCTGGTAATTTTCAGCCTTATAAAGTTCATATTTTAGAAGTTTAATTCACAATTTTTGTAATTTTGTGGCTGCTATATAGACTACAAAATATGATTTTTGCTGTTACTGAATAGAAACTGTAGGCTTTTTACTGATCTGTCACATTTTAAGGACTTTTGTGGAACCTTGACATGATTTTAGCTGTTTAATGTGTTTTTAACAACTGGCTAGTAGCCAAGTTACTATCACCTAATGTAACTGAGTTGCTGAAGCTCTGTGAGTGGATTAAATGTAAAAGATCTGACAAACCTAGGTAATCATCATGAAACAAACAGCAGCCCTTTCCACCAGCTGAAGCTGGGAAAGGCCAATACACAACTTTCAGATTTCAAATGGGAGTCAGTAAGAATGAAGTAAACTGTGATAAAGAAACATAAAACTAAAAAGATCCCAAGGCTCAGGAGGAAAGAGACAACACCAAGAGCTTTAAATTCATGCTTGTATAGAATATGGTATATAGCTGAATAGATGGACATCCCACCATTTTTCTATTTTAAAAAACTGATGTTGCTGACCTCAGGACTCAGGACAACGAAAATATGAGCCCAAAACCAAAGAAGAAGGGCAGAAAAACTGTAATTATTTATATAAACATTTTAAGTGTATTCTTGATGAAACCATTATGCATTGATCTGGGCCATGAGAATTGTTGTAACTATACTAATTGTTGAATTTTGATGGGATGGCCAAGTTTTTAAATAGACAAATAGTAAATTCTTGGCTGTGTACATATATGCAGATATGTAATTTTCCTTGTCTAAGGGATGCAACATATTTTATTTCTTTTTAAAAGCTATTAAATATTTAAAAAATCAGACCTATGTATTTTTTCAAACTACCTTTTTCACATTTGGAAATAATGCCTCATCATTTTCACATAAATTTATTTTATCAGCAAAATTATATAGCTTAAAATACATACATACAGATTTATTAAAAACATTTCCTTCGACTTTTTTTTTCAGGAAGACACACAGGGATCTCTTTGATATAGGAATTCACTGTGTGAAAATTTAAAAGTTACAGAAATATGTTATTGCCCACAGATGGATATTGTTCTTTGGAAGAGTATCTCATTTTTTTTGTATACATGCAAAGTCATGTGTGGAATACGACAGCCAAATACTTAGAGAAAAGACTAAGTCACAGTTAAAGCTGCTGAAATCTAACTGAGGACTTGGATTTGATCTGCTGCTTTCTTATGTTTTCTTGCATTTGGCTTTCTTTTTTACTCAATCTTATAACACAATAGTGGTGGAATTTTTGACTTTGAGTTTGGTGAAATTGCTGGATTTGAGATACTAAGCTCTAACAATCAAAACTTTCTAGTTTTCTGGGCTCTAATTGGAATCAGTAGGAGATTTAATATATATAGTTAATGGCACTAGTCTAGGAAAGGAACTCACAGGCACACAAAATGAGGGTGTACTTTTCACTGCAATTTTGCTGCATGTCATATCTAAGCTCTGAAATGGGAATAATTACATTTCCTTATTTTATGAAAGCTTAATAAAAATGAAGTCATTGTTCAAATGATAGATTTGCAGGAAAAAGAAAATCTGTATTCACAAAAGAGTAGAAATAGTTTATGTAAGCAAACAAAGGAGCATGCACCACATGAGCAAAAACCAGTCTCTTTTTAAGCCGACATTGTCGACTGTTGGCTCAGTGATTCAGGTGTAGGCTTATAACACAGGAAAACTTGGCAAGGGCTTGCATAATGAGAGACTGTACCACACTGAATTTGTTCTGAACAACTGACTGTCGTGGCAGTGGTGGCTGGCAGCTCCCTGAGGCCAGGAACCACCACCAGAAGGGGCCCTCCAGGGCAGCAGGGTTGGGCCTCACTGCCCAGCCTGTCCCCTCACTGCCCCAGCCAGGGCTGGCCAGGCACTCCAGCCCCATCATTGGGCACCTCCCTGGGCTGAGGACAGGCCAGGAGTGGGCTGGGATGTGGACCTGTGGATAGTCCCAGTGCCATGGTGCCCATGGTCAGGGGACCCCAGCCGGCTGCAGCATTGCTGGGAAAGTTGCTCACAGTGCTGGGGGTGGAGATGGGCCATGGGCCCTGGGCAGAGCAGGGAGAGACACAAGGAGGCCAAGAGGGGCCTCCAAGGTCTGATGGGCTTTGGCATGGAAAACAGGGTGACGTAAAGTGGCATGCAAACTGTTGTATTTCTGATGTGAATGACTTGTTAGACCATATTATTACATTACATGTGTCATAAATCTGGGAATTTTATTTTAAAAAGACACGGTATTACTCTTACTGTTCTAATTGTGTCGACATCTTTGCTACTCTGCACTGAGGTACTCTTCAAGGAAAGTAACCATGTTGTCTCCCATCTGTCCAGCCTCCTTTGTACAGTGAAATAATTTTTAAAATCCTAGGTAACTAATTTGTCACTTTGAATTTTCTTGAATTCCGTCGACTTCTTTGTTAATTTCTCTCTTCCTTACAAATCACCTTTTCTTTTTTTCTGAAATCCTTGAAATATTCAGAATAACGGGTTAGACTGTATGTATTTTCGTGTCTTTACTGTCAAAGTATATTCAGATTTTTATCAGCAGTATGTTATGTGTTTCATTTTCTTAACTATTTTTAACAATGCATCCTTTCTTACACTCTGATCTGCCAGAACTTTATGTTCCCTGTTTTTTATGAGAATCATTCAATTTTCTCCTATGCATCCTGTGTGTTTTCAACCTCCAGTTTCCTGAAATCTTAAATCTGCTTTCATATAGCATGTTCTGTCTTCTGCATTTTCTTTTATTCAGTTAATTTCTGTGCAGTCTTCTACAGAAAAATCATATCCCAATAATATATTTCTTGAGTATTTCTCCTTATTTTTATTTCTTTTCTACTTTTATGTCTTTTTTATTTCACTGAGATTTTTCATAATGTATTTTGTTTCTTTTGAATCTGTATCATTTGCTACCATATTCCTTGATTAAATTATTTGAATTTTTTCAAATTCACCGTGGCATTTCTTCCATACTCCTACGTGATCTTGATTGCAGATAGGATGAACTCCATAAGGGTTTGTTAGATGGTCTGTTTGGGTATTTTTTTGTGTTTACTCCTGTCAAAGCTTTATTACAGTAATGTCTCTTCGAGTGTGGGATAACTGCTTCAGCTCCTGCAAGTATCTCAACATCCACATAATTTTATGAGGCTTGGCTTTCTTGGAATATGATCTCATTTCCTTTTGGTATGCTAATAAATTGCACATCAATTTTCCTGTGTTGAGTCTGTATCTCTGCTGGTATCACTACTCATTTAGTGTTCAAAAATCTGTCAGCCATGAGTTCTGGCTTGCAGAGAACTTGTTCAGAGCCTGGATAATAAGTAATGACACACGATTTACATTTTGATTGAAGGATTCAGCTCAATACATTCTGTGTGCATGCCAGTTGGTATGATCTGGCAGGAAAACTGGTCAGTTTTTCATCTCCTTTTGTCTGCCTTGCCTGAAGACAAATGTTTCATAAAGAAACATTTCCTAGAGAGAAAAGGTCAGCTAGAATACTAAGGGCATTTTCAAGGACATCTTCATCTGTGCCACTTATTGTTAGTCAGTGAATCATGTCTTCTACCTCACTGCCCGTGCAGTGAAGATGAAATGCAACTTGTAATGTACTTTCAATTTTAGTGCATCCAACATTTATGTGCTTCTTCATTTCCTACACTGTTGAACAACATCTCTGTCCAAGTGAGAACATCATGCTTGAAAGAGAGCTACTGCAAACATCAGATTGCTTTATATGGCTTTTTGTTCTTGTTCTGCCTCTAAGTTTTTCTTCCTCAGTTTTATTTCACTGTAATGTGTTGAAAATTTGTTCTCACTGAATTGTTATGATTTTGTTGCTACAGATTTTATAACCTACTCTCTTTTACTTAGTGTTAAATGACTTGAATCTCTGTATTAATGACCACATCAAAGTGAACAAAAGTTTTATACCATTAGATGATTGCCCTTTGACAAAGTACCTTTGAAGAGGTGTCTGCTAACAACTGTGGTCCCACAACTGGAAGATAAAAGGTCTTCTAGTAATCATAACATCATAGGAGGGCCTGTGTTGGAAGGCATCTTAAAGATCATCAAGTTCCAACCACCCTGCCGTGGGCAGGGACAGCTTCCACTATACCAGGTTGCTCAGAGTCCCATCCAACCTAGCCTTGAACACTGCCAGGGATGAGGCATTCACATCTCTGGGCAATCTGTTAGCGTGTCTCACCACCCTCACAAGTGAAGATTTTCTTCCTAATATCGAACTAAACCTACTCTCTGTTATTTTAAAACCATTTCCTCATTCCCACTTTTCTTGTCACTGCATGCTCTTCATGCAGTGTCTCTCTCCAGTCAGTCAGCTTGTTCTCTTGGGTGCCACATTGATGATTGCTTCGGAGTGATATTTCATTGCACTATTTATACTTTCTTATTCTTCTTTTTCTATTGTTTTCTCTGATTGTTTTTGTCTTTGACAACTAAAGAGATTGAGATAATTGTATTTTTTATAAAAGTTTAAGGGGATCTATGTCTTATAACACTCTGTGGTTTATGAATGTCAATTTTGGATAGGCATGAAGCAACTAGGATAAGAAGAAATGTTCTCAAGTTTATCCAGGAGAGGTTTAGATTGGATATTAGGAAAAATTTATTTACTGAAAGTGTTATCAAGCATTCAAACAGGCTGCCAATGGAAGTGGTTGTGTCACCACCATTGGAGGCATTTAAAAGACTTAGAGACATAACACATAGGGACATGGTATAGAAGTAGACTTGGTCATGTTAGGTTTATGGTTGGACTCAGTTATTTTAAAGGCCTTTTTGAACCTAAATAATTCTATGATGTTTCTTGATTATACTGTCTGTTGGATAAAGAGTTTTCAGGAATGAAGATCACAGGTTATGTGGGCTGATTGCCCTCTTAGGAAATACTTTGGTATAAGGCTTTTAAATGCATATGTTTTGGCAGCAAAATGTTTATGTAGTATATAATTTTTCATCTTCTGACATTGCCATTTTCATACAGATTGTAAGAAATAGTGCAGGGTTGTTGTTCAAGGGTCCCCACGCAAATTTCTTATTAAGAAAAGTTAAAAATTAAATGGGTCATTCCTTTCAGAGTAAATGTGTGATAATGGCATGTTACTCAACAGAACTCTCTATTAAGTGTATCACGAAGAAAATCTGCTCACTTCATTGACTATAAAATAACCTCTTAACACTTTTATTTCTGTCAGATCTGCAGAGTTAGAAGGTGCAAAGTTAACATGATTGGATTTTAATTTTTCCTTGTGCACTGACAACACAGTCATTATCCTGAATATCACAAAATGAGAGATAAGAGAGTAGTGGTAGCTAGTAAGTTAACTAAACTCTCACTTTATTAGGTGGAGAAAATATTTTATCTGGCAGTCATTTATCTAGAACAGAATATGTGCTTTTTAACCATGCTATTTGATACAAGTATACCAACTCCTTGCTCTTCATTTTTGTTCATCAAATACATGAAAAGCACAAGCCCTTTTCCACTTCAACTGTTGCTGTTTCCTCAGATTTTCTCTCATTTTCTGAGAAGAACATATCCTATAAAAATAAAGTGTACCTCAAGGTCTGTGGCTGTTTGCTCTACCGTTCCCGATCCCATCTTGACCTCATGATGAAGGGCCAAATGACCAAAACTGCAAAAGGAGTTTACAATGTCCCAAACAGTAGACAACACCGCTATATACTAAACATCAGGAATCCCACTACAACTGTAATGCTTTTGAACTAATATGTACACTGGGTAATTGCTAAGTAGATACAATAAAGTTTTTAAACCCAACGTCACACTCTCCCTTCACTGATGAACAAAAATTGAAATACCTTTCCTCCACGAGGCTAATCTAATAAGGAGGGTAAAATTCTTCCTAAAGCTAAAATATGGCTAAAATTAATTCTGAAAATAAAGTGCCTGAAGACTGCTTAGTTTTAGTCACAAAGATACTGTGGGGCTTTGGGAGAAGAAAAATGCATGCATGCGTGATGTTACAAAACTTATTGAAGGAAAGACTCACACTTTCTATAGGTTCCCTAAGCAATGAGATTATGAATAGTTTTTTCTTATACTGTAAGTTTTTAATTATTTATGCTAATAAAAGAAATACTGGGAAAATATCCTAGGAGGTGTACCCTACATGCAAAATACAGCACGCAGTCTGAAGTAAAATCCTGCACAGCATCTGACAAAGTAAAAATTTTGTAATAAGTTTCTTGATTCCTTAGCAAAATATTAGACAATTATCACACTGGGAATCCAAAATGAATAAACAGGTGCAGCTGGCCTCATATTAGTGCTTATCTCTGTGAGCCAGCCATTTGTGCCACTGGACATTTCAATACCATCAAACTTGGTTGAGTTCCTGTTTGGGTAAGTAATCCCATTTTAAGCTTGCAAATCTGTGCAATGTATAGGAACAAGCTCTTGACAGTGAATATTCTAGGACTGGTTAGGAAAAAATATTTTTCCATTTACGGGGGGAGGAGTGAGGGGACAAAATCCTTAATTATTTTTGCTGAATCTTTCTGATAAGTAGTAGTGCTTTAAAAAGTAGGGGGGGAAAGGAGTAAATCTGCCACTTATTTTCCTGTCCTGTATATTTCTTGCAATTTATTTTAGTAAGTATTAATTTTTACACAAAAATACGGTCCCAGTTGTATTTCCTCATCTGCTTAAAGAATAACAGCTATCATTCACTATGTTCCTTAAAGTAGTCATTTTGAAACAGTTTTTAGTCAGAGCAGTATTATTATATGATTCCTAAATATGTATATCAAACTATGATGTTTCTCAGAGGAGCTGGGAGTGGAAATCAGTAGGCACACGTGTTGAAAAGTCAATCGATAAGCCTGTTTGATCTCTACTGGATTAGTAATAACTCCCTCTTTCACAGAAATAAATTTTAGATGACAGTTACATATGTTCTGTTTAAAAACTCTCAATTTTGTATGATGTATATTAAAGAAGTTTAAAAAGTGTGGGAAATACTCATAATTGCATACATGAAAATTGACTTAGTTTCTAATTTATATTTTTACTGTTCAAATTAGCTGTATTAGATAAATTCTCCATCCAAAGAATATAACTCCTCATTTCACTCCACAGACAGACAGAAAAAATCTGAGGGCAGGAACCAAACTGGTATTCCTATTTACTGAATTTTCCTGGAGTATCATAGGACAACCCCAAGAAAACACAGGGTAAAAAGAAAAGTATTTTCAGACCATTTTTAATTAATATTCCTTACTTAGAAAATCTGAGTTTGCTCTATTTCAAATATTACCTTCTTGAAGCTCATGTTTCAAAAAAGGCTAATGTCAGAGCTCACTAACTTTTCCAAAAGTTGCAGAAGACTTGCAGATTCAGATGTTTCATTTCATGTGTCTGACTGACTTAGAAACCTACTAATTTGTGACATTTTCAGAAAAGCCACTAAGACTAACATTCACTAAGTGATTAAAGTGCAAAAGCACACTTCAGGCAGTCTGTAGGTATTTTAATCAAACAATGTCTGAAAAAAAAGATCACTTAGCTGCTTAAGCACCTCCTCTTTTGCAAGTCTTATGGCTTTCAACAAAAGATATATAGTATTCAAGGCACTAGTATAATGAGTCACTACTTTCAGATATTACATAATAGAGAGGGCAGACTGGTGACACCATTCATAAAAAAGGATCAAGGATTCATTATTCTCTTCTGTTCTCTATTGGATTCCATGGCTATTTGCGAAAAATCAACGACAATAAGAGAAAATTCAGAGATGATGGGCAAGGGCTGCATGCTTACGAAACTGAGGGAAGAATGAGTGGACTAACCACTCCTGCTGCAAAGGCAGAGTAACACAAAAGGAACTACAGTATGTCCTTTATTATAGAGCTGGATAGGTACATTAGCTGATGGAAACGTTTGGTTATGTCAATTTTTTCTCTAAATTGCTTTACTATAAAACCATCAACAGAAAGTATTGGAAGAGAGCAATAGGCTTGAGCTTGCTTCAAGCCATGTATTCCCTCCTTGAGACAGTGGACACTAGGCTTAATGACAGTAAGCATATTTTAGAGGTCAGTACTAAGAATCACATTTGTGTTGCAACCAGTATTCTTTGCAAAGTGTAATTTTTACTTTCATTGTGATTTCAGTACACTGCAGTATCACTCTCATAAATGAAAATACTGTGTAATGTCAAATAATTTGAAAGAAGTAAATTCAGTATTAAAATGAAACCAGACACATTAAATAGTAAGCCTCCCACCCTCTTGTTGTTAAAAAAAGAAAACAAACCGCCCCAGTCTGGCAATATTCTAATCAATAACCTTGTCCGTTTTATTCTGAATTTTCTTCATAAGATGCCTTTGGAGTCCAAGATTGTGAACACCAGTCCCAGGAAGATATCTCCAAATTCCACTCACTGAAATGTTTAGCATTCCACAATATAGGTTTCTGTAAAACTCTGGGATTTCAGAGCTTGTGCCAGTTCTCTTATCAGTAGGTTAAATGCAGTCAGGTTAAGCCACTGTAATCCCATAGATCTGAACTCTGTAGCTGTATTGCCAACCTCATATTTTTCTTCATCTTGAAGCTAGTGCATATCCTCCAGTCTTAGGTTTTGAGATAATTTCACTGCGTAAAAAGATCAGTTTACACTTTTAAAAGTAAAAGTCTAGTCATATGATTAAGAGCAAAAGCTTGAGGCCATTAATACCAAGTCCTGAATACCTAGAAGGTAAATAAAAAGACCACATCTGTTATTCTCTAAATATAATTTTTTTAATGATATCAACTTTTAAAAAAGTCATGAACTTTTCTATCTGCCCAATTACTTTCTGAACATATGAAAATGGTCAACCCATTACTATTTCGTCCATTAATTATTTCAGTTATATTTAAAAAAAAAACCTCAACTGCATTGACTTTGTACAGTACAAGAACAAATTCAAGATTTACCTAATAATATTCAACAGCATTTTTTACCATCATTTTAACAACTAAACATCATGTCAAAATGGTTGAAAAGATAGACCCCTGAATTTGTGAATCTACTGCTTCAAGAGGTATTTTCATACCTTAATAAGGCATCAAGGAGAATCACCGACAGTGTGCTATCCAACAATTTGGATAGACATATTCATCTTAATTTTCACATATCGATCAGTGAAGGTAATAAATATATTTTATACCATATTACAAACTAACTGGTAATCCTAAGAATGTGTTCTGCTTACTACATTGTACTGAAAAGTGTACCACAACGACTTTTTGTACTTTACCCATTACTCAGAGTAAGCCAGCGTAAAATGCCTATGCCAGCTCATATTGTTCTTGAACTTTCTTTTGAATTTTCATGTGTGTATGTATGTATGTATGTATGTATCTATATCATGGTTTCATTTTATCTAACTGTAGGCAAATGCAATGAGCCTCAGTGCCTGTTCTTCTACAGTCAGTGGAAATCCAGTCATTAAAATCAAAGCAAAATACAAATAATTAATGCCATTTTATTACAGATCCTGGCATTTAATAAAATAAATTGTATCAAAAACTGCTTTTTCCAATGCTTGACAACCCTTTCAGCAAAGAATTTCATCCTGATATCCAACCTGAACCTCCCCTCGTGCATCTTGAGACCATTTCCTCTTATCCTATCACTACTTGCCTGGGAGAAGAGGGCAACCCTACCTGGTTACAACCTTCTTTCAGGCAGTTGTAGAGAGTGATAAGGTTTCCCTTGAGCCTTCTTTTCCCCAGGATAAACACCCCCAGCTCCCTCAGTCACTCCTCATATGACTCATTCTCTAGACCGTTCACCAGTCTTGTCACCCTATTCTGGACTCACTTCATCACCTCAATGTTTTTCTTGTAGTGAAGGACCCAGAACTGGACACAGGATTTGAGCTGTGGCCTCACCAGAGCTGAGTACGGAGGGAAAATCATTTCCCTTGTCCTGCTGGCCACACTATTGTTGATACAAGACACTGTCCTTCTTGGCCACCTGGGCACACACTGGCTCATGTTCAGCTGGCTGTTGACCAGTGTTCCCCTCTGGGCCTCTTTCCAGCTGCTCTTCACCCAGCCTCTGGCTCTGCAGTGGTTGTTGTGGCCAAAGGGCAGAACTCAGCTTTTTGAGTTATTGAACCTCATACCATTGACCTTGGCCCATTGATCCAGCCTAGGTCCTTCTGCAGAGCCCTCCTTTAGCAGATCAACAATCCCATCCAACTTGGTGTAATCTGCAAACACGTGGGTCACATGGTCATAGAAGGATATCAGGTTTGTCAAGTAAGACCTGGCTTTCCTAAATCCGTAATGGCTGGGCCCGATCTCCTGGATGTCCTGTAGGTGCTGATATATGACAGAGTGCCTTGGCAAATTTTCTACCAGCTCCCTCAGTACCCTTAAGTGAATCCCATTTGGCCCCATAAACTTCTGAGTGTCTAAATAGCACAGCAGGTCATTAACCACTTTCACCTGGATTACAGTGTGTCTGTTCTGCTCTCTCTCCCAGTCTACCAGCTCAGCGGGTTGATTGTCCTTCGGATAGCTGGTCTTCCTGTTAAAGACTGAAGCAAAGAAGGCATGAAGTGCCTAAGTCTTTTCCACATCCGTGGTTACAATGTTTTCCCCTGCATCCCACAAAAAAACCTAAGATTTTCCTTGGCCTTATTTTTGTGGTTAATGTATTTGTAAAGTCACATTTTATTATCTTTTACAATGGTGGAAAGATTGAGTTCTAGCTGTGCTTTCACCTTTTTAATTTTCTCTCTACATGACCTACCAATATATTTGTACTCTTCCTGAGCTGTCTGCCCCTTTTTTCAATGGTCATAGACTCTCTTTTTTTGCCACAGTTCCAGCAAAACCTCAGTGTTCCACCAGGTTGGTCTTCTTCCCTTTTGACGCAAAAGGATGGCCTATTCCTACACCTTTAAGCTTTTCTTCTTAAAGTCTGTCCATATTTCCTGGCCTCTTTTGCAATTAAATAAGGTATCTCAAGGGATTGTCCTGAACAGACCAAAGTGTGCCCTCCAGAAGTCCAAGGCAAACATTTTGTTGACTCCCTTCCTTACTTCATCAAGAATCAAAAACTCTTTCATTTTGTGGTCATTGTGTCCAAGTTGACTTCTCACCACAACATCTTCCATCAGCCCTTCTCTGTTCATAAACAGCAAGTCTTCTGGGCACTGCCCCTTGTAGGTTCTCTCACCAGCTGTGTCAAGCAGTTATCTTCCACACACTCCAGGAACCTCTTAGACTGTCTGCTCTCTACTATGTTAAGATTCCTTCAAGCATCTGGCAGGTTAGTCTCTCACAAGAGCAAAACTAGAAATGTAAAATGTCAGCCAGCTGTCTATGGAACACTTCATCTGCTTCTTCATCCTGGTTTGGTTTCCTATAAAATAATCCCACCAGAATGTCTCCTTTGTTAGCCTGAAACTGTTCTTTGTTAGCCTGAAAATGTTCTTTGTTTTCTTTGAGGCTATGAAACAATATCCTTTGTGTTACAGAGCTAATATTTGTTTTCAGTGCATAAAATAAGGAATAGTGAGACTAAAGGAAACAAGAAAATCCAGTTAAATAGATGAAAAAAAAAACTACACAATTGACAAAATTATCAGTTTTGAAGTCCAGAATATTTGACAGAAATGGATAAAGACATAATGTTCATTGCTAAATAATTATGCAAATATATTGTATTTGAATATTTAACTTGTACGTAGATGAAACAATCTTGGCTGTTTGTTTGGCAGCTCAGTTACCTCCATCACTTTTATACTACATTGCATTGAAAGAGAATAACACAGCTATTTGTTGGTATCTGTGTTTAATAGCACAAGCAGCAAAATTTATCTTTCTACAGAAAACCCAGAGCTGGCACTAGAGACACTGCTCAGCTGCTATTCAGATGGCTCATTAATCCCTTTGTATCTCTATGTCTGGGTGCCTGCTCAAGGCCACTCAGTGACAGTCTGGGAGTGACCCTGGTTTCCCAGGGGCTGCAGCTCGCAACTTCCCCAGAGGCAGGGTGTCCTCCAGCTAGCTTGATAGTGCTGGCTCCTCTGGGTGAGAGCGAGCCCTGGGCTGATGTTGCGGGCTCAAGCGAGGATAAAGGCCAGAGAGAAGGGCTCTGGTGTGATTTCCAGCTCTTTTATTTCCCGGGGAGAGGCAGCAGGAAAGGCAGGAGAGGGTCTGGGGTCCAGGAGAGGCGGCATGAGGATCGGGAAGAGCTGAAGGCTTCAGGGACCACGCAATGGGCAGGGGGACAGCAGGGGATTTATTGGGATACAAGCAGGGGAGAGGAACCAATTGGGGTACAAGGATTTACATGGAACCAATGGAGAACTGAACAGCAATGAAGCTTCCAGAACATAACCTCACACAGAACATGAGGTAATACCTCAACTAACCAATAAACTGAAACATGTAAACAATGTTGCAAGGGACGCTGGGGGTGAGCCAGAAAGCTCACCCTGACAAGGGAGTGTGGCTCAGACAGTGGCAACCTCGGGCTGAGTCCACCAGTCCTGAATGTGTAGGGCTGTGACTCTTGACACATATGCCGCCACACCTTTGGGGTTTTTATTGCTTTTATTTGAATTTAGAAAATTTCGAAGATTTTGGGGTTTTTTTCAGAATATTTCCATCATTATTGGAGTAGAAGGATATTTAGTCAATTTTTATTCCCTGTTATCTTATATTTGACTCTTGCTGAAATCCATTTACATATCTTAATTTTTTTCCAAAAAATAAGTATTGTTATCTGCTTGTTAGGGGAGCCAATAAAACCCTCACTGTAACCCCATATTTCTGTGTTTCAAGTTTATGGATCTTAATCTGTACATGATCATATGTTCCTCCTCTACTTTTGCATGGCTCCTCCCCACCAGAACAAACACTGTAAGAAATAATCTTTCTAGTATGAGCCTTTATTATATGCTTTGAAAATTAGTGAAATAGTTAATAACGCGAAACTGTAAATGTGGTGGGAAGAGACCTAGGTCAATGCCCTCTGAACCTTCTCCCTCCAATATCTGAAATCCTCACCTGAACTGTGGTGAAACCCCATATTTCCCTTGTGTCACCTGTATCCCCAACCTCAGGTTCCATATAAGGTTATGCCCTGGAAGACTCTATATGGTCATGTCCTGGAAAGGTCTCTCTTCTCCTGCTGTCTACTGGTCACTTTGAATCAGGCATCTTCCCATTGGGTGTCCCCTGGTACCACCTCCCTTTAAAAGACCCTGCAGAGCTTCCTCTTCCTCTTTTTCTCCCGGTTGCAAAACCATTGCAACTCATCCTGGCAGCGATTTCACTCACATAAAGGGCGCTGTAGCTACCTCGAGAGCTCCAGGTTAATCGTCCTTATATAAAATCTCTTTCCTAGTTTCTGCATCACATGAAATAAACAGGACATATCACAGCTCAGAACTGTGGCATCTGGCCCTTTACTTTCTCAGGCAAATGTGTCTCTTGGTAGCACTTTATCATTTGAATTTCAAAAGCTTCTTTTGCAAGCACATCATCCTTTGGGTTTGCCTTTATTTTTATTGTAAAAGATTAAGTAGCGAAGAATATCAGAGTTCCCTTTTGGAATCTTCTATGCTACTGTTCATGTGCCATGAGGGAACATACATTTGAAAACACGTTTTGGAAGCAGGGATTTAAGCAAAATTTTATTTTTGTTTTAATCCTATGATAGGCATATTTTTTTTTCTTCAAAGAATATTCAGTTATGTATCATTATGATGATATTAGTAATTTGATTTGGACAGGAACCATATGGAAAAAAAATCTTTTAACGTTTTGGGTAGCAATGAAAGGCCCATGTAGCCATATTTTTAAGCTTGTTTCTAACATTGCTTTCAAATACAATTCCATGATGCCTTTCCTAGCTGTATGAACCAGAGGTCAATGTGTGATGTCCATGAGAATAGTATGACATGTCTATGATTGCAATATGAGAATAACTGCAATCAGATTTTTTTCTCAACATCAAATCAAGAAACATAATACAGTCTCTACTTCTTTGGTTTGAGCCCATTTGGATTTGTTTTCACAATCTGATGATAACTCGGACTAAGCCTAACCAACTGCAATGTTTAATTTGATTCTCTGTGTCTTCAGTTTCAGGTTGACATTACTGCAGGGTGCATTTAGGGACCCTTAAGGGTACTGGTAAAAATTACATTTATATTCACACATGTAAAAGTGAATGTTAATGTTCAGGTGCAAGGGTTTAGTCCTTAAAAAAGTATAAAAAAAAAGTTGAAAATTTTATTTACAGATGGAAAAAAAGAACCAGCTGGTTGATCATCAGTTAGATGGTAAGCAGTATAATACTTCCTTTTGTTGTGCCTCAGTGTCTAAGAGGTAACAAAGAACATAAATGGGAGGGAGAAGGGGTAGAGAGAGAGAGAGAGAGAGGGAGATCAAAATGGAGTGATTGCTTTCTTTCTCCTAATATATGTAATGGAATTCTATTATCAATCTATGTAGTTCCAGTGGAAGATCAGTACTTACGATTTATATATTTATTACACATATAAACATATACAGTCTTCATCAAACTATACTGTACCCTGAAAAGATTTAAACACTTCCTTAAAATAATGATTTCAATGCAGTTTTGATCAGGCTTTCATTTGTCTGTTATTGCCATAGAGTAGGTAGGTAAGTAGTGGGTAGAACTCCAGCAACCTAAAACTTCTTGGGTACCAGTGCCTCAGAGAACACCATGAAGATTTTGATAATTATTCTGATTACTTTTACATTAATATTTTGTGCTAACAGGCAGTATTCTGAGATGCTGAAATGTAGAAATGCATTTTGACTTTTAGTTTATTAAATGGAAGAGCATTTATTTTGATATTAACAACACCTTGTTTCTTTTTGTAGGAAAGAGAAATGAGTAGCACAAAATATGGTCTCTTCACAATTTGATTAGAATGAACCCTCATGTGCATCATCTGGTTTTTATTGCTACAGCAGTTATTGCAAAGAAAAACACAGGCAGATAAACATATACAGAAAAGAAAAGGGCAAAGAAAAATATAAAATAATACTATAAATTCTTCCTCACCCTGTAGACAGGTTTTTACATTCTCTATGTAGCTTCTCTTCCTTTTCAATATCATTCTAGGCAATAACTCTGACAGATATTAACAGACTGGGAAAGTCCACACAGTGCTTTGAATCTACTGATATACATTTTTTTAACAGAAATTCTAAGCAATTTTGAAAGCTGTTAATAATATTTTATGAATAGTTCATTAAAAAAAATTCCAGCAGAATTAATTTAGACATATCCTGTGGGACAAATTCACTGCAGGTTTAAGTCAATACAGCCTCTTCTTGCATTTCTTCTCACAGTGCGTGGGAGTCAAACCCATTCCACATGTGTGGCAATGGCTGTAATAAATTTTGGCTTCTTACCTATGTCTGGATCTAAAACAACTGAACACATAGTTCTAAGGAACAAAGTTCAAAGGATTTGTATTTAAAACCAGGAATTTATTGATGGTATAATTGAAATCTTAGCAGTCTCACCATCCCAGTCTGGATCTAATTATTTCAGGTGTCTTGGTTCCAGACAACACAGGGTTGATCATTGCAGTAGAAAGGAGGGCCATGGCTAGTACCCAGATGTTATTCTATACCAACCCACATAATTTTTTGGGGACGCAGGAAGGGCTGGCTTCCAGGTTGGTGTAGCATGGCTGAAGGAGAGGTCAGGTATTGTCTATTCTTGGGGAGTTTCTGTGGGAATCGTTTGCCTCTTTCTTGTACACTCTGTAGTTATTATTGTTGCTGGTGCTGTTCGTTTTCTTATCTCATTGATGCTTCTAGTAAACTGTTCTTATGTCAACCTGTGATCTTCACCTTTTGTGCCTCAACTTCTCCTCTCCATCCCGATGCAGGGGGGATGGAGAAGGCAAGGGGGGACTGAGTGAGTGGCACATGGTGTAGAGTCTCAATGGGAGAACTAAATGGGGGAGTACCATTCCTAAACTGCGACAGCAGGAAAAGTACTTTTATGCAGTAAACCTTTCAGTACTAATAACAGAAATAGAACACTTATATGTGCACTCCCTATCTTCTACTCTGTTGCCTGGTTGTGTGCTTGCTCTTCATCTTCTGTTTCCAGATCTTAAGGTTGGTGTTTTTATTCCCATGGTGTTAGGGATGTTATGGTTGATTGTGAACCTTTGGAGTTCTTCACTGGAGATAATATGGTGCTAGTACTGAAAATTTCTTCCTCTATCTACTCATGGTCATTTTTACAGATCTGCTGACATGCTTTTACACCTTGTATTGGTCTACAGCTTTACATTACCCTGAGTTTTACTTTATATGATGGCTTACTAGTGTTTAGCCAAGAACCGTGTTTGTCTAGCTCTATGTTTGATATTCTTTAACTAACACCTGGTGAGTTGTTGATAACTGTGAGTCTCTGGTTCCAGGGCCTATGTTCTATCCTGCATCCTCACTAGGCTGTGCTCCTATAGGAGTGTTCTCCATCCCCATTTCTCAAGGCCTGTGCTGTTATACCAGGTCTACTTTTCCCTGTAGATTTTAAAAGTCATGGTAATGTCATACAAAGTTAAACAAATAAGTCATAGCGTCCTAGTTAGTTACAAAAATTGCTCTTATATCTAAACCAAGTCACTAAGGTAGGTCAAGAAAAGCTGAGAAAACAAGCTTGACAAGCCTTAGTCCTAAGACTGCACAAATTCAGTTCAATGTCTTCCCCATGTTGGTAGCAATGATAATACCATGCAAAAGGGTAGCAAAAAGGGTATAAAAATACTGAAATTTGAAGAGAACAGAAAGCTAATGAAGAGAAAAGAAAGTCACTAAGCAAACAGAGGAAGATGCCTTGAAACACCTATAGAGTGTGCAATATGTCCCTCAAAATTTCCCAGTGGACTCTAACATTTAATGAATATGTCATATCCTTTACCATAATGAAACAAGAAAAAAGTGAGAATGATTTGTAACAAAAGAACTATTGAACAAATTTGATTCATCCATAAGTATTTCATAATTATCCTCCTTACTCTATCAAGGACTTGAGATCACCTCTGCCATTGTCTTATCTGTGTCAAGGGATAGCCCAACAAATCAATTTTGGAGATACTTCTTTTCCAGATTAAGTCAATATTTGAAAAGTGCTTCAGAATGAACAAAAAACATTATTTCTGAAGAGTCTGATCATCAAACTAAAAATCTTCTCTTTCTTTAAAAACTGTGTCAAGTTTTCTATTCTACATTGTCCTATAATATGAATTTTCAAATCCCCAAGGGAAAAAAAGGTAACTTGGAGAAGATGTTCTTTAAAGTCTGACTTCTCTCATGCAATTGAAAAAGATACCTATCAGTGCCTTTTGCCACAGTGCTTTTCTTTGATATGATAATTTGGTCATTAAAGTTGTATCACAGAATATTTACTGTAGGAAAAAAAAAATCAGGGAGGAAACACATTTCAATCACAAATGTGTGAACAGTACTGAATTTTTTTTAGCATCTTGGCATGTAAGGCGTGGATATGAATGATATAGCTTCTCACCGTAATGATATTAGCAATGGCATATTATTTGCACATTTGGAAAATGTTGTGGTTGAGCTGACAAACTGAATTTATGGAAGACAACAAAGTTGAGTATATACTGAATACAAATTGTTCTGTATTTCTTACATAAAGAGAATGAGGAGAATTATATCTCTGCCCACTAGTGGGTGCCCCTTTCTGAGGTATGACATCTTTTTTCTTCTTTTTCTTTAGGGGTCAGTTAATGTTTAGTTATTCCATGTAAAATGAAGTGATTTCTAAAAAAAATAGTATTTTGACATATTTCCAAAATACCTATAAGTTTATGGGTGAGGCATTTTAATGGAAGAGGCAGATCCTGATCCTCTGAGATAAAGAAGGTAATTGAACCTGTGTCTTTAGACAAGCAGTGTAATCACTGAAATGCAAAGGAACCGACAAAAGAGGGTATGAGGGGATTAGGAAGAAAATTATTTATACCCCCTCCTCTTTGGACTGAATTCATAGGATATGTCCATCAATTTTGAAAGAAGAAGGTTAGTTAACTGAAATCTGGAAAAGGGTCATCTGTCTTGGAGGGCTAAAAAGCTCAGAGGAATGCTACTGCTACCTCTCCCCAAGGCTGAGGTTTTCACCATTTCCTCAAGAACAGATCTGCCAGTTTCTTTCTCAATATACTGGATCCCACTCGTATCTGAATATGTATCTCTGTGCTTTTCTAAGGAACCTAAATTAATAACTTGACTTTCATGAAAATCATTAATAACTAGTGATAGACTCAATAAAATAAATGCTTAAAATATGTTCTTTGTTGTTCATGGCCTGATAAATCTGACTTAAAATTTCAGCTCAGAATACTGTACCTAAGAATTTATGATCTTTACTCAGTTGGCGTCTCAGAATGCCAACATGTCAGTTACAGTAATCAATGGAAAAAAAAACACAGACTCATAGAATATCCTCAACTGGAAGGGAACAACAAGGATCTTCAAGTCCAGCTCCTGGTTCAGCACAGGACAACCCCAAAAATCACAGCATGTGCCTGAGAGCATTATCCAAAAGTTTCTTGAACTGTGTTGGGCTTGGTGCTGTGCACTTCCCTGGGGATCCTGTTCCAGTGCTCAACCATCTCCTGGATGAAGAACTTTTTTCTGATATCCAACGTAAATCTCCCCTGACAGAACTTCATGTACTTCCCTCAGGTCGTATCACTGATTGCCATAAAGAAGAGATCACTGTCTGCCCCTCCACTTCCCTCTGTGAGGAAGCTGTAGACTGTGATAGGATCTTGTCTCAGTCTCCTCTTCTCTAGGCATAACAAACCATGTGACCTCAGGTGCTCCTTTTATGGTTTCCCCTCTAGGTCCTTCATCATCTTTATAGCCCTCCTTTTGATTCTCTCAAATTGCTTTATATAGTCCTTACTCCATGGTGCCCAAAACTGCACTCAATATTCAAGGTGAGGCCATCCCAGTGCAGAGCAGAGCAGGGCAATCCCCTCCCTTGCCCAGCTGGTAACACTGTGCCTGATGCTCCCCAGGGTACATTTAGCTCTCTTGGCTGCCAGGGTACATTTAATTTGCCATCAATAAGGACCCCCAGCTGCCTTTCCACAGCACTGCTTTCCAGCATATCACCACCCAGTCTACACATATATCCAGGATTGTCACATTCCAAGCGCAGAATTGGGTGCTTGTTGTTGTTAAACTTTGTGATTGTCTGCCGCGGGTAGAAAGCGTGAGTAACTCGGATCCTTTAGCAGCGGTCTCGTGTCCTGAAAAAAGTGACTTTGGCTTCATCCAGTCTCCAAACAGAGGTGAGCCGGGCATCAGAACTCCTGCAGAGTCTAGGCTTAGCTCACGCACAGCGGTTTAATTAAAGCAGGGAAGCAAAGAGACGAGAAAGGGTTCTTTTCCACTTATTGCCAGCAGAATTTTATTACTGGAGCCATGGAGTGTGGTAAAGAAGGCCAAAATGAAGATCAGGATGTGTTATAGGACGGAGGCGAGGGAAGGGCAGTCGGGAGAGAGCAAATCACTGCGGATGATTACGATGATTGACAGAGGCGCCAGCCAGTGAGTCAGCTGTCTGCACCCGGCAGAGGAACCAATGAGCTGTCCCTTGGGCAGGAACAGCCCCCGCCGCTGCAGCTGGAGAGCCCCCCTGACGACCCGGGGCTGCGCCACCCCAGCTGCATCGCGCAGTGCAGGGGAAAGGACCGGCCCCCGCTGCCCTGGCCCAGGGGTCATCAGCCACACCCAGAGGCACCACAACAGTTGTCCAACTCTAATTTGTCAAGGCCTCTTTACAGGACCTCTCTGCTTTCAAGGGAGTCAACTGATATTCCCAATTTAGTATTACCAGAAAACTTGCTTAGTATCCCTTCCAGTCCTGCATCCAAGTTGTTTATGATGTTGAAGGCCACAGGACTGAAGATGGAGCCCTGCAGAACCCCACTAGTGACAGGTGTCCAATGACAATTGAAGTGCAAGGACCTAACCTTCATTCATATTGTTGTATTTGGGAGAAAAATATGCCCCATTTTATTGCCAGCTATTTGATTATGCAGAGAAAATATTCATCTATAGCTCTTGCCCAGCTACTCTGTCTGTTAGAGAATTATTGCTACTGCTTACAGTAATTGAAGGCATGAAAAACATTCTAACGGAGAAGTGACCAGTGGAGCTGAGAATCTGAAAAGGAAAAAGAATTAAATGTGCCCAAAAAAATTAGTTTGTGTAATAGTGCTATGGCAGTGCTTTCTCATTCTTGTTAAACAGTAAGAACAAGGTAACCATCTGGAGTTCCTAACTGGCATTCTGAATGATGAGACTTGATGCCTTCCAATGAGGTGTGATGTCTCAGTAGTTCTTTGGGCAATTTACCATTGGTTTAAAATTTGCCAGTTAGTATATACTCTCTATGTACAGTACTTGGCTGACACTGAAGGTTTTGTATTACTAGAGAAAAATTGTAACCTTATTCAAAATTGTGATGAAAATCTGTTTCAATATAAAACTCCACAGAAGAAAATCTAGCTAATGTGTATTTTTTTACAGTCCTGTAGTGAGATTAATATATGTTTTCATAAGAATTAAAGCTTACTTCAGAATAACAGTTGGCCACTCCTCCCTGCCATTCATGTATTTCCTGGAATGGGTTGCATCCTTATATCACTGCTATTCAGATGAGACAACGATTTATACATTAAATATCCCTTTACTTCTAGGAAGTTTTTTCACACTGTCCTCTTTTATATTGTTGTTTATCATTTACTTTAAGCAACTTTCCGTGTGACTTCAATTTCTCTTGCACCCTTCACCTTTTTAAACTATGGGAAGATATTTGAGAGCCTCATTGTCTTCTAACATTTAAAAAATAAATTATTTTAAATTTTCAAATTTATTTAGTCTGTGCTTTGACATTTATATTTCTACTTCTAAGTATGATACAGAAACTGCTCTATATAGAGCTCTGATATGCAGATTGCTAGAAATCTGTTTCAATTTTATCTTTATAAACAATAGAAGATTTTCACTCCCTTCTCAAATTTTACATTTGCTTATGTAATTTTCCTTCCAAAGTGTAGTTTTAGACATTTGTCCCATAGTCTCATGTTGTACAACAAAACTTTTATTGCAAGTGTGGAATCGCACTTCCATTACAGAATACACTTTAATATAGACTAGGTTAAAACCATTACTCAGAACCTTTTTGGTAAAGCACAAATTATAATTAAATTAAGTCTTGAACATATAAGTTAATTAATTAACTAATTCAGTTAGTTTAAATAAAGCTAATTTCAAGCTATAAAATTAACCACAATGAGGAGGTGGAGACTAGAGGAACAGGTACATAGATGGCTCATTCCAGTCTCCTACTTTCAGAAGCTAAGCAATGTTATCTCATTATGTTATATCTCAATATTCAAATGGTCACTGACAACTTTTGAACTGGCCTCTTGATATCTCCATGTTCCTTGAGAGTTATTCTTTCAGACAGAATTCAGTGTTAAAACTGTTTTTTTCCCCACTTATTTGTTGCAAATATTCATACGTAAGGTTTATTTCATTGATTTAATAGTCTTATTAAAGTTAATAAGACTAATGCCTAAAGCCATTAAAGCACATATACAAAACTCTGCAGAACCAGGGCCATCATTGCTGCATATTTCTAGTAGAGGAGAATAAAAAAAACTCTGAGGAAAATATGGTAGATAATAAAAGTATACAAATTTGTTCTGAATTCAGTTTGATAAATTTTAAACAATTTACTTTTAATCAGCTCTGAAATACTGATGTGATATGTTGCATGGGAATTATAATTTGATAAATGGGCATATTTTAGGTTCCATATTGAGTCCAGATGGTTACAGATTCCTTAATGTATCTATCCATGTGGCATTTGCACATTTGTGTATCTCGGTCTCCTCTCATTTATGTTTAATGATGGATTGAATCCAAACAATGCAAGATGTTCTTCAGCATGCTAAACTTCTGTTAAGTGGACTGATAGTCAGATCCTTCTGTATAGGATCCTCTTTCTTTCTGGGTACTCTATTCTAAGACAATCAATCTCCATTTTAAACTGTTTTATCAACGACATTTCATGTATAAGGAAATGATAGCACAAAGAGTTTCCCCAATTATCCATGAAGGAGTCTGACTTGACAGTTGTGTGCAACATCTTTGCTAAGTTATCAATTCTATTAGACATTTGAACCAAAGTTACAGTTTTGTATATATTATCATTGTCAGGTCTGTATTTGATCTTTAAAACCAGCTGCAAATTGAAATTAACTTGGAGCATTCAGATTATTCAGGACTGTGTGGACTTGTTTTTTAGTGTGGGTGGGGTTTTTTGGGTTTTTTTTTGTTGTTTTGTTGGTTTTTTTTTAATTTTTTTGGGGTTTTTTTTGTTTGTTTGATTGATTTGGTTTGGCTTTTTGAGGGAAAAGTGAAGACTTCCAGATTATCCTACCACTTTTATGTGTCCCATCCTCTCACCTCAATTGCCCCCTATTTCTCACCCACTGATAGGAGAGCTGTTTTCCTTTTGGTGAAGAAAAAGAAGACTAATTAGTTGGATTCCCACCAAAAAATTCAATTAACTGAGATAACAACTTCTTCCCACAGGTACGAGAGTCCTGTGAGACATCAGTGAACTTTACTCTTCTAATGGAAGAAATATCCTGTTCATTTGCACTAAGTTCTGAATTTGTTGGCAACCATAAAAAAGGAATTAGCAAACAGTAGTGCTTTTCATTTGTGTGTTTTATTGCTTTTATAAATCAATGCTTCAGTACTGTGGATTCACAATATAATTGTCACTGTTTATTAGACTTCTGTGCAAACACAAGTTGACCCTGTACCCTTGAGTGATGAAGGAATAATTTGTTATATATTTGTTTTAACCACTTTTTGAGTTTAGAGTTCCTCTGTTCCAATGCATCTTAGTTGGTTTCTCATTGGAGACGTCATTGCCATCTCACACATCTGTCATTACTCCTATCTTTATTGTATTATATAGACGAAAAAATTACTTTAAAATATTTGAATAGTATTTATAGGACAATTAAGTTGAAACAATAAAATTTGTCCACTGTTAATATATTAATATTAATATATATATAATATATTAATATAATATATATAATATATTTAATTGTTTTCCCTTGGAAAACAAAGATTTCCTTGCTCTGCATAACAATATTTTTTCTGCTCAAACAGTTCCAACACTATATCATTAGTTCCTGTATTTGACATAATTAATGAATTTTGTGAATTGTGAAGTAATCTTAGTGCAGATTTCTGCAATTTTGAGAGAAATTCAATGTGTGTAATTTAGCTAGTTTTTACCAGATTTATAACTGAATATTCTGAGTTTTCAGTAATATCAAATATGTGGGTTACTTCTAGAGAACAGCTTCTTAGACAGGCAGAAATTCTTAGTTCGTCTATTGGAAATTTCCATTGAATCTAAAATTATGTTAATTTTGTTAGATACAATCAAACTAAAACACAGAAAGAAGTAAATACTGGTTAATACTAGGGAAGGTTTTCTTTACGGATAAGTAAGCCTCTTATTAAAATGCTTTTTTCTTCTGGTTTACTATTATTCATCTGCACAAATACACTTGACAGATTTGATCCTATCAATATTGTTCCTGACACTTGTCGTAAATTTCATAGAGTAACTAGTTTAGTCCTGTAATAAGCACATCAGCTAACAATAGAGAGGCAGAAACTTGAAGTCATTGTGTGCATTTGGCAACTCTTGGTAAGTCGATTTGAACATGGCAGTAGCAAAAAACAGGGATCAAAATAAGACTTTGTTGAAATAAATGATAAAATTCTTATCTATTATGTGGCACAGAAGATATACAGGAAGTTTTCTAAACAAGTTTCTATGAGAAGACTGTAGGAGACGTAAAGGGAGCAATATTTTACGTTGAAAAATTGCTCATTTTGTAACAATTATCCTGGTACCTGTCAACTATTAATATCAATTCTGGAATAAAATTAAGTATAAAAATTTATTATTTACATTATGAATTGCAGCACAATAGACTTGCATATATCAATTCATTGGAATCCATTTTAAAAATCATGATCAAGACCCTCAGAGTCTAGCTGCAGCTGAGAATGGATGGGAAAGAAAAAGCTCATTAATTATCTGAGGTAATTTTACATACAGAAAAAAACTCTAGGAACTTTTGTGCAGTGTCAGAATAACCTTAGAATGGAAAAAGATGGATTAGGGTTTGACTTTAGCTCGGTGTTTACTCTGATTTCAATAATATGGTGTCTGAAACAGCAAAAGTGAGACTCTTTCAATGCAAATTTTTTCAAGGGCTAGTTGCCTTCATATTATCTTTCTGGAAGGGATGAAGAAGAAAGGTTTCCATAGGAACCAAGTGAAAACTTAAATGTTGTGATATTATTTAAATTCTACCTACAGACCTACTATGTCAAAAGAAGGAAGGTAATAATATTAGAAAAACATCCAGAGAAAAAATGGCATAACAACATTAGAAAACAGAATCAATAAGCTGAAGAAGTACAAAATAATTACAAGAAATAATGATGGAGAATTGTAGTGTATGCCATGTGGTTTTTTTTTTAATCTATTTGCATGTTTTTATTATAATTTTTCATTCTTTCAAAATCTCTTCTTTTGATGTGATATAAGCCTGGAGTCAACAGAAATTATTTTGGCAACTCTGAAGTTGTAAAGCTTCTCCAAAGAAATCAAAACCCTTTGACCTCTAAGGAATGCAGGAGATACAGGGCATTTTGAGCATTCCCCCACTTAAAGTTGCCATTCAAAAGGCACAAGTCAAAGGACTTCTGTCCCTGAAGAGTTGCTATATGGAAGGCTGTGTCAAAATGAAATATGCAAAAAGTCCCATAGGAATCAAAAAGACATGAATTTTAAAGGGTGAAAAAGACCACATTATTAATTGCATCTCCATTATGATACTCAATAGTTAACTAATTCTTTTGTACTAGTGAATACCCACATATCTGAGAAATATGTCAGCCATATACTTTCTTAGACTATGGGGATACATTTATTTTTACAAGATTATTTCCATTCAGTGGAAAGCTGCACTATATTAACAATTCTTATGACTATTAGAAAAAACGAGTACCTGAATACCCTTTTTTATACCTATTGAGACAAACAATATTGTAATAACTACTTAATATTATATAAATATTTCCACACTCCTGGGTAATCCCACGAAAATAGTTATTCCTAAACTGATGAGCTCGTGGTGTCATGTTTAAACTGATACTTCTTTTTCGTACTCAATAGTTGTAAATGAAGTCTACAAAAATGTTCATTAAATCTGGGAATACAGTCTTTCTATCTACAGAAATACAGGCACCAACTCTAATTGAATGCTTTCTCTTACCAGCAGAAATTCACCCAAAATGCATTTATGTACCCTAGCTATACAAGGGGTTTTTTTCAACCGAGGATGGAATTTTTCTTTTTCTTTTTGTTCAGACCATTAATCCTTTCTTTGGACCATTTCTTATAATGGAACTATAAAAGTGTTTGTTCAATAGCATGAGTTTTGCGAGCAAAACTGTATAATATGAATCAAAGGATATTTTTATGTTAGTTGGTGACCAAGTCAAACTTCTGTGTTCAGAAGGATCAGGCAAACGTATCAGAATTCTATTGAGATAGAAGAATCTGAAGAGAAACATTTTGCCCTTAGAGCCTCTGTCTGTGACATTTGAATTTTTTTTCCCAATTCCTTTAGGAATTGTCAGCTATGAAGAATGGTCTGATTGACACATAGTCTATAAGTAACTTTCAGTTTTACATAGAAACTTTGTTTCTCTGTTATACAAGGTCTTTTATCCCATCAATCCAACACAAAAGATTTCATTCTTTTTTTACAAAGACTGACACCCTATCTACACTTCTTATTCTCCCACTCACCTGGAAGTTGCCTGCATCTTATCACTTAGTATTCTGTTTCATGTGTCTGTTTCACAAGGACAATTCTTCCTAATAGTTAACCTCCTGTCATTGATTGAGACAGAAATTGAAATTACTGGATAGGTAATGAAAAGGATGAGAAGTTGTGGTGAACAGACTATTTGGTATCTTACACTGTTATTTTTTAAAAAAATAAGGACCCTACCATTTCCTCATAGTAGAAAAGACATCAAATGTAATAGAGAACATGTACTTTTTGCAGTGAAATTAAAGGATTCAAAAAGGTATTTTTAAGTGTGCAATGCATATTTTCTTTAGTGGAGACAGAAAATGAATTATTCTGTCTAGGAGTATTTTTGTTCTTATGTCAGTTCTCATATTACAGGAATAAAATGATGCTACAGGTAGACATTGTTGAAGAAGGCACCACAGCCTTTCTGCTTACTGAAGAGCACAAGAATGTACCAATTCAGACCAAGGATCTGGTTAGACCGATACCTTGCCTGTTTCTGGAAAGGAGCATCACTGGATTTGCATCCAAATGTGTTCTATGGGGTTAAAGAAAAAGTTGCATTTTCCCAATGTAAATAATCATCACCTAAATCTAGGGGAAAAAAAAGAAAAAAGATGTTCTTAAGATCTATTTTAGCCTTCTGTTGGAGAGCAGCAAGAGCAGGGCTATTCACAAACAAAAGTGGGAGTCAAGGGTGAAGCCAATGCTGGCAGGGCAGTGCCCTCCACATCTGAGTATGGTCCTAGAGCCTCTGTATAGGATAAGCTGCTGGTCCTACTCACAATTCAGTTCATCACAAAAAAATGCAAGGTAGCAGTGGAGGTTTGAGGTTTGTTTAGAAAAATCCAATTAGTTCAGGATCTGCAGCATGCAGAGCTAAGCACAGGGCTGAGCTACAGAAGAATTCAAGTAGGGACTGAATGCTTCTGGGTGAAGGGGCAATGCGGTTATGGTGTTTTAGAATTATGTCATTTGTAACCCAAAATACCTATTTCTTCTTTCTGATTTTAAAGATATTCCAACTAATTCAAATGCAGGTGTCTAAATTTGTACTGTATGTTTTACAGGTGTCGGTGGACTTTATGCAATTTTTTTCTAATTGTATTTGAACTCATAGCTTGTATAACATGCAACAAAATTCAACAGTTAAACTATGCATCTGTCTTTATATGTTTCAAACATGACACCTACTAGTATTTTGTTACTTTATTCATTAGTTTAAAGAAACAAAGAAAAATTGCTCTGTATTCATCTTTATTCATGCAATATATGATTTTATAAACTTAAACATATCATTTTACAGTCATGTATTTTTCAGTTTAAAACATTCTTGTCTATTTAATTATTCCCTGTACTGAAGCCACTCAAAGCTCTGATCTTCCCTGTTACCCTTCTCATGATGTTCTCTAGTTCTTACAATTTTCTGTCTGAAGTACTGGGCTGATAAAGGTATTGGGAAAATAAAAAGGTTCATCATAGCTGGTAACCATTAATTGTCTGTCTACATCAAACTTAGATGTTTAACACTTGGCGTCTGAGCACCTATGTCTGTTGTAAAGCAAGGTAGTGCCACACTGCTGCCTCAGATCTGGGAAAAAGAAAATAATAAACGATAAAAACATTCTGTTACTCGTAAACCAGAATGTTTCAGATTCATCAAGATTCTTGAATGAGAAAGTTTCAAAGAAAAAAAGTTAAATTTTTTTTTTTCAGTGTGCTTTGTTTCCTTTTTTGGTTTGAGTTTTTAATTTGATTTTTCTTCATGAAATTTAAAGAAAACCTGGTAAGAAACTAACTCCTATACTATTCAGACAACTGAATACCTTATATTTCCAGGAGGAACACAGATTTCTCCTACAATTTTTTGATGATGTGACGCACATATCTGGTGTCAGTCACCAGCATGTTATCAAATAGCAATCCTGATGTAGCTGAACAAGTGTATCCTGGCTTTTCTAGTTGCAACTTACAAGAGAAAACAAGACAAATTATTTATCTGCCATTTCACATTTTGCTGTGGCTACATTATCTTCTATAAGGCAAGCAACAATGCCCAAAACATGACAGAAGAAAATACGTTTTGCCATCAATCACTGTGGCATTTGAGATAACTAAAGCAAGTGAAGAAATCATAGGGCTTTAATCATTCCCCAGTAGACAGCAGATGTTTTTAAATGTCCACTCACTAAAGATCCTCAATTGGTTACAATACTGACAAAATATCATAGTAGTTTCAATTTAAAAAAGACACTGAGCTTTAACTCTATGGCAGCCAAGAACCTATGAGACTGTATTTCCACTCCATAACTGACACACATTCTGGTGTCTACATATTGCAGTGGGTGGTGTGACAAAAATGTCTTGTTTGATAGAATTTATTGATAGGGAGGTAAAATGTAAGAGAGAGAGTTATGGTCTAGCAATATTTTTCTTCTTTGTCCATTATATCTAAATGAGCACGAAATTTTCTAATTAGTTGGCTTTA
Organism: Climacteris rufus; assembly: GCA_013398175.1. Lineage (NCBI taxonomy): Eukaryota > Metazoa > Chordata > Aves > Passeriformes > Climacteridae > Climacteris > Climacteris rufus. The sequence goes on along the minus strand of VZRZ01000248.1, from coordinate 33,859 downwards.
AATAGAACTAACACATCTGAGGAAAAGAATAGTATATTTTCTCATTATTAGATGATTATAATGTCTAGAATTTCCATGGGATGGATTGATGTGATACAGGACACATTAATTGCTCCAAAAGTTACTCTGAAACTAAATTGACATGAATCCAAAGGCAGCTTTTTTTTTCTCAGAGCAAAAGGAGTTTTCACGTGAAAACTAATCTGAAACTATCAAATTCCTGAACTGTAAATATTTATTCCTACACTGGGAGGTCATATGTAACTGTAGTAAGAGAGTACTCAAACTGGAATGTACAAAAAATTAATGAAAATACATCCTTAATGTTTATTTATATAAATTTAAATGAGTATTTGGACTAAAGAAGAATGCTTTTTTCAAATGATCAACAATTTGCATTGCTAATGATGCTAAAAGGGAAGTTTCATTATTATCTCACTTTCTACAGAGAGGGACCTCCCAATAACTGATTCCTTCCCATTTTAAAATATTAAAGGATAGACAGAAGAAAGATTGGTCATTGTCATCTACTACAGAAATTATTCACATCTTTTCTTAGTCTTATAGAAGCACCTGTGAAACCACTTGGCTCTCATAATCTCCTTCAAAGATAATACTAATATCTACTATTACTTTTCCAAGAAAATATTCAAACTCCTAGCACCTCATCACAACTTCTGTCACAAAGTCTTCAGGAAATATGAGTAGTAGTATGTTGGGGTTTTTTTCCCAGTATGAGGATTTCATATATCTGTAATTTCCTTAATGTTTTATTAATGTAATTTGAATAAAATACATAGATCATAAAAACATATTGCAGTTTGAAGTTAGACAGCTAGTAAAGTGCTTTTTCTTAAGAAAATTTAAACAACTTGTTATGAATTTTTTAACAGAAAAGTTGGCATTTCATATTTTGTGCAAAGTTAACCTGGTTTCCCAGAATTTTAAGGAACTTTGTCTCATGTTTCACTACACACCTTTGTATTGGTACTATCAGCCTAGCACATGCTATGTAACATTTCTAGCTTAAGTGATGTGATTTAAGAAAACGTATGCAAAATAGTCTTCAAAAATCAATTATACAGGAGTATAATACCAATTTTGCAATATTAATAAAGGTCCTAAGAGACAGCTCAGTTAATTTTGCTCCAAATATAGTAAATTCATCCTCATGTATTATGCATTGCTTAAATTTGTGTAATATAAATAATACATAGCGGGTAATAATTTATTTAGAAGAAATAAACATAATTTCCTTTTCTTTTGTAGTTTTAAGCCACACTGTTATTCATGTACTTTAGGTATGCCAATTAGCTATGCTTGCTAAGTGTAATAATATGTGCAAAATACAAAAATTACTTCAAGCAATGTTTAAGATCTGTCAGACATATTAGGAACCACAATAATGTTCTATTTAATAGAATGTTCTATGTTTTTCAAGCTCAGATTCTGTGTTTACCTCTAGTGTTTTTACATTCCAGTGAAAGAAAATATGCACATCCACACACATGCACATCCACACATACAGAATCAACCTATTAAAAAAAGTCATCTCAATATGATGAAATGGAGGAAATAGTTAGGAAAAGAATTTCAGCTGTCTTTGATAAAGAATTTTGTTTTAAGATTCTGCCAGAGTAATGAATAAAGGACTCATGTATTGGTGGATGGCCTAAAAATTGTTTTGTTCTGGTTTGAATACCATAAAAAAGCAACTTTAAAAAATGATATATTGTCAATTTGTGCTTTTGCCTATGGAGTAAAGCAGGGTGTCTAGAAGAGTTTGTACGTGTTAAGAATTTTTGTACAAAAGGCTTGGAACTTTATACAGACATGCATATTTGCTCTAATTTTGCTTTTCTCTAGATTTATTGAAATTCCATGACCATATATAGAATGTGGACAGATTATCATAATAAATTTAATATAGAAAAAAATTGATTTGGAATATTTCATATATAGGTTAAACTTACTAGTAGAAGAATTGAGGTTATAGACAGGTCTCTAAGCAAGTAGCTGTCATAGGTAACAGGTAATATGAAAATAAATGAAGAATGCCTTAAACATTACCAATGAATTCAGCACTTCATGTTTGGTTAGTTTTCTGCAGCTTCTACTGGGGAATTTGTGGTTTTCAGCCAAATGTTAACTTTTCTGATACTCCCAAATGTATCTTAATCCTTTTTTAATATGGCATTAACATTGAGGAATGCAAAAAATAACAGAAAAGGGGGTAAAGCAAAAAACCCCATAACACTAAAAAAAAAAATTATCTCCATAAAAGAATGAGAATATTTGTGGAAGCATACTTGTCTTTGTGACAAGCTTTCTAATTAAAAAAAAAAAAAAAGAAAAAGAAAATTCAATTAGTTGTGTAATAGAATGTTCATGAGGAATCTACATCCCATCCTGTCATATTATTCATTAGAAATGATGTCTCAACATGTCCTTTAGAAGGATCAAAACAGTTCCCTACTTGCACAAGCAGATTTTTAAGTGTTATACCAAATCATTCAATTTGCACCACACTGGATGTTGTTTGGCTTGCTACTATTAGACCTAACACTATCAACCTTAACTCATTTAAAATCACCAGCTTAACATTCTTTTAAGTAAGAGGGGAAAAAAAGCAGGCATGGGTGTTCAATACAGGTCTTGTTTGCCCACAGCCTATTTTTGCCTACAGCCTCCTTTTGCATGTCTTCCTTAAAAAGAGCAAAAATATGGTTAGAACATCGGTCTTCATTGACATCAGCTGTTTTTTAGTTTAACCTCATTAAAGTGGCAGTTCAAAAAGTATTTTCTTCTCCAGTTTACAATGTGACAGCTGGATAAGCTGCATTATATTCTCCAAATATAGACCAATAAATCTCACCATTTCAAATTCCAACAAGAATTCTTTCAGCACTGTAAGACAATTACAATATAACTCACTAAACTATAATGCTAATGCACACCATACATACGCAGGAAACAACTGGGGAAGCTGGCTCCACTGTCATGAGCTATGTTTCACAGATCAGCAAGGAAAAAGGACATTGTTAGAGGTAATATGATGTGGCACGGAATAAGAAAAATGTTAGAGGATTAAGTCTAATTTTAACTTCTATTTGAAGCCTGTCTGTGACAGACGTCAGTCATAAAATCCAGAGAAAGATTTCGTTAATTATTTATGATGATAGTGATTTAGTGGTAGATATATCTGATTGACAACTTTTTATCTAAACTTTTGTCAAAAGTAGAAAAAGTGTCTTTTTTTTTTTTTTTTTTGTAATGGCAATAATTGTGAGAAATAAAGCTGTAGTTTTTCTTAGAAAATGTTAGAAATAGAGCACTTGAAAAATTGAATGTGTTAGTTAAATCATTCTCAGAGTATGCTGGGTAATTTAAAAGGCAGATTGTGTCTGAAATTACATATATATGAGAGAAGAAAAAGGGTGCAAGGAGACTTTTGTGTTTTTAAGGTATGTAGACAGGTTATGTCCATGTTCTGAAGATTAGGTGAGAGAATGGAACTTAAGAAACTACTGAACATGGAATGACACATTTCTGGATATAAAAAATAAGAATCTCACAAAACCAGTGTTCAGTATAAAAATAGTACCACGAGGATGAGGAATGGCTGAATTGCAGCCCTCCTAAATTTGCAATAAGGATCAGGAATACAACTTCACTGAAATCCAGACTCCCAGCTATGGCTTCGCTTAGAAGTGTCCTCTTTTTTTTTTTTTTTCTTTTTTTAAATTTATGGATTTTTTTTTTAATTGTGAAAAAATCAAGAGTGGTGTCTTTTTGTTCCTTGAAAAAATCAAGCCTGGTGTCACCTTAAAAAGGAAATGGCTAATGTCAGGCAGATGTAAGTAGGATTTGTCTTAATTTCTTCAGTCTCAAAAGAAACTTTTCTAAGTTTCAAGGACTCAGTCTTCACAAAAAAATGAAATTCTATATGTCTCTTTCTTAAGGCATCTTCTGACATATAAAAGTTGATAGACTTCAACCTATCCTACCACATTAATATAATGATCAGTTTTAAGGAAATCAGGCTTTCACGAGAGAAATCCTCAGTTGCTTCACATTTCCTGTCATACAAAGTACAAAAATTTTGTGTTGGAGTCATATTTACAGGTTTTAAATATGACTGTTTCTTCTCAATAACAAATGCCTACCTTTAATTGCCTGCTCTTTATTGGAAATCTTGTGTGTGGGTAGCATATAAACAAAAAGGAAAAATCAAAATCTTTCAAAAAAAGACAAGTGAATGCAGTTATAAGTAATACCATCTTTAAATAAAGTATTTTAAAATTACTTCCAATATCATGAAATTTGGGAATTTCAGGAAAAGGCCCTCAGCTGGAGAAGCCCTTATAACCTCAGTAGTATGAGCTAAGCTCATACGGTAATGCTAGAAAGAGATGCACAATGCAATGTGCTTCATTGATGTGCGGAAAGTTTGTAGGGATATATTTTTTAAAGATTTCATCTACAATGTGTTTTTGTTTACTCCCTTTGCAAAAGGGTTTGCTGACATTCTGTTTATTTAGAATATACTCTACAGCACTAAGCACAAGAACATGTATTTTGTAGGTCACTAGAAGAACTAACTTGGTCTGGTTTATGACTACTTACACACATGCTCTGCTTTCTTTCAGAGTCAACATTCACAATAACATAAGAATAGGAACTAAGAAAATTAATACTTTGGCATTTTATTTTAATCTTGTTTCTATTTTTAAGAGTGGATTAGAATCTCTGTAATTAGATGAGGTCCTGGTTTTTATGAAATTCTCTAATAGCTTTGGATTTTTTATTTAGTTCACACAGACTTAATATACTTGCTAGAATTGATAGATAGAAGTTAAAATACATATTCTTGCTATATATATATATAGTAAGAGAACAGACAATGTGAACAGGAGCTAATGATGAAGACAGGTCTGTGTTAGACTTCTTTCATGACACAAATAAGCAATGTCTTGCTGGAGATGGCAAGGTCTAATATTTGGATTTGTTTTGGCAAAGACCATTCCTTTTTGGTATTTCACACCCTGGATAAATGCTATGACATTAACACAGAACAGCTTTTAGTATGGCCTCAAAAAACCCTACATATTTAACACAAAGTAATAGTTTGCATTTGTACATTCCATGTGGAAATAGCATCTATATGAACCCAAAAAAAAGAAGGCACTTTGGACGCAAAGAAAAGATCCTAAAGACACTAAATGGACCTAACGGTCTGTTAAGACCCATCCTATTCCTTGTGTCCATTGATTTATTTATGTAGATTGGAGGGCTGTGTCTGTGATTCCTATACTTTTTATATGGAAATAGAGGGTATTCATTAAGGAAGAGGTTTTTAAAAGAAGCAAAGTATAAAAGTGGATCTCAAATACTTGACTTAGCACTGAAACATAGACATAGGCTGTTGATCAAACAATGTTTAAACTGAAGAGCCTGAAAATCACAAACTACATATAGATACATAAAATACCTTTTCTGAAAAATCTAGAATAATGCCAATATGACAGGATGAAAAGGGAAGGTAAACACATTAGGAAGAAGTCTCCAAAACGACCTTTTACTAGCTGTCAATCACAACCATCACAAATTGTGTGACAGAACATGCTGCAATAGCACATTTTTTCAGAGTTCAGTTTTCTTTTAAAAAACCCTAATCCACTCAAACATCTACATTACAGATGATAGTCTACATAAAAGAATTATGAGGATGAAAGAGAAAACCTGTGGAAAGGATGAAATAAATAGGATGTTTCTCAGAGCTTATGTCTGACATGTCTTCTTTTCCAAGTTTTTGTTGCCACTCAACAGTTCTAACTGTAACTAGCCCTGTAATTCTTCTCAGTGTGCCCTTTGGTATCTTTGTGTCTCCATTCCAATTACACGTGCCAGTCTCTTTTTCTCCCTCTCTCTTTGTCATCTTTTTCATGTGTGTCAGTGCTCAAAGAAGCTTCAAAAATAGCCATTCTTCCCAGTCCATTCAGGATGGGTGTGTGCAAAGGAGATGGAGGGAGATTACTGTGAACTCAGTGAGGATTCTTCATTTAAGAGACCCAGAGGAAAAGGAACTAGTGGGAAACAGGAAGTATCTGAGACTGGAAGTCCCTCTTTTACATCCCTAACATATTGAAAAAATTGCCAAAAAAATAAGGTAGCACTGTCAGAGTCCCTTAAAAGGATGAAGATTTAGAAACCCTCAGAGTCTGAAGCTGATAATTTATTCATGTTAGTCAGAAACAGATTTGTGTTATTGTATTTATAAAATAGGGATAAATTGAAATGCTACATCTTTCATGGTATCTTGAAATGAAATATCCATGCTTGGGAAACACAGATGATGGTGATGCCCATAAAAGAAAGAATGTTTTGTGGAGAGATGTAACCTAAGTGCAGCAAAAAGCAAAAAAAGAAGAAAATGAATTGCAGAAAGCCTTTGGTCATCTCTGTGGGTGTACAGAATAACTTGTCTGTTTTTTCAGCAATCATTGAGAATTTTAGAGGTAGTCAAGTAAACTACCTAGAGGCAACTCTAGTGTCTCATGAATCCTAAAGAATCTGAAAGATCATTATTATTTCTAAGGTGCTTCAAACTCTGGGTTTTTTTTGTAGAGAAGCTGAAACATTTTGAGTCTATACTTCTGTTGTTGCCTGTATCTTTCATATTTTCAAAAGACAGATATTATTTTACAGTATTTTCTTTATCTGTGGAAGGTAAAAGTCCAGTGTTGGTGGTCTGGCCTAATATTACTGTTTCTTCTAAAATAGCCTTCTTGTTGGACCACATTATGCACTTAGACTAATTGCATCTCAATTTCTTACTGATAAAACGAGCAAACCAATGTGTGGGGTTTTTGCTTTCCCTCTCTCTTTTCTATTCAGAACAGAACATTTTACAGCACTGTATTTTATATTTACCTTAATGTCACATTGAAATGTCAGTTTCAATTTTCATTTTATAATAAAATAAGTAAAAACAATAATTCCTTTATGACCTCACTCTACTTTCAGAGAATTCAGCTGGTATACAGCTATTTTTTTCAAGAATAGACCTAAACTTCAGTAGGTGTAATTTCAATGCAAAACTTTCTATTTGTTTGCCTGATCCAGTTGAAAAGTTTTCTTTTTGCAATTACACAACTTTTCAGAAAAAATTACCAAGCAAGAAATGCCTTTTTCTTCTTGGTAGACTTTTTATGACAAGCCTCAGGAGAAAGCTCATAACTGAAAGTACTGCATTCATCTGAAGGGTAGAAGGAGGACAGACATTTGAAGGTGAAGTCACTGAAATTTTTAGCAAAAACATATGAATTAAATATTACAAGGACAAGAAATGTTAGAAGAAACTTGTGAAAGAAAAGGACCTAATTTGCTTCTTCATGAAATTACAAGTATAAAAGTTTAAGGAGTTCATATTGGGTTTTGTAGTTAGATACATTATCTTAAATTCTGCATCTGTTGTTTAAAATGTGACTTTTTTTTCCTGTATACATTATATGCTTTTGCACTTTTCAGTGTTGATTTCTAGAGACTTAGACTTACTGCCCAAAATTTAGTCTACTTTAGTTCATTATAAACAGGGGATCACATTGCTGAATTACCTTATTTGAATCTGGGCCAAGCTCATATGAAAGATTTGCAAAACCAATTAAAACTTTTATCAAACTCTTGATATTTTTGCTCCTGCTATACTTCAGTATATCCCCACACATAACATATCTTTGTAGGCAAGTAAGACAGTAAGCCATAAAGGTAATTTATCTCATTTACTCCCCCATGTCTAGCACTACCAGAGACAGTTTATGCTGGGTTAAATTACTCCTTATCATCTTTGACTGCTTCTCTTTCTTACATTGCTATAATTATGGAATATTCCAACATTTGTTCACTGAAAAGATCAGCATTTGGAGACAAATCCTTTTCCTTTCTATTTCCTAGTATAACTGAAGGGTATACAAATAATGCAATAATTCTGTTGATGATATCTCCAAACTAATCACTTTTGCTGTCATGCCAGTATCATCTAACAGAGATAGGTGCATGATGAGAACTAAAACTACTTCCCCAGATTGTGCAAAGATATATTTCAGTTAAAATTAATTTTCTGTGATGTATATCAATTTGTTATACACTCATATCAAGTCTCTGCTAAATCAGTGGCTTCTGTAACACAGTCTATGTTTTAGCATCCCTTTTTACTTTTTGTGAATTCTGTTCTCACATGAGCTTTGATCCTTTTCTCAAGAAAGGCGGGTGTACTTGTTCAAGGAGGGAATGAGCCCTTCAGCAGGTGACCTGCAACTGACCTCAGCCGTGTCATGGCTGGTTTTAGTCATGTAATGCTGACTGCACCCTTTTTAGGCCAACCACCATCACATCTGCATGGTGGTTATTGTGTGGCAGAAGGTCAGATCCCCCAGCCAAAGTAGGCTAATGACACTGTATTTGACCACAGAAGTCCCTTAAAGACCATCTAATTCCAAAATCCCTGTATTGGACAGGAACATCTTCCATTAGACCGAGTTACTCAGAGCTCCATTCAACATGACCCTAAATGCTTCCAGGGATAGGGCATTCACAACTACTCTGGGTAACCTGTCCCAGTACCTAAACCTAAACCTCTGACTTTAAAGCCATTCCCGTTTGTCCTACATGCTCTTGTAAATAGTTTATTGCCACAGGTAAAACTCATGAGTAGCAGGAAGCTTTGGGCGGCAATCGTGTGACCTGAGAAAAGTGATTCCAGCCTTGCCCAGTCCCCTCGGGGGGATTGCTGCTGCCTTAATTCTTCCCTGCTGGTGTTTGCAGAAATTCACACACATGGTTTAATTGAGGCAGTAAAAGTGAAGAGATGAGGAAGGGTTCTTTTCCGCTTGAGTCCAGATGATTTTATTACTGAAGTTGCAGACAGGGAGCGGATGAAAGACAAGGAGGGCTGGCGGGGGTGTCTGTCATATCAGGGAAATGAGGAGAAGACAGTCAGGACAGAGCCAATGGCTGCGGAGGATTGGAGTGACTAACAGGGGTATTGGCCAGTCCAGAGGCTGTCCGCACCCAGCAGAACAACCTATGGGCTACCCTTTCCAGCAAGCACCACCCCCTCACTGCGCACAGGGTAGCCCTGTGCCTGAGCTGCGCATGCATGCCCGGACAGGGAGGGAAGCAGGGAAGAAGATGATGAGAATGCTGTGGGCCCGCAATCCTGGAAGTGGGAGAGAGAAGAGGCAGCCGTGCCATCCACTGGCTCCAGGGCCCCCCCAGGCCTGCCGCCCCGGTGGGCGGGCAGGGGGAAACACACGATCAAGTGCTGGCCTCGCCCAGATGCAAAGCAGCAGTTTATGTCCATTTTTCTTATAGGCTCCCTTCAGGTACTGGAAGGACAAAATCAGGGCACCCTGAAGCCCTCTCTTTTGCAGGCTGAACAAACCCAATTGTCTTAGCCTTTCTTTATAGTAGAGGTGCTTCATCCCTCTAATCAACCTGGTGGCCTTCTCTGGACTTGCACCAACATGTCTATGTCATTCATGTTCTGGGGACCACAGATCTATATGCAGTACTACAGCATACTTGCGGTCAGGAAGGGCTTATCTGCCTTGGATTGGGATGTCTCCCAAGGCGACATCTTGAGTTTGAGAGCCCTTACCTTATTGCATTAGTGATTACATTTACTGGGTTACCCTTTCCAAAATCCTGAAGAGAACTGAGTCAGTTTTGTAGGACCAATTCCATTTGACATCACAAATCAGTATTCGAATGGATAATTGCTTTATCTGGTTTAACTGGTTTATAAAATAATTCTCATTTAAATATATAATTTCTCTCAGTTTTATAACCCTGAGACACCATCTTCAGTAGGTTATATTATCTGGTGAACTATATAACCTCAGCCTTTTCATTTTTCCATATAAGCTATTCCTATTAGAAGGGCTTATTGAGAACTGCTTCAGTGGCATCCTCCCTCACTTTTCCTTCAGTTTTCAAAGAATCATAGAATATTCTGAGTTGGAAGGCACCCACTAGGATTAGCAATTTCCAACTCCTGGCCCTGAACAGGACAGCCCGTGTCACACAATGTGCCTGGGACTGTTGTCCAAATTCTTCTTGAACTCTGGCAGGCTTGGTGCTATGACCACATACCTGGCGAGCCTGTTCCAGTGCCCAACCACCCTCTTGGATGAAAAACCTTTCCCTATTACCCAACTTAAACTTCCTCTGACACAGTTTCATACCATTCCCTCAGGTCCTGTCACTGGTCACCACAGAGAAGAGATCAGTGCCTGCCTCTGCTCTTCCCCTCACAAGGAAGTTGTAACTGCAATGAGGCCTCCTCTGAGTCTTCTCTTCTCCAGGCTGAACAGATCAAGTGAACCCAGCCACTCATCATACATCTTCCCCTCTACACTCTTCTCTACCTACGTAGCCATCTTTTAGAAGCTCTCTAACAGTTTTATATTTTTATAATGCAGTGCCCCAAACTGCACACAATATTCATGGTGAGGCTGCACCAGTGAACAGCCAAGTGGGACAATCACCTCCTTTGACCGACAGGTGACTCATTAATGAATATTCTTTATTTAGAAATAGACCTGCAAGGCAGCATGCTGACGTGATATCTCTTTAAGGAAGTTAGTGTCCTCTCACACTAAAAGACTGGCTTGATAGGACAGTCTGCACAAGAAGTCATTTCTTCTAATACATGCAGTATTCAGAACTCTAGGATCTGGGAAACTCGTATCTGTGGAGTATTATCCATAGTTTTCAAGGTGAGAATGTACGTAAATAAAGAAATAGTTTAATCCTATATCCAAAAAGTCTTGAGGCTATGTGTGCTGGCAAAACCTATACACATCTCCACTTCCAGATTTTCTGGACCCAAGCCTGGTTGCAAATTAACAGTTGTGGGCAATTTACAGACTGGGACTCTCTGAAGGGAAACAAGGAGTTGAATCCAACTGACAGTGTAGAAAAATACAACCTGAAGGTCACTAAAGAAGTCCAAGATCAACAAAAAAGAAAGTACTGTGCTTGATAGACCATATAATGATGTAGTCTCAGAAAAATAATCCAACTCATCCCTGTTTTCTCTAAGGAGAGACAGGAAATTTCTAAGTCTGCTTACATCTTAACACCAGGGTACCTGGGAAGAATTAAAGACATCCTTGTTACTTTTGTCACTTGTGCAAACAATTGTATGTACAAACAGACCCTACTAGGGTCATGTTGTAGCTTCTCAGAGTCTTAGTAACAATTTTAGTTACTAATTATAGAAAAAATGAAATAACTACTTTCAGTAGAATAAGTAAAGCAAACTGAAAAATAATGTAGAAGACACCTTAGAAATATAAAACACATACTTCATAGATTTAGATTTTGTTTTGTAAATGGATTACTAGATGACTGCTTAATCATTTTTAAATAATAAGATCATTTTTCTAAATAATGTATCACAGTTTAGGGCATGTTTCTCAGTGTGTTGTGCTGCATTTACAGTGAAGCATTATTAACCGCATTTTTTGCATAATCCCATAACTTCATGTTATGTGACTGACAAGACTTGGATTTTTCTTACATCTTCCTGATTTCAAATGCATGGATGTTCTGCAGTCATTATGTTCTTTAGATTCTTTTTTTATGCTTCCCACTGTGCAACATGAGTTTCACACATCATTACTCAATTAAAAGCTGGCATAAAAAAATTATATTCAGCCCTGAATCACTTAGATGGAGCTTCGGAACCCATGCATGAATGTCTGTGCATTTCATGAACACAATGGATGTTCTCTTCCTTAGCAAAAAATTACTTCTAGAAAATTCAGAAAACTAGTAAACCCAGTTAATTATATGAACTGGCAGCATATATTTTAACCAAAGAATGTAGAGATGTTTGTTGTCTCTATTAAAGTGAGTCTGACAAAGAGCTTCCTGAGACAAAAAAAAAGTCAGCAAAAGAAACTTTTTCTGAAAGAAGGCAGCCACAGAGAAATTCAAGAGCTGTAGCAGCAAAATCACTTTATTACAGCAAATTGGTGTTCTAAATGCCATATAGCAGCAGTTGTCTCTCATCCTCTGCAGTGCTGTCACAGATGTCAAGGACATGAGAAAAATGAAGTTGAGAATACTTTATCCTCCAGTTAGAAGCAAAGAATTCGGATGAAGAACTCCTCGGATGAAGAACTTCTCCTCATATTAGCCACTGTGCATTTTCATATTAATAAATGAGATTTAAATCAACAAAAATTAGGAAAATTATGACTGAAAAAAACCCTCTAAAAGTAAACATTTTTATTTTTTTATGAAAATAAGTTAATTTTCTATTACTCCCATTCAAGCATAATTACTATATGTCTGAAAGAAACATAATTGAGTTCTTAGCAGCATATATGTGCAAGAAACCAACAGTATGAGATACCTGATGTGCCCTGCAAAAAGAAAGTGCTATCAAAAAACGGAAACTTCTTCTAAAAAGAAAAATATTAAACTGTTCTCTCTAGCTTCTTCGGTTTAAAATAAGCAATTATGATTTGCATGTTGTAAAACTGCAAATCAAACTAAACCAGCAGGGAAGTGAAACTTGGAGGCGTAAACATGCAAAGAAAGATAAGATTTCAGCTGAGATTTCAAATTAAATTAGAAGGGGAAGTAGAGGTATGTTGTTTAAGATGCCAAAAACAGCAGAAGAGAAGGTTTTTGTACCAGATTGTTCAGAAAGTGAGGGAGGCCAAAACTGGATGAGTAGGGGATAAAAGGACGAGGAGAAGTTAAGTATTATAGAATATTTGTCAGTAAGACAGCAAGATTTTCTACAAAGGTTTTTTCTTTGAAAAATCCCATTCTAAATACTTAAAAAAATAAAAATTATATTTTTAAAAGCTGAGAAAATACCCAAAACATACACATCAGCTAAAAAGAAAAAACAACAAGCCACACAACAGCATGATACATTGTTATGTTATTTCTTCCATCTTAAATGTGTAATGGTTCCTTTTGGGCCATAAAATTGTTGGCTGGGAAAATATGCCAAAGAACATAGAAAAATCAACATCCCATGAGAACAAAAATTCTTAAGCCAGACCTTGGATAGATACTCATGTCATATCTCTGAACAAAGACACATGTGCAAAATATATATTCTGTATAAGTAGTCTTCTCCCTCTATCAGCCTTAGAACCCTTTAGATGGTTTCCCAGTGGCCTTTTCCTGCCAGAGCTCTGGTCCAGAACCTAGTCTTTATTTCCAAAAGAGTTTTGATTTACATGGTTATTCTCTTAAACATGGCTAACAAAGCATATTGTTTTCTTTTACACTACCACAGCAGTGCTGTCTCTTCTCTCTCTGGGATCAGTGCTGATTTAGCTGCCTATAGCTGAATCAGTTACTGCCGGTAAAATTAAGTTCCTGAGTGTCATGCTAACTATTGTAAAATATGGTAATTTTTTCCCCCTGGTGTTTCTTTTTCTTCTAAATCTTTGCCATTAGCAGTGTCACTTGTTAGTGTAAAATGGCATGTTGATGGTTTGTATATGAATATTCAGGGAGCCCTGAAGTAACAGTGAATCATGAGACTAACAGAAGTGTTTGAGATGTCTGTTACAGAAGCAGATACCTACTTGGCTCCCAGCTCTTACCTGGGTTCAGAAAGAAAACATGTACACCAAAAACTTTAAATCCTTTACCCTGGATTTCTTCCCTTTTTCCTTCCCTCACCCAGTTTTATTATTTCCCAGGCACCATATCATAGTCAATATATCAACTTTACTTTCCATTTGTGCACCATTTCATTTGGAAAGATAATATTAATACTTAGAATTTAATTTGTCTTTGCAGTCTGGAACAATACTATTCCTCAATAAAAGTTCATTTTTAAGGACATTTTAGTGTGAATGCAGAATGCTAGTTGACTGCATTAAATTAAGAAAGAGAAAATCACCCTGAAAAACTAGAAACCAAGATGGAAAATAGAAGTTATAGAAATGTATGGAAATATGAGTCTGTGTCATTCCTGTTAATTGATGTCTAATTATGAGAACTTAATAAAAGAAATCAAAACATTATTTTATATGATGAAGAGCTTTCACATTTGTTGGTGGGGTTTTTTTGTCCGCATGAGAAAACTGAAAGAAATGATGACAGATTTTAGACTGAAGAACAGCTAGTGCAGCTTGCATTTGTAGGCTGATTATTAGGCAAATATCATTAAGAGGTGAGGGGAGAAATAAAACAAGCTCATCACACTGTTACAAGCATCTTCTTTGGGATAACGAGTTGCATTTATTTTCTACTTCTGATAAAACTGATAACAAGATATCATCTTTACCATTGCATCCTGTAGTTTTTGCCCAAATTTTGCTCTTTACTGTTAAGCATAGAGTTATAGGAAAAATGCTTTTAGCCAACACATGACACTCAACAACTATTTTTGAGGACACTGTGAGGGAATGTAAGCCAGATGAGAAATTGACAGCACTGTGAGTCTTGGAAGGGGTCAAGAGTAGCTGACTCATGGCAGCAAGCTGTGAATTTGTCAAATTAAAAAACTTAATATTTAAATTGCATAACAAAAGGAAAGCATCATAGTTAAATCTAAAGAATTTCTAAAACACTTGAAGAGAGCAGGTAAAAAATTACTGTCAGTGAAATGGCCATGTCCAAGTCATATTAAAGGGGTAAAAATGATGACAAATTTTAAAAAGTATCTCAGAAGTTTACAGGCCATGCACAGTTCTTCTCTAAGTATGTAATTAGTGCTTCCAAAATGGTTTAGCAACTCAAGTCAGTGAATGGCACTGTCTGTAGTAAATCATATTTATCTTTGCCCTAGATAAGACAACTGTATTTTCTTTCTAATTACTTCTCTTTTTACACTGCAATATTGCTGAGATGTTTGGTTTAGTAATTCTTGCCCATAAATTTAAAATGTTCAGAGTTGTAACAATGAAACAATGATAAAAATACTGAATCAACTACTGAACAAAACTGGTAGAGTGATGTTTCTCTCTGTCTTATAGGTGTTAATGGAAATAACACTGAGAACTCCAAAGGTCACACACAGATTTTCTCACATTAACCCTTTTCCTCTCTCTGTAAAATAATCTCATAATAATACTGGTTTTACTTCTGTAGGCCTCTGACCTCCATTGTTCAATGATGAATTTGATTTTTACCATGGGAAAGCCATGTTATTCCGTGACTACTGAAACATCAAGAAACAACAATATCTCTTATACATTTTGCAGGTGGCTTGAAAGGAAATTTTATATCTAAAGACTTTATTAAAAAACTGACGGTCTAGCATTTGCCACAGAATCCAACAGCGTATGCATGCGTGCCTCAAAGAGTGAGGAAATGTGTAACTATGTAAGAGAAATAAAGAACTGAATCAATATTCAGAAGGCATAGGAGAGATTATGTTCACAATTAACATTAAATTATAAATTCTTATAAATTCTATAAGCAACGTAACACTTTTTACTAGGAACTGAAGGACAGATTCACCTAAATGAAAGAAGTCTTGATTAGGAGGCTTGGCAAACACCAAAAGAAGAGACCATAAAGGAAAGAACTTGAAAATCCATTTATACAAATACCTGATTTCTAAATAGAACTCTATTCTTTTGTAGAGAAGGCATTTCAGTGTCTTCCTTGTGCTTTCAGCAGTTGTCTTGCATACGAGAGGTGAATTTAGACTGGTGCATTAAAATTACACAAATTCTAGTTCCAGTATGGAGTAACGTCCTCCTGGTTGAAACTGCATTTGAATAAACACCTGTTTGGATGGCAGATTACATAAACAAGATAGGTCAACCTTTTCCAAACTGGAAAAGAGAAATGAATAAGAATACCCTCTCAACTGATTGTTAATTAATAAGAACATAAGAATGGCCAGAATGGGTTACACTTCTGAAGGTACACCTAGCCCCAAATAGTAATTCAATCAGAATCAATAAGCATGTGTTTAATTAAAAGGATATGTCCAAGGCGAGGCTGGATGGTGCTCTGAGCAACCTGGTCTAGTAAAAGGTATTCCTGTCCATGGTAATGGGGCTGGAATTAGATGATCTTTAGGATCCTTTCCAACCCAAACCACTCTATGGTTCTATGGAAAAATAAGACTGTGGAAAATACACATGATCCACTTTAACTTCTTCCCAGAGTCCTACTAGCTTAAGCTCAGGAATTTCCATGTATATATAATAAATAGCTTGTATGCAACATTCTCCAGATACAAATTATTGTCTTTTATTAAAAAAAAAAAAGTGGATGACTTTTTGAACTTGACATATCGGTTTCATTTGTTATCCTTTAGTTCTTGTACATGAAGAGACAGTAAACTATCTTTCCCTATGCCATTTTTTGCCCTATACATGTTTTGCAAATTTTTAGCTTATTGTTCTTGTTTTTCCCTTTACAGCTCATGGATCCCAGTTTATCTATCATTCCCGGTATGGAAGACATTCCATAACTTTGATCATCATATTTTGTAAATGTTTGTGAAGCAGTCAGTACTGCAGGGTTGATCATTATTTAAAAAAAAAAAAAAAAGAAATAAATAATTCTGTCTTCAGGGCAGGATTTGAATAATCTTCGGTGAATAAGTCTGGGTACAGACTATTAGACAAGATGCAGGCTAAAAGAGGGAAAATTGCTCATTATTGAGAACTGTCTGATTCGAGACTGAATGAGGCAGAGATTTGAAGGATAGAAAACATATATCCTCCTGTCATAAACCTAAAAAGTGTAATATGGCATTGACAAAAAGGAATACAGACAATCTTGATTCTGGTATTTGTATGCTTCTGTGTGCTTGCCATTATGAGCTAAATAATAGCCTTTAAACCCTTTTTTTCCACTATATATAAAAGATTAAGAGAGAATAGGATGTTGCAAGTTTGACATAAACAGAAAGAAATTCAGATGAGCAGTGAATTTCACCTGATGATATTGCAGAAAAATTGACCTTTACAGCAGACCTCCAGAGTGATATATATTTATTCCAGATTATTTTATTATTTAGAGGATGGCAAGAACCAGATTTTTTTTCCCATACTGACAGATCTCCTTTTGTTCCTATTTCTCACCCCATTACTTACACATTTCAGTATAAGAGGAACATATAGGAGAGTCAGGAGAAAACGATGATGTGTCTGCTTTTGCATAGAGAAGTCCCAGCAGAGGTAAAGAACTGTTAGAGGTATGTGTTAAATGCTGTTTTCATGCCTCAAATGTAGGCATAGAGGGCATGAAAGTGTCTTTTGAATGGAAAGAAAGCATGGCCTTAGTACCATTTTAGAGTTGAACAGGAAAATAAAGCAATAACTGAAGGACAGGTATATCTGCAAATCCTAAGTTCCATAATACCTGGATTTTAAGGTAGATTTTCAAAATTGGGTGTCATGATTTAATTTTTGCTTTCACATAAAATTTTTCCACACTTTACAGACATGTATTGACATTTTGATAATGACATAGCATACAAATTACACACAGAGATTACATTTTAACGGCTTCTAAAATAGATTAATCATAGTGATTCACTGTACCAGCAAAACACTTCAAAAAAAGCCTCATATACTTCTTCCTTACTGAGAACATTAGATTATTTCAAAGGCTCTTTTTTTAATAAACAAAAATAACTTGTCTGCAAAGGTAGTTTTGTGTCATTTAATCCGGTCAGGACTACACTGGAATTTTTCTATGCAATTTCATTTGGCTGCATTTTTTACTGTGGCAATTTTGTTTCTTTTTGCCTCTCTCCTTGAAGGAATGATGTTTTTGCCCAGAAGCTGCAGATCTGAATCTACAACTCTGTGGAGTTATTTTGCTATTAAAATAAGAACGCTTTTTNTGCAAATCTTAATCTAAAACTCTGTGGAGTTTTTTTTCTATTAAAATAAAAACGTTTTTTTTTTTTTTTTTTTTTTTTTTTGCTTGATTGATTGGTTGTGGGGTTTTGCTTCTGAATGAAGATTGAAGACTTTTAGGATATTATGGAATAATTTTGAGAAATTTTATATCATATGAATGATGAGGAATTCCAGAAATATCTAAAAAAAATTGAGTAAGCAAAAAGTGGTACAGAAGCTTTAGAATGGACAAATATAAAATAATACATTAAGGAAAATGTATTTATATCTTGGGAAAGACATCCTGAAGACAGTTCTTACATTCCAGTTAAATAATCTATAGAATGTGAAGTAACAAAAGCAAAAGACTTTAGGCATGATGAGGAGGCTGTTACATGCAGTGTCCACTTCTCCACCTCTGCAAAGATCGCGTCTTTTGATATGGAAAAAATAAGCTTGTTATTCATCAAAGATTGTTATTAATCACATCCTACCATATTAGAACTTTTAGATCTTACAGCCCTTTATGGCTGTGAAGGCAGACAATACCAGTGGGTTTAAAAATGAATGAGATTCATGGACAGTAATGCCACAAAAGGGAAGTGGGTATCTGCCGTTTGCTGTCCCTAAATCCAGTGTCAGCAGATGCTGGGGAATAAGCAACCATAGAATCATAAAATGGCATATATTGGAAGGTACTTTAAAGATCCAAGCCCCCTGCCATAGACAGGCACTAGCCTTTCACTAGACCACATTGTTCTGAGCCCCATCCAACCTGGCCTTGAACACTTCCAGGGATGTCAAATCCTCAACATCTATGGGCAAGCAGTTCTTGTGTCTCATCACTCTCACAGTGAAGAACTTCTTCCTTATACCTAATATAAACTTATTCTCAGTTTGGAGCCATTCCACCTTGTCCTGTCACTACATGCTTTATAAGTAGTCTTTCTCCATCTTTTTTCTAGACACACTTTAGGAAATGGAAGACCACAACTAGGGCACCCCAAAGCCTTCTCTTTTCAGCTCTCAGCCTTTCTCAGCTCTCTCAGCCTTTCCTCCTGGGAGAGGTACTCAATCCCTCTAATCAAATTGGCCTCTTTTGGACTTGCTCCAACACGTTCTTGTCTTTCCTGTGTTGGGCACTGGAGTAACTGAATGCAGTTATTTCAGGTGGGGTCTCACCAGAGCAGAGCAGAGGGGCAGAATCCCCTCCTCCACCCTGCTGTCCACACTACTTTTAATGCAGCCCAGGACACAATGGTCTTTCTGGACTGCAACAACACAGTGTCAGCTCGTATCCAGCCTCTCATCCACCAGCACCCCCACGTTCTCCTTGGCAGGGCTGTCATCCCCCAGCCTGGTTTGATGTTGGGAGCTGCCTTGACCCAGGTGCAGCACCTTGCACTTGGTCTTGTTAAACCTCATGAGATTCCCATGGACTTGTTTCTCAAGCTCGTCCAGGTCCTTCTGGAAGTCAACCCGTCCTTCAGGTATGGCAACTGTAACACTCAGCTAATGTTCCTAATGTTCCTAATCTGTTGGGATCAAGGAAGAGTTTTGATTAAAAGTTTTTTAAAGCTGATGAAACCATCTCCACAGTTTTATGTGCACAGTTCAATCTAAAGTATTAGTACCAGTGGGATAATGTGAAATTGTAAGTAGTGAAATACAATGAGACAAAATACAGTCCCAAAACTGTATTCAGACACGGTTCTACTATTTGACTCTTTAAGCAAACACTGTTTTTTTCTGGATGTCTCATTAATTATTTTGAAGTAGGCATCTGGTAGAGTACGTTGTACTCTACTACTAACCAAATATTTAGCACATAACATGTAAATATATCATACCAATGTGTCAATAATTAATAGCAGATACTACTAAAAGACAAACATGTATGGATATAATGTCTACATCATTAACAATATGGTGAATAAGAACAGAAAATAACATTTTTTTTTCTTTCTTAAGACTACATATTTAAAGCCTTCATCTTTCTGTGTTTCATGAAGACAGGAAAGCTACATTCATAGCCATCCATGAAAATTCAAGTGTCATCTGTAGACTGAGTAACTGAAAGCAGCCTGTGACTGAGGAGGATATTGAGAAGAGAAAGCTATAGCATAATTTAATGTCATATCTGAAATATATCTGGTCTTTCTTCTAGGTCTTCCTAGAAACCTAGATTTTCCTAGCTGCATTTCTGGCACTTCAATTCACTGGGTGTTTTAAAAGCAAAATAATATTTGAAAAATTTTTCTTCCAATATTAAAATCAGTCTGTAATGACTGTAAAATGTGAGACCAAAAAGACAAGGTAGAAATAGCAGAAACTGTGCCAATCAAGGACAGATTATTTTTAAATGTCTTTACATTTTTCCAAAAACTAGAAATACAGATGAAATTACAATATGTTTTGTGAAAATTTCATTAAATGCCACTTTCAAACTCTTTTCTATCATCCTTTATAACCTCTTTTTTTTTGGCTATTATTCAACAGTGCTTTCTGTACAGTCAATATTTTTCATACTTTTGGGTTGTCCTTAATGAATGTGTGAAAGAAATGCCTGAATGCTACTCTTTTACAATGGTTGCTGATTTAAAATGTGTTCATGATCAGTGATGATAAGAGATGTCATGTTTGAAAGTGAATAGGAACATGTCCATTCACCTGGAACAGAGACAAACAAAACCCACAGGACACGGTATCAAAATTATTGAGAATATAGTCAACATTCACTTCAGTTGAATGTAAAAGGCTGAAATTTCTATGCCATGGAGATGTTACCAGAAGATCCTCAAACAAGATACAATTCCTTACACAGAGATGAGTTAGGTTTTGTTTGAATCATTCTAACACCACAAATTTGTAACCAATTTGCAACACAATGTGTAGACAGTGAGATTGAAAAATATTGTCCTTGGTAGTACTATGAAAATACTTTATCACTCCTTATACCATCCCGCATTCAAAATGTAGCTTTTGTATGTACTTACAGAAACCAGGATATGGACTCAACAAAATTGCTATGAGGAAAATCCATTCTTCACAAAAAGATCACACTGTTTTTTAATTATAAAAGGGGAGAAAAAAGTAATTGAATATCCATTGTAAAAAAAAAATTCATTCTTGTTCTGATTTAAAATTCTTAAGGATTAATCACGTTTAAAGCCCCTGCTGTTTCTCCTTATTCAGTTTGACAGCCACCCTTTTGTGTCTGCTCAAAATGGTAAATGCACAAATAACACATTTTTTCCAATTATCAAGACCATTGTTTGATAATGTGAAATCATTATTTTTATTTTAAAAGTCAAAGGCGGATTTAGTGTTCCAAGGAGATGTGTGAATCTAACTTGGCCTTAAGGAAAGCATCTAGGAATCCATGAGAGGGTGAATGTTTGCTTTATCAATTCCTGCCACTTCCCTGTTCTTTACATTTATGCTTTTAGTGGATGCCAAGGATCCTATAGAAAACAGCTCTGTAATGTTTGCAGTATTCCCTGTGTCCACTGGAAGATTACAAGCCAGTCTCACCAGCCAGAGTCGTTATAATGATCTTTGCTGTGCTCCCTGTTTCTTAGCTAGTTCACAGTCCAGAGACTATACACATTTGCAGAAAGATTAGAGTACTTTGAAATATGGCAATACAAATATTTTTAACATATCTATGGTTTGCCTACTTAAATCCTATTAAAGTAAAAATGAACTGGTTTCTAAAAATGGAAGTGGACTTTTCAAAAATGGTTTCAAATATACATTTGGTATACAGGTATTTACAAAGATAAAGTGAAAAAATACTTCTAAATGTTATAGGTAAATGAAATAAAGACTTACTTTTGTATCACTAGTTTAAAATCTGGACATCTAGAAAGTCTTCAAGGCCATAATCTCTGTTTAGCAGCCCCTTCAACTCTTACAGATTGAACATATCACTCTAACACTTTAGTGGCCTTTGTAATGTTCTCTGATTCTAATACCAAAAAAAGTACTACAAGAAATGAAATTTTATTACAATCTTATTTAGGTGTAATCTGAATCTTTTAATCCCTTTAACTGACAGAATGGGAACATACAATATACAAGGTGTTCTTTCCTGGAGAGAACAGAAATATTTGCAGTACATAAGAGCTTGAATTTTGATAGTAACATAGTAAAGTGAAATTTCAATTGCTCTAAGAGGAAGGAGCAAGAGCTTTTCTGTGATCACACACAAACAATCAAACTATAACCCATGGAGCTTGTGACTTAGTGTACAACAAAAAAAAACATAAAGAGGAAGAGACCAAATCTGTTACCATTTTGTATCTTCTACCTTTCATGTTTTTTACCACTGGGTACCTGCCTGATATGAAAGTTGATACAAGTCGCAGATGAACTACTGACAGAGTTTACTCAGCATATACAGTGTCACTGAACTCACATATATAAATCACATCCTTAAAGTTCAAATAATGAAAAGGTAACAAGTCTGAGAAACTAAGAAAATAAAATTATTTTACATTGGATTTGCACTGATAATTGCATTTGCACGTATCATGTTTAAAAGTGAATTTTTAAAAGGAAGCCTTATTGCACATTTTTGACATATCTTTGTCACCTATCCTTTGTTAATCCAAACAATCTGCATGACTGAAAAGAATGTTATGAAAAGATGTTATGAATACAAAAGATCTCTTAAACAAGTTTTAGAACCTTTTTTTGTGACAAGCACAGTGATAAACAAGGTTTAAATACCTAAACTTTATTTATTGAAACTATTAATGGAAGTCATCTTGGAAATGTCCCAGTGAAAGTTTGAAATGTCATGGAGAAGTGAGGAAGCAGGTCTTGACAACCAATGTTCTGGCCAGAAGTGCAGACTCTCTCCTATACAGAGGAGTCAGGTCTGCAGGACCTATCTACAGTGGCAAAGTACTTTGATGCAGACCACTGCTTCCAGCTAAATCTGGGTCTAACCATTGCTGGCACTTTAGTTAAAGATATATGTTTAAGACATGAACATTTTCCTTAATCTTCTTTGTATTTGAGCAAAACATTACAACAGTTAAAAATATTTAAAAGGATATAACTCATTGTCAAAACAGGTTGTGAATTTCCTTTTTTTTTTTTTTTAAAGTTCAGGGTTACTTGTTCAGTAAGTTACTTGATCATGGCTTCCTATATGTCTCATACTTTTCTGAAAAGGGGAAATATGTGGCACTATGTGCAACAGTTCATCAAATTCTAATTATAAAATTTGAATTTTAGTTCTCAGCATTAAGGTCCACAGACAAAAATTTATTTAGTGAGCTGCTGTGTAGTACATAGCAGTCACTTTTTGTAGTAATTGAATTAGTGGTGTATAAATACTGTTTCCATGAGTTTTCAAGTGAAGTTAGACTTTCTTGCTATCATTCTACTTGTCTTTTCCAGATGAGATTAAAGTGAAATTTCATCAAAAAATGCATTTATATTGTTTGTATGAGATTCACTGAACAATCTCTGACCATAAAACATTTTGTTCATTGGTTTCACATCCCATTTCAAAGTAAGTGATGAGTCCATTATGAGAAAACCATTTTTTAAATCAAAAACTCCCCTTAAAAATGGTTTATTTAAACTTTTTAAAATCTAGTAAAGTATTACTGTAAGTGATGAACTATTCAGAAGAAACCTTTAAATCTGACTTTCCAACAGAGGAATTCAAACTCCAATTCTAATTAACACCTCCATATCAAATCTAAAGCTTTGTCAAAGCTATTGATCAGGAATAATGTGGCGCTAGTGTCCCTAAACAAGGTAAACATTGATATACTGCAGAAACTTTACTGGCATCTCTTACATAACACATGTATTTGATCACTCAGGAGCAGTATCTTAATTTTTAATGCTTACAAATAATTGTATCAGAATTCTCTATGCTCATAGTAGTTTCTATGTATTTTTGTTTTATACTGAAAAATCATTTTTCAAACTACATGAAAAATATTTTTGGTTAATAAAGCTTTCAGTTTTCATTTCTGCTGATAGAATTACATAAGTGCTAGTAATAGCAGTTGTTATGGCCATTGCCTAAAGCCAGCCCTCAGAAAGCTTATGGCATATATTTTCAGACTTGTTTTGGTTATATAACACTCTGGATTCCAAAGGAGATATCCTGCTTTAATAAAGCTGGCTTGAATGTGCTCTACAGTATGCTTCCCCATGCTTCCCACTCTGTGTTCTGCAGGCTTGGCTTTCAACATTCCTGTTTTCCTGGTCCTGAGTTTTTCAAGAACAAAGCCTGCTAATCACACCAGATTGTCATTAACTATGTAATAAGAACAAATGATTCCCCAAAATTAGGATAAAGCCACAAAATATGCTTGAATTCATATTCCATTTGAACACTTGTTTTAAAGGCACAAAAGCAGTTGTATTTTACTATGTTGTTCCACAAATTCTTGCTTTGTTACATTACAGTATAAAATGCACCAATTAAATATGAGCAATTTTCAGATGTCTTTTTAAAAGATAAAATGTAATGTAAGATTTTTTTATCAGTCCGTAAACCAGTAAATTGACTCAATGGGCATGAAAGAAGCCAGTTTGTTGTTAATATAGGACTTTCTTTATCAACTCTTTGACCTACTTTAGAATTTTTAAAGCTATTTCAAATATTATTCACTAGACAGAAACTTAATTCCCCTATTCTCTACAGCTTGTTTGATCAATAAGCAGATGCAAATTACTCCCAACAAATTGCAAATAACTCCCAATAAATAACTCTTCTAGTCTGCATTTTAGTCTGCATTATATTGAAGAGCTTCTTAATTTTTTTCCATTTGTTGTGCTTTCACAATCCAATTTCTTTAATACTCAGAAGTCAAATCAATTTTTACTAATTCACTTTTTTTTTGTCAATTGTTTTTGGTACACTACATTAATAGTGTGCTTTCAATAATCTGTAGTCCCCTAACCCTACATCAATATTGATCTTATGCAGTACTTCACTCCAGAAAACCTCACACTAGGAGGTCTGGGGGCCAAACCTTGGAAATCATATACTTAATTGATTCACACAGGAATTAGAGTAGATATTTAAAGTAATCAATATAAGAGTTAGTAGACTTTTTTTTTTAATTCAGCATATTTGCATTTTAACTGGTTCTCTAAGTTACAAATCTATACGATTTCCTTGATGGAATCATAGTAATATAATTAAAGTGACAATACACCGATACTGTAATAATAAATAAGGTAATTATTATATTATAACTAAAAGATAAAACCAGAACTGATATAAAGGGACTTCTAAATGTCTAAATTCTACTGCAGTCACTCCAGTTGTTACTGACTATTTTTCAGCTTTCTAGGCAGCAAAACTCATTTAAATCTTCCTTCAATATCAGAAAAATCTCTGATTTTCTAGCCTTGCTATGTTACTGGTAGTGTATGAACTTATATGGCTTCACCTAAAAAGGAGTCTTTAGAGTGATTAAGGAATAAGAAATTTGCTTCTATGATTGAGGGCATATTCTAAAGTTTTTTGGCTCTACACATAAAATTTTCTACTTGAAGGTCTTCTCATTCCTGTTTGCATTGTGAATAGAAATGCATCATTTGCTCAGAATACAAGTACTACACTCTTAAGAACTCTTTCGGAATAACTCTGGCAATCACTCATATTCTCAGAGTGGACTGGATTGAGAATTGTACCCTCATGTGTAAATTTTTGCATGTATAAATATGTATTGATTTATTGGAAAAACATTTCTTTTATTGAACAGAACATTTTACTTAAATAAAACTTACTAGTTTAGGAAAGATCATATAAGAATTGCACAGAAGTTTGCAAACTGCAGATCCGCAAAGTTCGGGTGTACTTTTGTCTGATTATATTAGTAGAATCTGTTTCGCCCAAATCACTAAACTGATTTACTAACCCAGTTTGTTGAGGAATATTCCATTATCCATTATCCTTAAATCCTGAATTGAGCTGTTCCACAGTAGAGGGGAGTCTAATGTTACTGGAACTGACTTTTTTATCTTGTAATAACTCTGAGAATCAGAGAACTATTAAAAATTAATTTGTATGCTACAATCCAAATATTATTATGAAGTTTAGAAACTCAACAGAATGAAATTAAACCCTGCTTATTACTACTGAAACTTAAATTAACTCCCAAGAGGTTTTCTCTCTCATTCAACTCAAATGCTTCCAGAAAACGTACACAGATTCTGTAGCTGGAATGTAATTCTTTGGCAAGATTGTTTTCTTTACTTTTATTTCTATGGACAAGAATGAAAATTCCCATTTCTACTAAGCATTCCATTTAGTTTAAAAATCTTTTGTCAAGGGTTTTCTTAATACAGAGACTTAGTATTTAAACAAGTGGGATTTCAAAACAATTCATAAAACTATTTAATGCATAGACACATTTAGGGAAAACCTTGCAACAAAAGTCTTCATAACACATCAATTTTTATAGTGTAGAAATACATTTAGAAGAAAAATGCAGATTAACCTAAGAAATTACATTAACCAGAATGGCTTCCAAGACACTTACTAAATCTTAATCCAAGATCTGAAAAATCTTGTGATATTCTACCTAAACTCATAATGATTAAAAACCAAACTTCTGAGGAAATTGTAAAATCAGGACTTGTGTCTCCAATTCTAGAATCTGTGTGTGCTGCATTAGACAGAACTATAAAAGAACTTCCTGAGTTTACAATTGCAATGACAGTATGTAGATAGCTAGAAAGCTGTATTCATTTGTATTCCAATACTAGAGATATTTAGGATCTTTCTAGAAACCAGAAATAAAAGGAATTCAGGTGTTGCGGTGCCTCTGGGTGTGGCCTGTGACCGGGCCCAGCCCCACCGGCCCAGGGCCGCAGGTCATCTCCCCCTCTGCACGGTGCCCGTCCTTTCCTCCCCTGTGCGGCAGCTGGGGTGGTGCAGCCCCGGGTCGGCAGGGACTGTCCCTGGCCAGGGTGGCGGGGGCTCTCCCCGCCCAGGGGGACAGCTCATTGGTTCCTGCACTGGGTGCGGACAGCAGACTCACTGGCCGGCGCCCCTGTCAATCATTGTAGTCCTCCTCAGTGATTGGCTCTCCCGACTGCCCTTCCCCACCTCCATCCTATAACACGCCCTGACCTCCATTTTGAGGTGTCTTTTACCACACTCCATGGCTCCAGTCATAAAATCGTGCTGGCAATAAGCAGAAAAGAACCCTTTCTCGTCTCTTTGCTTCCCTGCATAAATTAAACCGCTGTGCGTGAACTAAGCCTAGATTCTGTGGGAGTTCTGATGCCCAGCTCGCCTCCAGATCAGAGACTAGATGAGGCCAAAGTCGCTTCATTTAGGAAAACGGTGCTGACGCAAAAGGCTCCGAGTTACTCATGATTTATACCCGCGGAATTCAGGGTGTTTTATTTCTTTTTTTTGACAGCGAATTGAGGTTTAGAGAAATAAGGAGCAAAGGAATAGTTTCATGTTAAAAATTATGAGGGAAAATATTGACTCCGGACAAAATCTGCAATACAACTTTCTAGATATTGATGCTGTACCAACACAGTTCTATGTATTTGAAAAGTCACAGCAAATCTACCAAAAAGAAAAGAAAAAAAACCAAAACAAAAAAACCCCATTGTTTCAAACTGCATCCTGTTCCAAGGCAAGCATGATCTACAGTAAATTACAGAAGATTTTTGTCAGGATGCAGGAGAAACCTTGCTTAAGTATCTGGTCTACATAGAGATATCTGTCTTATCTTACAAACCATATAACAGGGTTAGAAGTCAAATGTGGAAAGACTGCTCAGGAGATAGTTTTTGCATGGAGAAGCCAGCAGAAAAGTCTTCACATAGCCCACTACCTCTAGGATCATTATCTGCTTTCGTAGTATGTCTCATGGGGGTTGAGAGTCACTGAATTACAGATACTGGCATTCTTGAAAGCTTCTGCTGGGGAAAAAAAAGTCTTATCATAATTGAAGGATGTGGCTTAAGCTCAATGAGTCATCTCAATTCTATAAAGTATTACTATTAAATGTCTGATAAAGTTATTATTCTGTGTTACACTCTTCAAAGTTTTGTCACTCTTAGTATTGATAGCTAAGAGCATACTTTGGGACAATGAATTATCCTCCAGGAACAATATAAAACAATATGAGCTATATATGAGCTGTAGAAATATTTGAGCAACAAAAAGTCATCTACATGAGGAAATAATCCCACTCTTAAAACAAATTTGTGAGCTATTAGCATATATTGAGACAAAGGAATGAGTTAATATTTTCTTCTGTTATTTTAATAATTCTGATGTTTGAATCTGATATTTTAATAATTTAATTTTCATAAAATAACATTATACTTTGCATTATAAAACATGTATTCAATGTTTAAAGATTCCAATTATAAAAGGCTTAAATGTAATCTGAAACTTCTGTTACCATGACCGTAAAAGTATGTGACACTTAGTAAAAGATACTATGATACTGCAAAACATCATCAGATACATTTCTTTTCCAAATGTCACTGAAACTGTGGGACCAGAACAATTTTTTGCAAAAGAATCACATACTTTTTTGTTCTGGGAGGAAAAAATAAGAATAATCAGGTCATTCAGTAGCA
The DNA here is from genome assembly GCA_013398175.1 of Climacteris rufus. Lineage (NCBI taxonomy): Eukaryota > Metazoa > Chordata > Aves > Passeriformes > Climacteridae > Climacteris > Climacteris rufus. The sequence goes on along the minus strand of VZRZ01000248.1, from coordinate 5,405 downwards.
ATTTAGGGCTTCAGCAGTCTCTGAAATCATCCTTCAGAGTCCTAATGGGAAGTATTTGCCAGCTGAAAAGTAGTTATGAATCTGATTGCATATCTGTTCATCATTACACAGATCTATTGCAAAACCAAAATACCTTTTTCCCAGCTTTTCCTGAAACCCACTCAGCAACAGGAAGCAAAGATAAGGATGAACTGTTGCTAATAAAGCACTGTATTCTGTAGGCATATATATTCCATAAACTTAATTAACAAAATTCTGGGTAACAGAAATTTTACTCTGATGAAGTCAGTGTCAAAATTCATTAGGATAAAAGTTTTACATGAGCAGGGATTTCAATTGTTGTGTCTCCCAAAAAATAAATAAATCTTTTAATGAGTGTTAGTTGTTTCGCACTTATGTTAATGTTATGCTAGCTGAAGATGGGCAAAGTAAATTTATTTATTTATTAATATGTTAAAGGTAAAAAATAAACACCTCACTGCATGATTGTTAGAGGGGATGAGCAATGTTTATACAGAAAAAATAAGGGAATTTTGTGGGAGAATGTATTTGTAAGTATTCACATGATAGTAAGCAATGCCATTCCTAAAATAAGTATGAATAACTGAATAACTCAAGTCGTTTTTAATATACATAATAAACCCTGGGTATACAAATATACATCCTGCTTGACTGTGTGCATTCATACGTATTACGTGCATGCAAATGAAGAATTAATCAGAACCTTAGGACTAATTAAAGAAGTTTTAAGCAGTGTATAAAAGTGAGACAGAAGCAGGATTTCATGCAGGGTTGCTTTTTTCTTTCCTGTGATATTTTTAAATGTAGTTACAAAATGTTTTTGTACAATACAGTATCTATCAAACTTGCTATTAGATACCTTTGAAAACAAATTACTGACTACTTTTGTAAGTATGAAAACATCTGAGAAGTGTCATTTTTTAAAAACTTAATATCTAGGGCCTCTGAGAAGGAACAAATGCTGTGCTGGCAAATGTTATAAAGGTACTGCAGTGACTTCATCACCGTCTACGACTTCCTCAAGGGATTGGCGTAGGGGCAGGTGGCAGGTGCTGATCTCTTCTCTCTGGTGACCAGTGACAGGACATGAGAAAATGGAATGAGCTTGTATCAGAGGAAATTCAAGTTGGATATTAGGAAAAGGTTCTTCACTGAGGGGGTGGCTGTTCACTGGAACAGGCTATCCAGGGCAGTGGTCAGGGCACCAAGCCTGCCAGAGTTCAAGAGGTATCTGAACAATGCTCTCAGTCATACGATTTTAGGCAGAGCAGGGAGTTGGACTTGGTGATCCTTGTGGGTCCCTTCCAACTTGAGTTACTTTATGATTCTATGATCTCATGCCATTTAGGGCATGATGCTTATTCATGATTTCTAAGGAACTTTACTAGATGTCTAAACTTAAGTGAGATTAATCCTGTCCCTTTGGTCTGTTTTGCTTTAGGTCTTAATCACATTATTTACTTCTCTTTTGTATGTATTTCTACAGGAAAAGCTTACACTCCAAAGAAGATTCTGTCCATTTTTCAGAATACCAATAGTACTGAAATGTCCTCTGGCCAGGCACTTTTTACTAAAAATACCTCAAAACCAAAATGCAACATAAAAGAAAAAGACGTGATTAGGAAAGCCCAGATAATGTATGGAAATTCTGCTTTAGCACTTGTCAAAAAAAGTGTTTCAGAAGCAGAATATGCTAAAGAATAAAAAATGTACATCAGGAGAAAGATTGTGTGTAAAGTCCCTTCCTAAGTACATGCATCAGTTTCTCATTTATAACTCCAGGACCTCTACTGCAAGAACATTTCTCTTTCATTCCCAATTGTGGAGCCTTTGTTTTTTCTGCTTCCTCAAAATGCGATGTTATCTAATGTTATTACATGCTGAGATGAAACACTGACTGTATCAGTAAGGATAACTTCTGAGAAAGATGAACAAAAGAATTGTATACATCTAATAGTCTAACATCTTCACTAAGGATATGCTGAGCTAGTAAATATGCATCATCTGTCCCGAATGAATTATCTCATGCAGTATTGGTTCCAGCAAATTTTTGTATGTGGAAAGATGCTAAGACTGTGCAAAAACTTTTATCAATAAAGTAGACCTGGAAAATATACTCTTACTAGCAAAACATCCACAAAAACCAAATCAACTTTTTGTTGAGTTAGTTTTTGCTTGAGTTTGAAATATGCTCTTGATTTCAGCTTTTGGGGAATCACTCTTCTGATCTTACCAGCAGCTGGTTAATATTTTATATGTTTTCCTGGTCTAGTACAGAATAAAACTAAATTACACTGAAGATGCAGATGAGCTTTTTGTGCACCACAGATGCACACAACCCGTTGACAAGGGCATTCGACCTAGACTTTAACCTTGTGACCATGACAGTCGTGTGGGAATCTTTCCTATCCAAGCATTAGAACATTTTAGAAGTGATAATATTTGAATTGTGAATGGATGCCCTAAATCATAGTTAAAAACTAGACTATAGAAACAATATATCACGTCTGATTCTACATCTAGCTTGCACAGAGAAAGCTGTACTAGAAGGACTTGTTCCTGCATTGGAACCTTGGAGAAGATGAGACAAACTGAGGAAAAAATTCCATAAACTTCTGATGATTCACACAAGTGTCCCAAAGTTACTACAAATAGGATGCCAGGAAAAGTTTCAACATTTTGACTTTCTCTTGAAGAGAGAAGAGTGGCTGGAAAGGAGCGCAGTAAAAAAAACCCTAGGGTTGTTGGTTGACAAGTTGAACATGAGTCACCACTGTGTCCAGTAGGCAAAGAAGGCCAAAGGCATCCTGGCCTGTATAGTGCAGCCAGCAGGACCGGGGCAGGGATTGTCCCCCTGTACTCACCCCTGGCGAGGCTGCACCTGAAATCCTATGTCCAGCTCTGGGCCTCTCACTTCAAGAAAGACATTGAGGTGCTGGAGTGAGTGAGTGATATGAGGAGCAGTGGGGGAGCTGGGGGTGTTTATCCTGCGGAAAAGGAGGCTTAGGCTTTTTATCACTCTCTAAAATTACCTGAAAGAAGGTTGTAGCCAGGTGGGGGTCAGACCCTTCTCCCAGATCACTAGCGACAGGACAAGAGGAAATGGTCTCAAGCTGTCCCAGAGGAGGTTCAGACTGGACATCAGAAAATTTTTTTCATGCAAAATGTGATTAAGCATTGGACTGGGAGGTGCTGGAATCACCATCTCTGGAAGTGTTCAGGAAAAAAATGGACTTGTCACTTAGTGGAGAACTACATTTAAAAATAAGGCTATTTTTCTTTAAGCATGTTTAAATTTTTAAATTCAGTTATTAAAACCTACTATGAATATTTTCTGAGATAATTGTCTGTGATCTTGAAATCGTTATGTATTTTTACATTAGAATTTTCTCCTCTTATACTGCAAATAGTGCAAATAAACAAATAAAAAAGAAACCAAACAAAAAGGAGGTTCAAATTTACAAACTAGTTGCATGTCAAATCCACCAAGTGAAGTAGAACATAGACGTAAAAAATACATCTCGAAACAACAGGATTTAAAAGAAACCAGCTTTAGCTGAGCTGTTAAATAAATATGGCTCCTGTAAAACTCTTCCTTTTCACGTGACAGCACAATAATAAAATGAATGGTTGATAGGAGTTTGTACAATACACCATTGTTGTGTATGTCATATGTTGGATATAGCAGAGTAAATGACAGAGTAAAAAAATCTACCTTTGCGATAAATTCTTTTTAAAAAAATAATTCTTTAATGAGTGGTATTCTCTTTATCCACTGCACAACAAGCAAACATAAACAGTAGTTGGTATTTAGCTATAGGAGAAAAGTGAAGTTGGAAGAATGTGCATTGTCTTTGTTGCCTGAAAAGGCTAGCCCAAAAACTGAGACTAGTCAGGAGTAAAGGAATCAAAGGTGGGTATTTATTTGAAAGGCCTTCAAAGGTACATTTAGGGCAGGCAAAGCCCCCCTAGAGGCATCACCCAAAATAGATGACGAGTCACGAGTTCTTCACACCTTTATAGGTTTGGTCTATTTGCATATCAGCATAAATTCACCAGTTAAAACTTTGTAATTTCCCCCTAGCTCCCTTAGCTCGCCCCCCC